>OX467708.1:41235698-41815698 GCA_950111635.1 Agelastica alni | reverse complement strand
TTATTATTATATTATTGACAAGAATCCAGTACAATATGTGTAACGTATTTTGTTTAAGAAAGTTATGAAGAAAATACAAAACAAATATAGTAGCAATACTCCAAGCTGAGACCAATAAATTTGTATACAACAAACTTTAAAACATCTTTTAATAAAACTTTAATTAATTATTATAAAAAAAATTTAATAACCTATATTAACCTATACTTTGTATTTCGTTTGTATGCACTAACAATGCATTTGCAATGTGTTTATCGATAGTTACCTCCACATGCAGAGTTACAAAGTTGTAGCACAAGTTCAGCATATTTGTGTAGAGGGAGATCTTCTCCCAGTGTACAGGATGTGTTGACCTATGAACATGCCAAAACATGCACATTTAGCACATTCTGCTCATGCAATTTAAAAACCAGTTTTGAGTTTTTAATCAATCTATAAATGGCCCGAAAAGCTGCAATATCATTGCAATTTATTTTGAAGGAATGTTAAAATTATAAATAGTAGTTAAGTAAGTAAGTCTTGTGTGCATAAATAAAGGGGCCCAACAAAGGTCCATGTTAATATTGAAAAAATTAAGCAAAAAAATGATCCAAGACACCCTACCCTCTCTGTGAACATTCCTATCAACCAATTAATCCGATTTTTTTGCTTATTTTATTACATATAATTTGGTCCCTTGTCTTTTCTTCAGCGTTCACTGTCCCTATTCTCCTTAAATTATCTTTAGCTGTTGATCTTTGTCTGCCTCATCTTCTTTTTTGTGCTGGGACTCAGTTTAATAATACTTATCATACCTTCAGGTTAAGCTCTCTATACGTGTCCTAACCACTTTAGTTTTCATTCTTTAATTTTGTTGACTTTCACCTTTTAGTAGGTACCCACTTGTAATATTTTACTATTTGTTCTGTTCTAAATTGGCGATCTTTCATTTTTACAAGTCCTAGCATGCTTTTAAGATTTTTTGCTCTGTCATCCTTCATCTGTCTTCGTCTCTTTTCATCAAGGTCATAACTTCAGCTACATAGGAAATTACAATTCTTATTATGGTTTTGTTGTCCGGGTCAGTATCTTACTTTTTAGCATTTTTTTATTCAAATGAAATGCTTTATTGACGGATAAAATTATTTCATTCATTTTTTGTGTCCTATCTCTCCTACAAAACCGAAATATCGTTAAAAACCCACGGATTTGAAGTAAGGAATGAGAGAGGTCAAACGCTTCTTGAATTTCCTCTACAACATAACCTTTTTGCAATGAACAGTTCTATCGCAAAACTCCACAGCGAAAATGGACCTAAACCAGCCCCGACAGTTCTACAAAAAATGAAATCGACTTTATCATATCTAACACAAAGAAAAAGGTGCGAGATGTAACAGTACTGAATAAGTTCTCAATAGGCAGCGACCACAGGCTTGTCTTCTTCTTCTCGTAGTGTCACAACCCTTCGTGGGTCTTATCTGTATCTACGACTCGTCTCCACCTATCCCTGTCCAACGCAACCTCCTTCCAGTCCCGTACTCCTAAGACTTTTACATCATCTCCGATATTGTCCCTTCATCTGAGCCTTGGTCTTCCTAAAGGTCTCTTTCCTACTGGGTTTTCCTCCCATATCCTCTTGATAAGACGTTCATTCGACGATCTCTGTACGTGTCTGGCCCATCTGAGCCTTTGTGCTTTTATTTCGTTTACCAAACTCCTTATTCGTTTTCATTCGATATTGACCAGTTCTCTCAACTACTGTAGGACCAAAGATTTTCCGCAACATCTTTCGTTCAAAGCGTCTTAGCACTAGTTAGTTCTGCTTCATCATTGTCCATGTTTCCGAACCGTACATAATAATTGGCTTAATTACTGTGCCAAAAAAAACCACAGGCTGGTCCGATCGATAATCTTAATTAATATCAAGAACAAGCGGCGAAAGCTTATTACACAACCAACATCCAGCAAATTGAGACCGCTTAGAGATGAATACCAGTATCAACATAGAATAAAATCACAGCTAGCACATAAATAAAATGTTTTAGACCCGAATATAGAAGACCTGAACGCACTTATTACAAATTCTATAAAAATCTCAGTAAACGAATGCCAGACACAAAGCACCCAACGAAACGAAAAACTCAGTAGAAGAACTACACAACCAATGGAAAGGAGAAGAAATCTGACAAATAAACATACAACAGACGCAACATAATTAAGAGGCCTAAATAGAGAAATATCCAAGGTAGTGTGAAGGGCAGTGTGAAGGGACACAAGAACATACAACACAAGTGAAATCATAAACGTAATTGAGCAAAATAAGGAAATGAAATCACTACGGAAGCCATTTTGCTGAGAAGGGATGACTATGATGCTCCCGTAGCAGCACTTATAGTATTGTGCCACTCCTCTCTATTCTGGGTCATATTTACAGTTTCATGTAGGCGTTGGCCGATTAGATCTCTAGTTTGGTCCACCCATCTCTTGGGTGACCTTCCGCGCGGGCGCTTCCCTATTAGTAGTTGCAATGAGTCTTTCCTTCTTGTAATGTGGCCGATGTATGTTAAAAAGCTTCGGTTTATCTTTTTTGACAGGTTTAGTTGAATATTTAGTACTTGAATAATAGATTCATTTGTTCGGTAGGCTGTCCAGGGTATCCGCATTTCGAAGGCATTTATCTGCCTGGTATCGGTTTTTTTGAGTGTCCAGGTTTCTGCTCCATAAGTGGCAATAGGGAACACAAGTGAATTAAACATTCTTAATTTGGTGTTTTTGGTGATGGCTGTATCTCTCCAGATCTTGCTTAACTTAGTTACGGCTGTTCGAGCCAGTGCAGCTCTTTTTTTTATTTCACCTTCGCATGCACCGCTGTTGTCAATTAGAGACCCTAAATACAAGTACTTATTGATTAACCACCGCAAATCCAGCTATGTTTTTTATGTGGAGTTGGTTGTTATTTTGTCGGTCTACAATCATAACAGAAGTTTTATTGGGATTTAATTTTAATCCAAATTCTGCACTTTTTTCTGAAGACAGTGCATCATAATTTCCATTTCTTTTACACTAGATGTTATAATTAGTGTGTCGTCGGCATATCTCGGATTGTTAACTTTCCTTCCCCCCACAGATACACCACCTTGCCAGTTACCGAGAATGTCACGCATTATGTGTTCGGTGTATATGTTAAACAATAAGGGCGAGAGAATGCACCCCTGTCTAACGCCCTTCATTACTTGAAATCTGTTTGAGGCGACATCGTTAGTTCTTATAAGACCATAATTGTGTTCATAAAGATGTCGGATAAGTGGGATTAGGTGGCCAGGGACCCCCATTTCTTTAAGTATTTGCCACATTTTTGGCCATTTTACCAAGTCGAAGGCCGTACAATAATCGTCAAAACAGAGGTTCATTTTTAGGTTAAATTCTCGGGCTTTCTCAATTAACTGTCGTAAGTTTCCTATTTGTTCTCTTGTTCCCTTACCAGGCATAAAGCCAGTTTGTTCTTCTGCAACCTGGGGTAATAGATACGGTCTGCTATTAATGATCTGCAGGAGAATTTTACACGCATGGGGTATTAATGCAATCATGCGATAGTTATTGCAGTCTGCCGGATTACACTTTTTGTATAACGGAATATAAAGTGAACCACACCATTCGTCTGGCCAAGTTCCTGTTTTCCAAACCCGATTGCAAAGAAAATGTAAAACATCAATTGCTGGCTGTCCTATTGACTTTAGAATCTCTACAGTTATGCCATCTATACCTGGAGCTTTATTGTTTTTGAGGCGCTTCAAGGCATGTTCTACTTCCGATTTAAGAATTTTAGGTTTATGTTCAGTATACTTTGGATGGTTAATGTTGTTAGAGGGTTCATCATCGCTATATAGTTTAATGCAGTACTTCCGCCAGACCTCAGCAATGCCATCCAGATCAGTAATCTTTCTACCATTTTCGTCCTGTATGATTTGTGTGCGAAGTTGAAAGTCACGAGAGAGGTACTTTACTTTATTAAACAATTCCCTAGATTCGTTGGTTGCGGAGTGTCTTTCTATTTCCGTGCAGATTTCGTGAATGTGTGTGTTTTTATCCTGTCTACAGCTATTTTTTATTTCTTTATTGATGTTTTTTAAATGTTAGTTTTTTATCAGATGTTGTTGTTGGTAATGCTTTTAAGTTTTTTCGTGTTTCAAGTAGTCTGACGGTATTGTTAGATAACCAAGGTTTGGATTTTATCTCTGTGCTTCCAGGTGTACAGCTTTTTTTAACTATTTCATTTATCCAGACTCTAGTATCGTTCCACATTTCTTGTACATCAATTTTTAGTGTAGGCGTTTTTATAGAACTTAATGTAGTCGCTATTTTTTCTGTGGAAGGTATTGGACACCTTTTTGTCCTGTTTACTTTCACTGCCCTTAGTTTACGATAAAAGTTTGCCACTAATGGTTTATGATCTGAACCACATTTCATGCCAGGTCTTGTTTTAGCATTGGTAATGAAGGACCGCCATCTAGAACTTATTAAAATATAATCAATTTGATTTTTCGTTTTTTGATCAGGTGATGTCCAAGTTGATAGTCGTCTAGGATGGTGCTTAAACATAGTATTTGTGATGGTGAGATGTGTTGTATACTGCAAACTGAATAAGTCTTTCTCCACTAGCATTTGTCTCCAAGTCCATACCTGCCGAAGTTGTTGTTATCAGTGGTCTTTCCAACCTTTGCATTGAAATCACCTAGGATGATTAAGGGTTCTTTTTTAGGTATAGCTAAAGCTATTTGCTCTATTTCTTGGTAAATATCCTCTACTTGATGGTCATCTGCGTCAGTTGTTGGCATATATACCTGGATGAGATGCATGTTGGTAGGTTTTGTGCAAACAGTGATTGTAATAATGCGGTAATTAATAGTTTGGAAGCTCCCAACGTATTGGGCCATTCGTTTATTGACATGGCCACGCCCTTTTGACTTACATTGTCTGTACCTGACACGAATATCTGATGGTTGTAAAGTGTCCCTTACCTTTCCAGTGGGTTTCTGCCAAGCCACATATATCTATTTCTGCTGCCTTTAACTCACGCTCCAATATCTAAAGTTTGCCTGTGCTCAGGAGTCCTCTGACATTCCACGTAGCAATATTTATTTTGGATTTTTGGGGAAGCTTGATGTTTTTGTTAGTATGTTTAGCTGCAGACAGAGCCTGGTTACCTGCATCTGTCTGCTCGGTCACTGATTTCACACTTGTTGGCCCGAACCCAATCAAGCGCCGATCGCTACTGGCAGGATTTGGTAGATGCATATACAATCTGGCCAAATGGGGTATCTGTCCAAATAGTGATAATGTATGCACATGTATATTAAAAGAAGATATGTACCTACATCTTCTTCTTCTTCTTAAGGTGCCGTGATCGCTTGTCGATCGTGGGTTTTCATATTGCACAGCATATTAACAATCATAGTCTTATTTACAGCTGCGCGGAATAATTTACTAATAGTTTTTTTAAACCACTGGCGTAGATTTTTAAGCCAGGAAGTAGTACGGCGGCCCACACTTCTTTTTCCCATGATTTTGCCTTGTATAACAAGGTGTAGTATGTTGTACTTTTCTGAGTGACGCATTATACAAGACCGAATTATTCCAATTTACGTCGTTTAACTGTGTTCACGACTTCGTAACTTTTATTTAAGCGTTGCAATACCTTTTCGTTTGTGACTCTATCTATCCAACTGATCTTCAGAATACGGCGATATACCCACATCTCGAATGCTTCTAGTCTCTTCAAAAGCGATTTAGTCAAGGTCCATGCCTCAACCCCGTAAAGCAATACTGGGAATATATAACAGCGAACCATTCTCATGCGAAGTTCCAAATTGAGATCATGACTGCAAAGTATTTTTCTAAATTTTATAAAATGTGTTTGTGCTTTAGCAATTCTACTTTTGATTTTGCATACTCCATTCGTCGTTTGTAAACACGACAATATTATATAACTTGTGGTTGAGGTTAATTCCGTTGCAATTTTAATAGAGAATCGCCTAAAACCAGCGCATAATGTGCACGACGCGCATGAATATTCATTATGTAATTTTATGTCTGGCGCCTCTGTCCGAAGTGTTTTAACTTCCTTAGTCACAAATGATGTCATGACATTCTGACTTTTCTGAAGACTAAAATTCAACTTAAATTTAATTGATTGGTATTTTATTACTCATAACAGACGTCAAAAATGATATTTATTTACTATGGGTGCCTATAAAGTACATGCCATAAACGCTTGTGCTGTTGAAAATCTGAGACGAGAATATAAAAAGAAAATGATCCTCATTAAATCAGATAGTCAAGTGGCACTCAAAGCTTTGTGCCCGAAACCTACGAACCTTGGCTAATCATAACAAGGTTACCTTGTCGTGGGTACCAGGGCATAAAAGTATTTCTGGTAACGAAGAAACGGACAAACTAGCTAGGTGGGGCTCTGGAACACCATTTATTGGGCCAGTACCAATAATAGGGATACCCAATGCCAGCGTTAAAGCAGCGATCAATGGCTGGGTCCACTCTCAGCATCAGCTGAAGTGGGCACAGACAGAGGCACAGCAAACTAATGCTGAAAGAACACTCACCTAAGCAGAAAGGGAAGCTGCTTTCGCTAAATAGGAAAAAACTTAGAACAGTTGTAGAGCTCTATACCGGACACTGGTCTTTAAAGAAACATCTGCACAATATAGGCGTGTTTGACACAGAACCCAAATGTAGATTATGTAATGAGGAGGAGAAAACAGCCACTTATATTATCTTCGAATGTGAAGCCACCGCCCAATGAAGGCACTACCTGGGTTGTTTACAAGACCAAGGGAGTAATCCACCTGGGGCAATAGCAGTACATGAGCTTCTACTTCTTAACAGAAGAAAGAAAGAAGAAAGAAAGGGGACTAAACCAAGGAGCTAGAACGGTATAAAAAGCAGACAATGCTAAAAAATGCTAGGTAAAAATTAGACCTCTTCCACAACTCCTATTTACTCATTCATTCATTTATGGATGCCTAAATGTATGTGAGATAACTTATACAAGCTTTCAAAGGTGTCATGTGCAGTCACTAGATTTCAGAGATTTTGGATACTAGCCTCTTTAAATTAAAATTCCCAAGTACCTTTATTACATACCATTTTGGTCTTCCAAAGCAATCGTTGCTACAGGTCCAGTAGAATTAATAAAGGAAGCACTATTTCAAAACAAGTTATCACAAGATCCATGTTTACCATTTGTATATAAAAATGTATAAGTACAAACACAAAAGTATGTGGATTTTTAAAAGCACAAAAAGAACTTAGAAAGAGCTGTCTCTAAGACTTTTTTATTAACTAATTTTTTTATTTTTACTAAACATTTTGTTTGAAAAAGCAGCTTTGTTTTTAATTTTTTTTTTTTTTTTAAATATGTTTTCATTAAAAATGTAAAGTGCAGTTTTCACAAGTTTTTAATTCACATATATCATAAAATAAAAATCAAAGTAACTCATGTGTTGATGAAATGTCGATTAAGAGTCATCTCATTAGAAACTTTTCAAAGGATAAAAGGTTTGTATAACCTGAAAACGAAGCCTTTGAACCAAGAACTAGCGCTTTATATACTTTATTTGTGGTAAAGAAATAAATGTAAAATGAATAGCAAAAATATTTTACTGTCTAATTGGATTAATCTCATAGAATTTAAAATAAACCAGATACTTTTATTGGGAAATTGTTCTTGCACCAAGTTCATGAAACCAACAGTGTACAAGGTTTTCCACAAAAGCATTTTTTTAAATTTTGACATGTTTAATTTTTACACAACTATTTCTACTTACTACGTTATTACCTTTTGGGAGTTGACAATGACATAAGGGCTCAGCAATAGTTTACTCTCTCATCATACATCCACAAAACATAATTACTTTACATCTCGTTTACTTCTAATATGTTGTAGCATTTGAAATTGCTACCTGATAATTTTGTTTTCTATATATAATAAATTTTTTTATTTATTGGGCATTGTACTTACAGAGAACATTCAGTTTTGATATCAAATTCTTGAATAAAACATTTATTTCACTATTTCAAAACAAACATGATATATATATATATATATATATATATATATATATATATATATATATATATATATATATATATATATATATAGTTGAATACTAGTAAATTTCACACTCTTGCTTCTGACATTCTAAAAGCTGTTGAAAGTAATGTAATCAAGCTGCAGGAACCTTATGATTTCTGGCTGGATTCCTGGATTTCTGAAATTTAAGATAGTGAAGTCAATAAAAACATTCTTTCACATGTGAGCAGGCGACATACCGTTGTGTTTCTTTAGTATGATGAATTCTAGGCTATTGAAGGTTTGTCCCAGGATTTTGTTGATTCTGAATGAGATCTCTAGGTATTTACTGGGTTTTTTCTCTATTTTTCATAATATAATCTTGGAGGTTATTTTTACTTTCTAGACATCGATGTTATTGTGGGCGTGTCACTGTTCTTCTTTCATAGAACTTCTGTCATCGGTCTCAAGTCGGTTAGCCGTTAATGTTTCGTGCCATAGTAGAAAAGAAAGAAGAAGAATGGTCTTTTAGATTACATTCGATGAAATTCATTCTGTCAATCAATAGCATTTATGGTTCTGACCAATGAGAGGCTAGGAATTCAAAACTGGCGCTGATTTCATACAGGATGTGCAGTTTTTTCTGGCAACTGTTAGAAATAGAGGATGGTTCTGTCCTCGTGGTGGTCAGAGAGTTCTTTTTCGGTGCGGCCATGATGAGGTGCGCTTGACTCGTGTTTGGGATTCTTTTTCGGTATTGAACCGAAATTAACCCTTAGGGGGGAATTTACGAAGTGCCGTTTGGGCCGAGATCAAGTCGCACCCATCGTTAGTGGTTTTTTTGGAGCCTTATATGGGGATTTGTGCCAAACACCGGTAAGCTGCCATGCGGTGGGAACACCGCCATTTTGTCCTGATGTCCTGTTAGTCCGTTTTAGTCCTGTTTGCTGTTATGGATATCTTCTAGTTTTACCTCCCTTCTCAGAAGGGTGTTAGGGTACAGCTTAGCGCTCATCATCAGACTTCTGGCAATCGACAGACATCCACCGGATGAGATCTAGTAGTAGCCGATAGAGGCTAGAGACCTGCTGAGTTGCATCATCGACCCCTGGCTGACCTGGAAGGTTAAGCCTTTCTTCTTACCTTCTCTTCGTTTTGCTGTCTGTTTCCTGTCTTCTTCCTGTCTTCGTTTTTGTGTCTCCAACTACATCAAGTGGACCTTGGATAGAGGCTACATATGTGGACCATTGGACTTTAATACCAGGTTTTTTTACACCTTCAGTGTTCTCTTACCTTTTTGAGATTTATTTATAACTATCTTATCATATTAGTACTTATCATACCATCGTTTTATATAATAACTAATTATTGATATCGTATATTATACCACCGTGATAATTTTATAAACTATAATCTAAAGAACTTTTGTGAAGTTCTCACATAGTACTATGTGACAGCAGATTCAGTCACAGGTTAATTTCTTACCATTATACCCCATTCTGGTAACTTTGAGCGGTATAACACCAGGTATAAAAGTGTATGTATTTCGCTATAATACATTAGTTAATATTGTTATATATGTTATTTAATTTATGAAATTATTATTTTATGATACCCTGGTCTACAACGTATTTTGCCTTGTCCACTTTGGTGTTCTAATTATATTCTTATATGTGATATGTTTTTTTATTCTCCTATTTGCCCAGCCTGAATGTCTAAGAAAATTTAATACTATGTCATTTTAGGTATTTTGTTAAAGATAGATATTTGGTTTTCTCAATTATCCAAATATAGTATAGCTATATCTAAATTGGGTGGCGCCCTTATGAATTTGAATTTTCAATCTTAGAGCCGTAAATAATTCGAACTCACTTTATCTGTTCTTCGGCGAACAGCTGCCGTCAGCACATTGTGTTCTATTTTTTTATGTAATGAACATAATAAAGTAGGCCACAATGTATTGTCTTAAAAAATGTACTCTTTACGTTCATTTTATTGCTGTGTTCTTCAATTTTTTTATCCTTGCTGTTTCATTAATCGTTTAATCGTGTTCCAACCAACAGATTATTTCACTTTTGGTTGTATAATTTGTTTATCTCACGACACAAGTGTTAAATCACTTCTGCTTTGTTTTTTTTATACAGTGTCTTTTAATAGTGTCGAAACTTGAGTTTTAAAGCTACTTATTTCACTGTACTGACATTTCTCACACAATTTTTACCATTATTTGTTAACCTCTTTTCTTTAGTAATTTTTTTATTGTTTGAATTCAATAATGAATGATTTGATCGCCAAATACTTAGATACATTTACGCCGATAATCAGGTCACATTAGCATCATCTGAGGAAGAGTTCTAGGAATGATGCTTTAAAAATCAAAGGAATGAAAGTGAACAAAAGCAAGACAAAAGTAATGGTCTTTAAAAGACAAACTGTAAGGTTACGAGAGACGGCAAGTATGACTGTGATATAAAGTGTTGGCAGAAAAACAAATAAATGGAGCTCTTCATAACTTTATAAGCAGCCAAAACATCAAAAAAGCATTACTGGCTGCTCAAAGATAAAGTGCTGATTCCTACACTTATGTAAGGTAATGAATGTTGGGCTTGGCAGAAGAAGCATAAAAATAAGATTAGTGCTGCGGAGATGAATCGTCTGAGAAGTTTACTCGGAGTGACTCTAATGGATAAAGTGAAGAATAGTGTGGGAAGGGAACGCTGTGGTGTAAGTAACAAAGATAGATAAAAAATGCAACGCTTTAATGGTTTGAGCAGGTGAAGAAAATTGATAAAATAAGATTGAACAGATTTATAAGGCAAGTGTAAATGGGCAAGTCGGTACCCCTACAGAAAAAAGGTGTGACTTTATGTATGTATGTACATATATATTTATGACTTTAACTTGTTACTATTTGTGACTATTCCCTATACCTTTTTTATTAATTACTGTTTACCTTAATACTTTTTACTGGAACTGGATAGTACTTTTCGTATGGTAATTTACTAAGATTGTACAAACTTGCAGTGTTGTTTTTAAATTTCGGTACACCCAAACGTGACAAAAATCTTTCTTTGTTGGTCACACAAAGCGGTGGTCAACATTTCTCTTTTTTTAACAAATTTTTATGGTTCTTATGATCGGCATTTAGCTTCAGATACCAAAAACTTTTAAACTGAAACGTCCATTATAAAATACATTGTAGAACTTTAATGTAAATTTTTTCCTTTATATTTTATTCTTGAAACCTTATGCTAATATGCACGAAAAAAAATAATAATACCTATACCTATCCATAGTACGTATCTACATACCTTTTTGATTCTACCTATCTAATTTTCGTTAATAATTTTTGTAACAAAAAATATGATTTCGGTGCCCTCTATACATTTTGTAAGTTAAAATGTTATATCATTAGTGACTTACCAACAATATTTTAAATTAAAACACTTAATTTCCTAGCGATAAATAATTTTTTTTTAAGATCTAAACTTGGAAAAAAATTTCCAAAAAAAAATTAAAACTTTTACAAATTTCATTTTTACAAACCAAAAAATGCTTTTGCCTAAGACCCCTCTGCAAAAAATGTTTTTTTTTTAGATCAAAACTTGGAAAAAAATTTCCAAATAAAATTTAAACATTAACAAATTTAATTTTTTTTTTTTTTAAAACTTAAAAAAATTTTTTCCAAATAAAATTTAAACTTTTACAAATTTTATTTTTACAAACCAAAAAATACTTTTGCCTAAAAAATGCGAAAAAAAAATTTTTTTTGAGATCAATGATGCTTTTGACTAAGACTCCTCTGCAATTTTTTTTTTTTTTTGAGATTAAAACTTGGAAAAAAATTTCCAAATAAAATTTAAACATTTACAAATTTCATTTCTTTTTTTTTTAAATTTAAAAAAAATTTTTCCAAATAAAATTTAAACTTTAACAAATTTTATTTTTACAAACCAAAAAATATTTTTGCCTAAAAAATGCGAAAAAAATTTTTTTTTGAGATCAAAACTTGGAAAAAAATTTCCAAATAAAATATAAACTTTTACAAATTTCATTTTTTTTTTAATTTAAAACTTAAAAAGTTTTTTCCAAATAAAACTTAAACTTTTTACAAATTTTTTTTCGCAGAGGGGTCTTAGGCAAAAGTATTTTTTTTTTGGTTTGTAAAAATAAATTTTTTTTTTTTAGTGGTTAAACTTTGTGTTAAATTTAATTTATACTCTTCGCAATTTCCTTTTTATGACTTGCATGTGCGTCGGATCTTATCTAATTTTAATGAATCGCATTTGCTGGCAAGGCCAAGGTAGCAGTTAAGCTTGTAATTCCTTGTTATTATCTAGACTTATCCAGTTAAATCAGGCAAAGCACACATCCAGAATGTGTCCAGACGTGCACGTGAATCTGACAATCAATTTCAATTACATCACTAGAAATTCAATTACCAGAGTATCCAACCCACATCAGATAACATTTCCCAATGACAAATGTTACAAAGTTACTTTAAGGTACGGTGTTATGCAGTTAGTCGAAGTTAATGCAATCTATTTAAAAAAAATAAAATGTTACGTTTAAGCGGAAAATTGTAGCTAGAAATTATATTAAATCAAACTTCCTTGTTCTCAAATTATAACAAAGTAACACCTACTTTGGGCATTTATTTGAAAATTATAATTTTTAAAAAATCGCTAAAAATTTCCTTTATAACATGCGGCAATTTTGCATTAAATTATTAACGAAATTAACTCTTATATAAGCTGCAAATTTTCAATTAAATTTTAAATTAAGGTAGTTAATTTTGACTATTAAATAATTGATTAAAGTAAAATATTTATTAATCTAGGTAACTTATACCTGGACACAGGGACATACCAGGCAACTGTAGGCGGACAAGCTAGCAAGAGAGAGCACCACCCTCCCAGCTGTATCTGTCCCATCCCAACCAGGAGAACCAATTGCAAACTTCCGACTCCTTTTGCACAGCAAAGTGGTTCAAAAAGCCAACTTAAGGTGGCAAAATGAACCCACATGCACATCATCGAAACAGATCTGGCCTAAACTAGATCTGCGTCGAACCAAGGATGTCTTAACTTTTACCAGAAATGCGATCGCGGCCATAACAGGACACTGGGCAGGCGGATCCCATGCACGGCGCATGGGAATCGCAGACCTACGACACGACTTCTGTAGAAGCTGTCACGATGAGGAAGAGGAGGAAACAATGGTACATCTTTTCAGCCACTGCTCTGCTCTAAGCAGAAAACGGCATAATATACTAGGGCAACCGGACTTTGATGATTTAACTGATCTCAGCTCAGTTAGTTAACCTAACCTAACCTAGGTAACTTTTTAAAAAATTTTGCTTTAAATCAAATTTGTGATTGTAATTCGTTTTCTTAAGAATATGCAAAATATGCGATATCACAATTCCCTAAGACACTTCTTTGCTAATTAAATCATAGCAAAATTTGTTGCAGTTAATATTAAATTAAAACCGTGCATGGATTTCTAAGAAAGGGGTAAATACACAAAATAGAAAAAATATCATTTTAATTTCGTACAATAAAATTTAAAAGATTGTAAAACTATTTGTGTATCTTTAATACTAAAAAAATATTTAAAATTCCATTTAGATCTCTATTAACAACGAATTAAGTTAATTTTTTTATATATAGAAACCAATCTATATATATATATATATATATATATATATTTTTTTTTTTTTTATGTAAAAATTATAGAAAACTGTAGTGTTCTTACAGTAAACTATAAAAGTTTTTTCAGTTTCGACAGCGTGAATAGGTGTACAAATGTGTAACTGATTGTTTAAAAACCAACTTACTTTCGCTGTATGATACCTATTTTATGACTATATGTCGCAACAGGCATTGAATTACATCCGACGTATAAACGTGTATACTACCCCATCACAGGAAGCAAGATAAACGGATACTTGTTAAGTAAGAGAAAGGGCTATTAAATTTATTTAATCGCAGCTACCACCTATGTACCGGTTTCAGGATGTTTGTCCCTCGTCAGCATAGGGCAGGTATGATCTGCAATTAAATAAACTCACAGCTCCCGTTCCCACCAAGTATACATAAAGAACCACGCAAAAAGGGCCAGTCGCGACATCTGTACTTTTTCGGAGAATAGTTATGTAAAAATTATAGAAAACTGTAGTGTTCTTGCAGTAAACTATAAGACGTTTTTTATATTTTAATTTTTTTAAAAAACCAGCTAATTTCACTGTCTGTCCCCTATATTATAGGTTCGTGTGGGTCGATTATATATCAAAAAACAACAACTTCTCTGACTATATGCCGCGACAGACATTGAATTACATTTGATACATAATCGTGTATAATACCCCATTTCGGGTAACAATATGCAGAAGTAACTATTAAATTTATCCATTCGAAGTAACCGCCTATTAATTGGTTTTGGGGTGTATTGCCACTCATCAGCAAAGGGCAGGTCCACCTTGACTGGACCCATCAACAGCTTCGATTCCTACCAAGTATACATGCAGTGCTTCGCGAAAAGTGGCAGTCACGACATCTATACTTTTTAACAAGCACCACCCGGTGAATAGTTTCTGCGAAGAAGTATTGTAATTTGCAAAATTTATAGAAAACTATAATATTATTAAAGTAAACTATAAACATTTTTAGACAGCGTAAATGGATGTGAAAAATGTTTAACTGATTTTTTTAAAAACCAGCTAATTTTACTGTCTGTCACCTAAATTATAGGTTCGTATGGGTCGATTATATATATATATATATATATATATATATATATATACGAGGTTTGGCTATTAAATAACGAGATTAGGAAAAAGAGTTTTATTTTAAGAATGATTCTACGATCAAATGATTCCCTTCAATGTTATCCTATCCCCTCGCCACACACCGTTCCATTCGTTTTTTTTTATTGGTCAAAGCAATGCTGCAAGCCTTCTTTTGTAAGAGCATTAAGGAGCTGCTCCGCCGATTTTCGCTTCACCTTTTACATCGAATCGAACTGGGTTTCTTTTAAGGCAGACTTGATCTTCGGAAACGGGAGCACGTGTTCAAGCACTGGAGTGTTTTAGCGGCTAAATAAGGCTTCACGGACAGCGCGTTATGGGCAGGTGCATTGTCCTGGTGCAAGATCCACGACTTGTTTTTCCACAGCTCCGACCGTTTCTTACGAACTAGCTCTCGCGGTGTTGCCAAAACGTTCAAATAGTAAGTTTAGTTTATAGTTTTACCCTCTGGAACCCATTCAGTCATTACGATGCCGTTGATGTCGACCAGGATGTTGGTCATCTTTGGTGCTCCATCGGCCTTAGGAACACCGTTCGAAAACGCAAGCATGAGATAAAGAATTTTCACCATAGGCCTTTTTTAACAACTTATAGAACTCAGTCAGATTTTTTTTTATTTAACAAGTAATTTCACATTGATTAATTGCTCGTGGTATTCGTCCCACATTGTTATCTGCACGAGAAAAAAACACGTACGTTTCTAACCTCTATAGAAAAAATACTACTACAGCGACAAAAACGTGTTTTCGTACTGAAATAGTACACACTGCCAGCTATCCAACGCTGCATTCGTCTCCCCCCCCCCTACCCTCTAGGACGCCTTTTGCGCGCGCAGTCTCTTTATTTAATAGCCATACCTCGTATTATATATATATATATATATATATATATATATATATATATATATATATATATATATATATACATAAATGAAATGCAATGCAAAATGTATAGAAAACTATATTATTATAGTAAACTATAAACATTTTTCGACAGCGTGAATGGATGTGAAAAATGTTTAACGGATTTTTTTAAAAAAACCACTTCTCCTCTGGCTATATGCCGCGACAGGCATTAAATTACATCTGATACATAATCGTGTATAATACCCTATTTCGGGTAACAATATGCAGATGCTTGTTAAGTAAGAGAAGGAACTATTAAATTTATCCATCCGAAGTAACCACCTATGGACCGGTTTCGGGGTGTGGTGCCCCTCATCAGTATAGGGCAGGTCTACCTCAAATGGACACATCAACAGCTTCGACTCCTACCAAGTATACATGAAGTGCTACGCGAAAAGCGCCAGTCACGACATCTATACTTTTTAACAAGCACCACCCGGTTAATAGCTTCTGTGAAGAAGTATTGTAATCTACAACATTTATAAAAAACTATAATATTATTATAGTAAACTATAAACATTTTTCACATATATATATATATATATATATATATATATATATATATATTTATTTTAATTTTCAATTGGCCAACCGTAAATCTTTTATTCGTATGACAGTCCTATTTGGAGTTCTTTCTGGCTCTTTCTTTTTAAATTATACTGTCAGCCGTAAATCCGCCCAAGTTTGATGACAGATTCTACTTTTTTATAAATTGATTTATTGAAAAACTGTACAGACGACCTAATCAGAAACTGCGCCTGTAAATATATTTCTTTTTCTTTTAACAGGACAATCTGGGTAAGTAGGGTAAAGCGGGGTAATGCCTCCATACGGGTAAATTCCGTCTCAAAATATTAGTCATGTATGCACCTAACAAACGCTGAGACATAGCTTCCGATTAAGAATGCTTAGATCAGTAAAGCTATTACCGCCGTCAAGGTTAGTTCATGCAAATACATACCCCGTATTTTTTTATTGAAATGAAAAGTAAACAACGCATTCTTTTGTGATTTTCAGATGGTTCGCTCACGAAAAAGATCCACAGAAAAGGCTATTTAAAAGAAAGAACACCTTAAAAATGCTAATGAAGCAGTTCACCAAAAAGGAGTCTCACAAATAAAAGCAGCTACAAAGTTTGGCATACCCCGAACAACATTAAGGAATAGGCTAAAGGCAAACGATGTTACTGAGCCGAGGTTAAATTGAAAATACGTTTTTTCTGCAGAGCAAAAACAACAATTAGCAAAACATGTGTTTCTCCTGTCAAAACTTTTTTATGGTATCACTACAATCGAACTTAGGCGACTGGCTTTTGATTCAGCTGAAAACATTAAATAAATCACAATTCAAGCAAAGAGACCAAGTTGACCAGGATAGATTGGTTAAGTGGGTTTTTCAGCAGACATAAAATTAGTTTAAGGAAACCGGAAGCCACTAGCTTGAACAGAGTCAGAGAATTTAACAAAGACGAAGTTGATTTGTTTAACAAAAATTTAGATACTGTGATGACGAAGTATAACTTTCCACCGAACCGTATCCATAATAAGGATGAAATTGGAATCTCTACAGTTCAAAAACCTGGAAAAATTTTTGCACTACGAGGACAGAAGCAAGTGGGAGGAGTTACGAGTTGGGAGCGAGGCAAAAATATCACTGTGCTGTGTGCCATGAGCGCTTCAGGAATATATAGACCCCATTGTTTATATATCCACAATAACGAATGTCACCTTGTTGCAGCGTGGAGGGCCTCCTGGAGCCATTTATAGATGTTTACACAATGGGTAGTTGAACAAAGAATTATTTTTAGATTGGCTGAAACATCTACAAAAAACCACTAAGTTAAGTTTGTTAATGGATAATCGCGGAAGCCACATTTCTTTGCAATGTTATGACTTTGGCCGTATACACCACGTTGTGTCGCTTCCACCCCATTTCTCGCACAAACCTAAAATTACTCTTATCTCTGAAACTTGGTTAACATTAAAAGATCCTGATTCAATGTATGATATCGTAGATAACTCTCTGTATAGATGTGATCGTTAGAATCGTCGTGGAGGGGGTGTATGTATTTACTTGTCTTCAGATATAACAAAACATTTTGCTGTTAATCCTCTTGACGTCTCTGTCAGTAATATGGAACTATTGGGTTTAAAAATTTCTTCAAACTCGTTTGTACTCCACATAATTTGTGTTTATCGACCTGGAGACTCTGAACTAGCTGATGACATTGTACTCATCGAAAAACTTCAGTACTTTTCTACTCTCGAAAATGTTGTCATCATTGGCGACTTTAATTTTCGAGAAATTTCTTGGCCAATTACTGTGGTACCTGGTGATGGCGTAAACTCTTAAAACCGCTTCATGGACTTCTAATCTTAATCAGCTAACTAACACATTTCAGAATCAATAACATACCATCTACCCTAGATTTATTATTTACAAATGATGAAGAACTACTGACTGAGCCCGTGATAGGCTCACCAATAGATATTTCTAATTATGCAGTCATTACAAGCCAAATACAATTTAATGTTGACCAACCATCTAAGAAGAATATTGCTACAACTTTTAAAATAACTGGTTTTGATAACCTAAAACGCCACCTAGTACAGAATTTGAGTGTCTCAGGGGATTCTGCTTAAGTATGGCATAAATTTACAAGTACTGTTGCGGCTGTTAAAAAGAAGTATTCTACCAGGAAAGTAAAACCGTGCATACATGGTGAAATAATTTCCTTGATTAGATATAAAAGCAAATTGTGGTGGAAGTACAAGCGCACGGTCAGTCAAGCAGATTTTGAAATTCACAAAAATGTTGCCAAAAATTTAAAAAAGTCGATAAAGAGAGCCCGAGAAATATATAAAGAGTCTATAGTATGCAGTGACGACCCTAAAAAATTATACAAATACATTTGATCATCATTGTCATCAAAAATATCCATTCCTCTAATAAAGAAAGATGACGAAATTATTTGTCAAAATGACACTGACACTGGTGAAGTTTTGGCTGATACTTTTTCTAAAGTTTTCTCTACTGAAAATATCAAAAATAATTTACCCGATATTCTGCCCAAAAGAGTATTTTCATCCTTAGAGCAACCTCATTTTACTCCTAAAACTGTCAAATGTCACCTTCATAAATTAAAAAACAACTCTTTTTCTGGTCTTGATATAACCTCTCCTCCATTTCTAAGAAGATGTTGCAATGCTCTCGCTCATCCTTTATCTATAATAATGTCCTTATCTTTTAATACACACATACTACCCCCTATCTGAAAAACGGCCTCGGTTACCCCCATTTTCAAGAAAGGCAATAAACTTGACCCCAATAACTACCGCCCCATTAGCCTTACACCTATCATCTGTAAGGTAATGGAATCATTTTATAAGTAATTTAGTACGTTAAAAATTATAAAAAATTGGGTTGCCTAAAAAAATCCTAGACAGGCTATAATTAATTAAAAATTCAAAAATCACTTTTTTTTTAATTTCTACCAATGAGTTTAACATAAATTTTTTACAATATATAGATATATAGAATAAGCAAACGTAGGGGTTGCTCGCAAAAAGTCTGTCCTAATTTATGATTGCCGTATTTTAAAAAATAAAATTTTAATGCGACTGTGAACGTGCGACAAAGAGGTCCGAGACAAATATCTCCTGCGCTAGACGACGACACAGAGTTGTAGCTGCGCGCGGCGCGACCGCAGGATGTAAGAGAGTGCGTATGTTGGTAAATCATGCAATGGAGAATTATAGCGATAGACTAGTAAACAACAATATTTTGGAGCAACTGGTAGTATACGTACGAAAGTAATATGAAATATATAATAATTTGAAAGTTGATAAATGTTTTATTATAATAATTTGAAAATATTATAAATATATATTTAATTATAAATACTTCATTAAAGTGTACAAATGTTGTCATAAATAAAAACCGTAAAGAGATGTATACTTGCTTGTAATTTTTTTTTTCAAGAAAGTAAATAAAAATGAACCGGCGAAAATTTCAAATTAAGAAATAAAAAAACCAACATTTTGTAATATAAAGTTTATAGATTAAACAAGTAGGTGAAAATAACTAAAACCAAAATACCTGTTTATACCTCGCAACCCAATAGTTAGACCGGGAAATATATAGACAACCCTACGTTTGCGTATTCTATAGGCTTTGTACTTACGGTTGCTCTAAATTTTTTTCGTTAAACTCATCGGTAGAAATTAAAAAAAAGTGACTTTTGAATTTTTAATTAATTATAGCCTGGCCAGGATTTTTTCAAGCAACCCATTTTTTTATAATTTTTAACATACTAAATTACTTATAAAATAATTTTTATCCAATAAACAGATGGGTGAAGGTCGATTTTACTTTGGATCCTCTACTATTATTGTTATTTATCGTATGGCGATCTACAAATTCACTTAGAAATATAGATAAAGTATGCATATATATGTATATATATATATATATATATATATATATATATATATATATATATATATATATATATATATATATATATATATATATATATATATTGTTTAAAACTAACACTTCTACAGATTGACTAACAGTTAAGATAAATATATTATACGAATACATTTAAAACAAAGGCTATAGGTTATAAATCGATATCAAGGAAGGTCAACCAACTTACGGCAGCAGGAGTGGCATTGAGAATCTCGTTCCATTATCCTTTAAATCTTCTTATTGGACACTCGTGGGCTATATGAGCTACAGTTTGATCTGTCGCTCCACAGTCGCATTCCTGGGTGTCCGAGAATCCCCACTTGTGCAACATGGACATGCATCTGGAGTGGCCAGTTCTGATGCGGTTAAGGCTACATCATGCTTTCCCAGACACTTGCATTCCTGGGAAAAAACGGTAGGGTCCTCACGGTCATTATGGTTAAAATCATGATTGGATGTTCATTTGGTTTTCCAAGCTTTTCTGATATGAAATGGTTTATGATGGGTTAGTACCTTATCTTGCCAAATGGGTTTTTGGGACTTAATACGGCGGCCTGGAGCATTATCCAATATCATGTGGATTGGCAGAATTCAAGGGTGTTTAGGATCGTGTAGTTTGTCCCATTCGCTACCAGTAGCTTGTTGTCTCCTCAGGTCTGGTGGTGCAAAATTCGTTAGTGCATGAAGCCAAGGTACTGGAGTGGACTTAAGGGTTTCTGATATGATTCTCATGGTATTATTGAGGTGCATATCGACTTTGTTAGTATGAGAACTCTTGTACCACACTGATGCACAGTATTCTGCCATTAAAAAAACAAGTGATTGAACTGCCGTTTGTAGTGTTTTTGCTTTTGCTCCCCAAGTAGTCCCAGACAGTTTTCTTATTTTGTTGTTCCTGGTTTTTAGTTTTTGTCCAGTTATCTCCAAATGTCTTATATGTTAGGGACCGGTCTAGTGTAACGCCAAGGTATTTGGGGTGCCTGTGGTGTTTTACTCTTTTACCACAGAATGTGACATTTAAGTTATCAAGTAATTAACTGCAACACTTTAATTTGAATTGTTCCCATTTCGTCCACATGGGTTTGCGACGTTACTAATTAGTATAAAACTAACAGTGTGTAAGTCTGACTTATCAAAAAAAAATAATACGACGTATGCAAGAGATTTTTAAAGAAAGTTTTATGCAATCAACTTTACTTTAACTCGCCACTAGATAGCGTTGCAGCGCATCAACTTTTACACCGTTCAACCGATCGCTATGAAAATTGGTATGCATAGATATTTTAATAAGGAGAATATTTCTAAGCTATCCGTTCTGATATAACTGGGAGGTTCTGCTAGTATGTTATGAAAGAAGAATTAAAAAAATATTTACAAATCTTCTTCTTCTTTGGGTGTCGTTTTCAATAAAGGTTGGCAGCAAAGTCGTTTCTGTCTCTGGCCATTCTTATCAACGTCTGAGATTCTAGGACGGTCCAAACGAATTATCTTCAGCCAGAAATTCTACTGTCACGTCACGTTTTTCCTCGTCTTTCCCTTTGATCAGAAGTTGCAAAAGTTTATATTTATCATTCCTATATAGGTATGTGTCCCAGATACGAAGTTTTTCGGATTTTTATTATTTCCATAAGTTCTCTGTCGGTGCATATTCTTTGCGGGACTTCTTCGTTCCTGATAAGAGCAGTCCAGTTAATTCTCAGCATCTTTTAAAAAATTCACATTACAAAACGTTCCAAACGCCTGAGTGAGTTTACCTTTGAGGTCCAAGACTCTGTTTCATATAATAAAGTGCATAACATTTTACCATTCAGTGTCAGATTTTGAAGTCGGGTGCTTGGGATGTGAACAATTGCCTCATTTTTAGAAAGACATTTCTTGCTTGTTCGATACGTGATCTTGTTTCTATATGTGGGTCTATGTCTTTTGTTATTCAACACCCCAGATACAAATTTTTTGACGTTTTCAATGATGTTATCGTTTACGTTTATAACCATAAGCGGATATTTGAATTTTTTGGGGACAATCATGGTTTTAGTGTTTTTGATGTTGATGTAAAGGAGCGAATGTTGGGTTTGGTCAAAAAATGTTGAAAGTAAGATCAATGCTAAGAAGATGAGTAGTCTAAAAAGTTGGGATTGACTGATGGATAAATTGAGGAATGGGGTGATAAGGAAACGCTGTGGTGTTAAAGAAGATGTTTAACAAAGATATATTAAGTAAGGCTTGGATGGTTGGGACACATAAAGGGGAAGAATGAAAAAAGATTGACGAAACAGATTTATCTCGATCAGATCGAAATCCTTAATTTTAATTATTTGTATTCTTAACCTTAATCAGAAAAGCAGAATCCCATCTGCAGCAATAGAATCTAAAAAAAATGGTTAAGGTATCCATATGTAAGACATGTATTTATAACAGATGTTTTTGCAATGATAGATGATGGTTGTGTTATATCCAGTAGTTTATCCAGCCTAATAGACATTGCAAAGAACAAAGTATGCAAATGGAAAATATTTGTTGCTGTTGGCAATTCTGCAATCAGAAAAGTTAAAATATTGTTGTATTTATTAATAACATCTATACAAAACAGCTAAGCTTAATAATATTAAACATGCAAAACAGCTAAGCTTACTATTGAAAATGTGAGTCCAGCACACAGAACTAAAAAAACTAGGAGGCCAATGTAGGGCTGAAACACACAAGTGAGCATTCGCACATTGTCGGCAACATTGCCAGTTATATGTTTTCATACGCAAACTGGTTATTCTGCATTAGGATTTAGTTTATATTACTTACTGATGATTACTAGCTATACAAAATCATATATTACTTTACAACAGAATCCGCAGAGTTACTAATATTAATCTAATAGCTAACAACAAGAGTTCCGCGTGATTTATTATGAAAGTTTTGATTTTTCACAATATAAGTTTATCTGGCAACTCTGTAAGAATCGACATCTGTCAATTTGTCTGACGTAGAAAGTTTTAAAATTTTGAAGCAAAGGTTATTATAAAGTGTTATAGTTTTGTACAGATTGCAAATATCTAAATGATTTATCAAGTGAGAATTGATTGTATAAAAAAAAAGAATAAATTGTTTGGTTTAGTGTTTAAATCATCGAACCCCAGATAAAATATTGCAACAATATGATTTAACAATTTCACGATAATATTCAACTTTTTCTACTTGATTAGCTTTATGACTTCAGCGTGTATGTCATCCGGGCCAGGGACTTTTTCGTATCTTTGCTCTCGCTTTCTTGCAATTTGTGGGAGTGATTTCGTAAAATGTGTAACAGTAACAGGAATTCGTGAAAGCGCGCGGTATTTGATTTGACGCAATGAGTTGGCCGTCATATAGACGTCAACCAATTTTCCGAGAGGTCGGTACTGTCAGCCATCAGCTGTGCACTTAATTTACAGTGTTTTGAATAAAGTTTGCTATTATTTGCGTAAACTATATAAATAAATATTTACTGTTAATAATAAGTCTCAATAAAATGCAGATCATTGATAAAAAAATTCAAGTTAGTAATAATAACTAATTATTCGAATAAAATATTTCAGTATTTAGCTTTTTTAAATTTTGAGGTTGACTTGTCACTCCTAGTGTCTGTAAAATAAAATACAATTTTCATTAAAAAGAATTATAGTTAGTTATGAAAAATCATTTCAAATAATACCTGACTCATTTTTTTCAGAATATAATTTTAAAATCGCTTATTACTAAGATGAGATGTCAAATGCTACACATCATATGCGACTACTGTAAGGCTCGCTCTTTTTTTCATATATCTTTGGTTGTCTGGCGTTATGTCTGAGAATAATTCTTGTATGTAATGTCCCTATGCCCGCATGCGTATCTCTTTATATTTTTCGTTATTTTTAATTTTTGTAAAGTCTTCTTGTATCCTATTTGTCATCCAGGGTTTGCTCTTTTCTTTAGGGTTGGTATTTTTTTGTATGTTCCTTGACGTTTGTAAAGGCGTTTTTAAGTTCAGTTCAAAAGACCTCTATAGTTAAGAATACATCTTTATGGAGTTTTTTTAACTAATGTGGAGAATTAAAAAAAAAATTACAAATACCGAACAAAAACTGGAAATAATAAATAAGTTGTTGGCTGCCGCTTAATGTCTTACATCTTATTTACTAATTTTTTAAAGTAAAGGGTAAAGTGTAACTTGGTACAGCTTAAAAAATATTTTAACATTAATCAATACACAAGGTTGATTTGTGATAATGTACGTTGGAAACAACGGATTAAAAATTTGTTATTAAATTCATGAAACCCGTTACTGATGAAAACGCCAACTGTACCTTTTTGATTTCTTCTGAATTTCTGGAAGTAAGAATTTAAGAATTGTATTATTGGCTTGTTAAAGGGTTGGGGTTTTGTTGACACTGACTGATTGAATTTGTTGGTGCTGGCATATTTTTTGAATACTAAAAATATAGTTAGTGGTTGGATCCTATTTACACGGGTACACTTAATTACAACAGTCATTCCAGATTATTGGTATTAGAAGAAAAACGGAATTGGGTTGAATCATTTTCTTAGATGTTTTAATTTTGGAAAAATACTGTTGGGACGACCATGGTGAAGCGTATCACAATAAAAACTGTTCGTATAAACATTTTTAGAATAATTAACGAGTTTCTTTTTTGTGAAAATTAAAAATACAGCGAAACGTCTTCGCAATACAGTAAAAACGTTTAGTAATCACTTTTTTATTAGGCAGCATGTATTTTTCTTTCATTTGGTATAATCCATGAAAAAAGGGACCCATAAAAGTTTATTCGATTTATTCAACAACAGCAAAACGTTGTGTAAAGATTCGTTTTGTTTTTCTTGTGGTTTACATTCAAATCTAACTGTTGACAAAAACTTTATTTAATTTCTTTGTTCACAAGCCTATTTATACAAAACGCCATCAACCTTATTCATTCCTTTTAACTTGGTCGCTATTTACGATAGGGTAAGACTAATATTATCAACAAAATAGGATGTTGGCTTTTTCGTTCCCTCCACCCCCTGCACCCACAGCAGAGTCACTCTGTTGCTCGTACCAAGACACTCAAGCAATTCGATGCAATTCCATACAAGTTTAGAATTTATCTTGTTAAAGCTTAGGTTAGGTTAGGTTAAAACGGCGGTTCAGAGGGAACCCACTTAGGCCTTTTAGCACGTTGTGATACCGCGATGGACTACGGAACAATTTTTGCCTAACAAATTGGCAAAATAACAAAATCCTTCATCCAATTAAACTGAGGTCTGCACTATATCCTTTTTATTTTAATTCTTAGCTCAATTAATTTTTTAAAGTTAAAAACTATACAGTCTACCACAAAAACGTATTATTTAAAAAAAACAGTTATGTTCTAGCTGTCATTAACAACGAGATAAAATATATATATATATATATATATATATATATATATATATATATATATATATATATATATATATATATATATATATATATATATATATATATATATATATATATATATATATATATATATATATATATATATATAGCATACTAATCAAATACTCAGTGAACTTTAAAAAAATACATAGCCTACTATTCAAATACTCGGTGAACTTTAAAAACTGACTTAAGAAAAAGATAAATGAATTAAAATGTTTTAGGCATCTCTTGATTAATTAAATCTGTCGGTAATAATTGTACAGGAAAACTATATCTCACATAGGTACCACAAAAATACGTCAGTTATCACTTTTTTTGTCTGTAAATATAGTTACTGCGTCTTAACCGTTTCGAAATACAAACCAAGCTTTTTATTTTTTTGCGAGGTTGCAAAATAAAAAAATGTGGCAGATTTTAGAGGTAAATAAACAGTTTCTTCTGCACAAACCCAATACGCGGAGTTTTATATATTTTTGTAATTTATATCAAAGGTGTTTTTTTTAATTGTTATCAACTTTTTGCTTTGCAAGGACGAAACGAATTAACTTTTTGTTAAATTTATTTTAATTAAAAACTCCACAAGTTGAGCTTTACAATTTAATTACATCTTTATTAAAATATTTCGAAAGGTATGTAGAAACAAAATAAGTTTCAAGGGAGTCTGAAAATGGCTTGCAAAAATTTGAAAAGCATGTATGTTTATTAGGAAACACAACATTTTGGTAGAGAAAATTTTAAAATGTCCACTGCAACTGACACCTCTATTACAAAAATTACATCTCTGTCCGGAATTGCAAATCAATATGTTTCATGACTACAAATAACTTCAAAAAATATGAGGTTAGTGATCATATTTTTTTCCGATTATTTTTAATCATACCTCACGCATCAATTTTCAAAACTTTGGTTGTGGCTATTATCACGATGAAGATAGTGAAGCATCTCCCACACGACTGCCAATGGGTTTGTTCCAACCTGCAGGTTTTGCACAGTATTAAAAATCGTTAGGATCGAATTTACGGAAAGAATTTACTAGATAATTAAAATGTAAAACCGTTTTGTGGCCGTTTAATATAAGTCTACCAACGCAAATATATATTGACCAATGATAAAATACTCAATGCGCATGTCAGTCCAAACAGTTTCTGCATTTGATAATGCACCGAAATTACCATTCATAAGTTGGTGAAAAAATAACAGATCTCCAGAAGACGACGATATAGCTATCGAGTCGATCAAAGAAGGGGGCGAAGCTCCAAAATACGCTATCCATAAGCTCTTTAATTTATGTTTTCTTAAAGGCACAACACCTTTCCAGTGGCGCAATGCTGTTATTGTCATCATGCGACATCACAGATCTAAAAAATTATTATCCCATCAGCTTACTTTCTTACATTTATAAGCTATTCACAAAAATAATAACAGAAAGACTTACAAACAAGCTCGACAACTACCAATCACGAGAACAAGCTGGTTTCCGCCGCAGATACGAAACGAACGACCACTTACAAGTAATGAAAACCTTTATTGAAAAATGCGTAGAGTACAATAAACCGTTCATCCTCATTTTTGAAGACTAAGAGAAGGCATTTGATACTATTGACCAACATAAAATGCTCCAAGCTCTTTATGATTGCCGAATAGACCACCGATACACCGCTTTAGTTAAAAATATTTATGAAACAACAACAACATCATGTGTTAGGCTCCATAAAGATACAGGCAAGTTCAAAATCGAACGAGGAGTTCGTCAGGGTGACACCATATCACCAAAACTATTTACAAATTTACTCGAGTACATGCTGAAGGAGATAAATTGGAATAACTTGGGAATTAATATAAATGAAGAAGAATTGAACCACCTTAGGTTTGCCGATAATATTGTCCTGATTTCGGATAGGATTGATAAAACCACACAGATGCTATACGATCTAAAAAAAGCGTAAAAAAGTCCAGATTAAAGATAAAAACACAATATATGACAAATCTGGTGATGAGTGGTAATATTTTCTTGAGTGGGCACGAAGTGTAACAAGTATCGTCCTACAAATATCTTAGTCATGAAATTCGTGTGGGTCGAGACAACCAAACTGTAGAGTTTCAAAGAAGAATAGGACTCACCTGGGCAGCTTTTGGGAACCTAAAGAAGGTATTTTGGTCCGCCATCCCGGTATGTTTAAAGAGAAAAGTGTTCAATCAGTGTGTCCTGCCTGTAATGACATACGTAGCGAAAACACTTACTCTGACAAGAAAATCCATCAATAAATTACAAGTGACACAACGAGCTATGGAGAGAGCTATTTTGGGCATTTCTGTAAAAGATAGAATCCAGAACAACGAAATAAGAAGAAGAAAAGGTGTGACGGATGTCGTCATAACAACATTAAAATGAAATTGGGTAGGACACATTGAAAGAATAACTGATGACAGATGGACCATGAATATCCTTGAATGAAGACTGAGACATGAGGCTTACCGATATAAAGGGCGACCACCAACGAGATGGACTGATGATACAAAACGCATCAAGCATAACTGGATGCAGGCGGCGTAGTGCAGGAAGGAGTGGCACAGATTACGGGAGGTCTATGTTCAGCAGTGGACGCGACAAGGCTGATTATGATGATGATGATGATGATGATGATGATGATGAAGTTGGTTAATAAACAGCCCAAGCTTAGTAGAAATGAAAATACGTCTATGCTTAGTTATAAGTCGTTTTATCTATTGCGCCTGAACGTAACTGGTCACTGATTTTTTTTTTAATAATTGATAACAACCTAATAAGTCTTTAGTAGCTTATTATAAGATGTGTTGAAAATTCAGTTATTCTGCAACAGTAGAATGTTCTTCAATTCATTGCTTGATTTAAAAACCTCATTATTACAGCCGATAGACGCGTGCTATAGGCAACCAATCATACATAAAGTCACAAGCAAAACCAATTAGAAAAGCTGACATCAGCACTGCTATAACTAAACTATTTTGACGACTTCCGTTTGGTGACTTCGTCCTTCGTCTTCGCAGAGAGAACAAGCAAGCTTCGCTTAGAAAACCCACGCGGTACCATGTATCATTAATTTTTACAGTACTAGAATAAAATGTGAATCCTACTAAGGAAAAAATACAGTTTAGGCCGACAGCCAGTGACAAAATTCAACAAGATAAAGGAGACCTGAATTTGTAAATTGATCATATTTTAAATGGACGATAAAATGGCGTCTCTTGTATAGCATCGTAATATACTAAACAGGGTAATTATATAGTTTTAATTTCCTTGAAAAACAAACCAACGTGTAATGGACAGGATGACCATTCTATAACTCACGATTCCGCAACGTACAGTAAAGCAGGACAAATAGAACAGCGATCAACCCAAGATATCGAAGATTCAACATCGAATCGAGGCACGGCGAGATTCAACAGAGGCAGAAACATACAACATCCTACAACTTTCACATCCATCCATCCCTGTTGCTTACGGCGATAGCACCATAACTCAAACGCTTCCAATTTATTTAAAAGCTTTACTTTCAGTGTCCAGGTTTCACATCCATAAAGCAAAACAGACCAAACGTAGCAGTTTAATACTCTTAGACGGATGTTCATCGAAAGACTTCTATTACATGGTACAGAACGCCAACTAGTTAATCTATGAATATGCATAACTGGTTTAAAAACATTTTGAACATACCTACTATATTCCTATGCATTGTGCATGTGATTTCTGCAATTTTAACACACTTGATTAGTTTTTTTGTTAGCTTCTCTTAGGTGAATATAGCGTCTGATTTTTTTACGTTTTGGGTTCAGCAAAGGGTTTAGGAATTGGGTACGAGTTTAATCACGCTTAGTATGGGGGTTGGGTCAATAAATGCTGAATCTGCCAGTATACCTTAGAATTCATCTGCACTTAAAAGTTTAGACGAAGCCATCCTAAAACAAATACCTTAATCGAAAATCAATATTAAAAAAAAATTGAGTGCACAAAAATAGTTACATAAAGTGCGGTTTTTTTAAATTTCCATTTAATTTTTGTTATGAATTGGAATTTATTCCAACACGTTTTTTATATTAAACCAAAATACTGTAATGATTTTTCGATACGCCACTGGAATTTACGCAAGCAAGCTGGGTAGTATGATGACGTCACAGCCAATGTTAAGGATGTTCCAGTACCGACCAATCAGGAATTTGCGATAGAAAAGTTTGGATACGGCTAGAAGCTTCTAGTCTTTTTTCGATTCAGCGTTATATTGGGTGTTAGTAAATAAGTGCGACAAACTTCAGGAAGTAATTCTGCATGAAAAATATTAACAGTTTTTTACATAAACGTATGTCCGCAAATACTTCGTTTTAGAAATTCGGGGTGTTAAATATTTTTTTAAAAAGTGACGATTTATTTATTGCTCTGAAACCGGTCGAAATATATGCAAATGAAATTTGATGAGTTTTAAAAGGGAGTTATTACGCATTTTTTGACATGCAATTCAGAATGTTATGTTCATCATTGGCGCGCATACGGGTAATGATCCTAATTTAAAAAAAATGGTATGCCACTAAGATATTACAATTTAAAAATCATGTTTAAATTTCTCGGTAAATATGTGACAACAAATCTCTTCTGCCTTTATTTCGTATGGGGCGCCATTTGTATGCAAATTAATAAAACATTTTAACGCGTATTTTTCATGTCTTTAATATATTCTCAAGAACTTATTTAATACAATAACAATAAACCAGAACCCGTATCTCTTAAAACAAAGCATTTGCGGACATACGTTTATATAGCAAACTGTCATTATTTTTTCATGCAGAATCAACCCCTTAAGTTTGTCGCACTTATTTACAAACACCCTGTATATAAATTGTCGTTCGCGAGAGTTAGTCAGTAATGATTGTCTTCGCTAGTTAAAATAAATGTGTATTATTACAAGGATTTTGTAATAAAGTACTTAAGTCATCGAACTTTACTTTTATTTTTTAAATAATAATTATGCGCGTCCGCTGCTCGCAAAAATATAATGCCAACTAACTACTTAAAAATTTAAACCTAAAAAAACTTTTTCTTTGTTCACAAATTCGTCAGCACTGAGTCACGTCTTTAAAGAAACACCAACATATTTATTATATTTAAAATGGAATTCTCCACTTCTAATTTCTTTCGAAAATACCAATACCCAACAGTAAATAATTAAAATAACAATAACATTATAACAAATTATTATAATCATTAAATATTACAATCATAATAGTATATTAATTCAAACCCCGAGTGTGATTAAAGTAAAAACGTTACAATATACTACTAATGAAAGATTAGCTGAAATCACAGTGTCAGTTATTAATTGACAGCAAAACTACAGGTTAAGTGATATGTGCGAAGTCCTCTGTGAGCTCACAATTCTATTAAAGGCTTAATGAACGTAGAATTGGTAACATTTACTTTTAAATAAAATTTAACACTAGAAATTTTCTAAACGTAAAATTAAGGCCAAAAAAGCAGAAAACCAGACGTTTTTATAAATGTAAGTCTAAATGTTTAACTAACAATTAGTGCAGTTATTAGAAGTAAAATTATTCGACGTAAACATTTTCGTGATATAAGGGTACGCCAATAAAACTTTTTTTTTTTTTAACAATTACCCTTGTGCGGCATTGTGTTAAGATTACAATCTGATCATAAGATCAATCAGCAACTTACAGCTAACTTAAATTACTACTCTGTAACTATCTAAGGTCTTACTTAACATCATCCTTAGATTTCTAATACATTTTGTACACTTATTAACGTACACTTCAACACGCACATTACTCTGCTTTTGACAATCACTTCACCAACTCGTAAGGTTTAATCCTCTTGAGTCTTCTCGCTATTCATGCAGTATCAAGGAGCTGGATTACCTCAACATTGGTATGATGATAAAGTCGTAGTTCATGACTCGTGGCAAATTTGACTATAGTTTGGTCAATAGTATCCATATCCAGATCCTTATGGAGGTTACTGTTTCGAATGTACCAGGGTGCATCCACTATGTTCCTTAGTACCTTGTTTTGAAATCTTTGAATGATTTGTAGACTACTTTGACTAGCACATCCCCATAGTTGAATACCATACGACCAAATGGGTTTGAGTATTTGTTTATAAGCTTGTTGTGTACAGACAGAGTGGAGTTTCGTCCGATCAGCCAATACATTTTTTTAAATTTAATTTGAAGCTGTTCCCTTTTCTTTTTAATATGAGCTTTCCAGCGAAGCTTAGCATCGAGGGTGATACCTAAGTATTTTGCTCTATTTGTGAATGGAATTCGTTTTTCATTTATGTTTATAGGTATATGTTGTTGAGCTCTATTGGTAAAGTTTACGTGTTTAGATTTGGATTCATTAATTTTAATCCTCTACTTTTTTGTCCATTTGTCTATTTTATTGATAGATGTCTGTAGTTTTTCTGCCGCTTCTTCATGGCTATTTCCTACTGCTAATATGGCAGTATCGTCTGCATAGGTTGCTAAAGTATCATTTTCTAGTTTAGGCATGTCATTCGTGTACAGGAGGTATAGGAGAGGTCCCAACACACTGCCCTGTGGCACTCCTGCATTAATTTTCCTAAGGTCAGAGTAGGCTTCCTCTTGTTTAATTCTAAAGTGTCTGTCTGAGATGTAGGATTCTAAAATATCAGAGAACTGTATTGGCAAGTACATCTTTATTTTATGTTTTAACCCCTTATGCCAAACTTTGTCGAAAGCCTGTGCCACGTCAAGAAATATTGTGGAACAGACTTTTTTTTCTTCTAGCGACTTTTCTATCACATTTGTGATTCGGTGGACCTGAAACTGTGGGCAAATATGTATAAATAATTAACTCCAAAATCGATCATAATATGAGAATCTTGTAATTTCGTACCGCAAAAAACAATCTTCATCTTTATCTGTCCTCCCACAGCAATAAATAATATCCACAATAATTCAAAGAGTGCCATATCGACTTAATTAATCCAATCCTTCCGTTTTCCTTTTCCCTAACGGTTCGGAACGTCCCCTTTGATGAAATTCTAATAGTAAAGAAATGCGCTGACCCGTACATGATGACAATTTCGAACATTTTCGGCGTCAGTCATTGGACCACAGGTCATCTTCGAAAACACTGCGTAGACTGAACATTCTATTGACCACTTTTACTTATAAGTAAGTATATTACAGTCGCATTTTAAAATACCGAACGGAATTTTTATGGCTTGATAATAATTCATCATTATAGATCATTTAATTGCTTTAATAATCTTAACATTTTGATTAAGTTAATGTTTTAAAAAGGTTATTGTTAGAAAATAAAGAATTATTAGAGAAAAAAGAAGCCACTTTTTGATAATCAAATAGGGAATAAGCTATGACGTCACTGTTGCTTCCGAACCCTTTAATTACGTGGAACGTTTATATGTGTATATATTTAATTGTAGGATTACTGTCTAGTACAACCGTAAGTACCTACTAAATATCTTAATATTTGTTTTTAATATTATTTTGACCACTTTTAACAGGAGCTGTCACCTACATCGGAAACACCCATATCTTGCTGACATCACCAAGGTTACGCCAAACCATAAGTTTCACCCCTACCAAAAGTTTCTTAACGCGCCAAAAGAAGTTTTTACTTCAAAAAAACCTCTTACGGTAGCTGTACAATGTAAGAGGCCAGGATAGATCAAAAAATTTTTGCAGATAGCTCATGCTTTTTTTATATTTTGATATTAGCTAGATATTTATAAATTTTCCCATTTATCTCCCTTTGCTATTTCTACTGCTTGAAAATTCCTTTGTGGACGATTAATGTCTTCCTCTGCGGGTTAAAAAAAGTTAATTTTAAAAGCTTTTATTTAACTTGCAATGTATGTATGTTTGTCCGGGTGGAATCTTGCAACTTAATTTTGAAGCAGATATCTTTAACCGATTGGTCCAAAATTTTGTATATACGTTAAGTTTGGATGACAATGCATGGTTAGCTGTGTGACGTCATTCTAAATTCAACATGGCGGATTTAACTTGCAATGTAACTATGTATGTTCGGGTGGAATCTTGCAACTCAATTTTGAAGCAGATATCTATAACCGATTGAGCTGAAATTTTGGTGTACTAGGGTTTTCGAAATCCTCAATTATGATATTAAAGTTAAATTGTTCGAGTCTGTAGCATCGGTTGGTTAACTTTGATTTGTGTGATAGGCGTCGGCAGCATTGGTTTGTAATCTATCTAGGAGAAGGTATCAAAGGTCAAGCTTACGTGGCCTTAAGTAGGGTAAAAACATAAGGTCTCCTTATTGAAGAGCTAGACTATTTAAAATTAACGTCTAAAGTTTATGGTTAAAGTTTTAAAAAAAATTATATTTTATTTTTTTAGCGCATTAAAATAAAAGCTTGTTTTTAGAAAAAAATTTTACTTTTACTTATTTATTAAATGTATAGCCCAAAAAATCGATTAGTGACGTGTCCGTATCCTATCAAATTCTAATATCTGCAAGAATACTGTGTTAGTTTCTCTTATTGCAGACCTAATCACGCCATCTAAAAATAAAATGATCATCGTCACGCCATCGTAAAATCAGGAATCCTTCATATTTTTGTTTTAACAATGAAAAATTATGTGTTGTTTTATCAACAATTTTTTACCGGGTGAGTTTTTAATGCACACATAAAAATAATCTTACATTTTGTTCTAAATTTAAAATGATTAACTAAATTAAGCTTTTGCAGCTGATAAACTAAAAAAAAATAACCTGGATAAAGTCAAATATTATTTTTTATTTTAAAATAATATAAATTAAAAAGGAGTGTGTTCTTCCCGATTGTTTGTAACAACTCCACATCGTATTTGCATGGATAGAATCAAGTTATATATTTCTTTTTAAAGTATAGCTATCCATGCCATCTGCAAAGTTTTAAATAATTGTTGGCAGTACTGAAAATTCTTGTCTCCTCTCAAAGCCTTTCGTTAAAGTATATCTTAATAGTTCGAATTAAGTCCAGTGATTGCTTAGACCATGTCAATAATTATTGTCACTACCATTACTGTACCTTCTCTATAAAAATAAAGTTAGGTATATTCATTGCCCGGTACTCTCTACAGTCTTACACATCTTGAGTCAGGATGTATTCCAATTCACGAAAGACTCATAAGTAGTAGATTTCCACCGGTTGAGCCGCTAAAAGTACCCGTTTAAAGTCAGTCGGTAATGTTCACTCCCGAAGGTGAACATTTGAACGTTTAAAAACAGTCGTTTCATAGTACTTGCATAAAAGAAGTTGTTAATTTTACTCGCTCGTAATTGGTGTTAATATTTCTCACTTAAAAGTGAATATTAAGCAGTTTTGAAAGTAAAGAAATAAAGTTCATACTTTTAGTCTTAATATAAAAAAAACACTATTGCATAAAAATTAAGTATAAAAATCTGGTAATCTCACTCAGTTTATTCTCATTAGTGTTAAAATAAAAATATTGTTTCTCGTATAAAGAAGTTGTTTTTATTAGAACTGTGATCCAGAATATAAAATAAATACAGTGCATAAACTTCTCTACACAGTGAACTAGCAAAACCCATGCTGATATGAAAACCCCTATGGTTGAACGTGGATAGAAAAACCCCCTCTCTCTATTAACATGAACCATCTGTTATTGTATTAGATAATGCTCCGTACCATTCGGAAATTTTAAATAAACAACAAACAAACTCCTGGACGGTACAGAAAATAAAAGAAAGGTTGACGAAGGAAAATATTTTATTTCCACAGTATCTCTTTAAGCCGGAATTATTATCGATAACTAAAAAGCACAAAAGAGAAAAAATTTACAAAGTGGATCAAGTTATACTCAGTTATAGACATCGTGTGCTAAGACTTCCTCCTTATCATTCCCAATTTAATTCCATTGAGTATATTTGGGGAATATGCAAAACTTATTTATAATAATCACATTGGATCTAATGGTTACAGCGATAAGGCTGTTTTAGAAACCTGGCAATGGGCACTTAATACTGCCACTCCTGAAGTTTCGGAAAAATGTGTCACAAATTGTAAAAATTTAATTGAGAAATGGTGGGTTCGTGAAAACCGCATCGAAGCGTTAATCCTGTTATCATTTACAATCCGAATAAAGATAACGATGACAGTGATTTCGATTATAATGACTATAAATATGATGCTTGATAATACCGCAAGTACTACATGAATAAACATATTTATTAAATTTGTACCGATAATTTATTTTTGTTGCTATCCCTTTTAACATAATTAAATATGTGCCTATTTCTAACCAAAAAACTTATCTAGAGCTACATCAACGATTTTTGTTCACAATAAAGCAAAAAAGTCAAAATAAAACCTCTTAACAAAAGCATAATAATAAACAAGAAATTTTCGGGTTAAAATCTTAGGGGAATTTACTAATTTACCTCTCAACATAGTGCGCCCGTTAAGTCGATGCCTTGGTAACTAATCCGAAACCGTCGTATATTGGTGAAATGAGCTTTAGTTAATCTGTGGTAAGGAACTAAAATATTTTCCTAAGCAGTAAAAAAATTCTGGTAAAACATGCATCACTTCCTTTCGAACATTTTTTATTAAATATCAAGACGAACAAAATTAATTAATTGTTAATTTAAATGTCCATAAATAATACTATCAACCTGGGTTTGAATCAGGCGGCAGTGAAACTTGTTACATCGATCCAGATGTTGGGTGTAAATATGTTACGGCTAAAGTTCGAAATCTAGATACTACTAAGTTTAACCGACTAAAGCTAGTTTTATCTAACGATTTTGGATAAAGTTGAATTGAAACATAGAATAGTAGTAATTTTGGGCTTTATTCGGATAAACTAAGCATTAGCCAAACGTCTCTGGATAAAGGTGAAGTTATAATAAAAATAAACTTCTACATGTGCGTGTATTTTCGTCACGAACAATTTTAGTATTTAGATACAATTTAAGGTATATTTATAATATAACGCATTGGACATACTGTAATGACACTTTAAGTAACAAAGAACTCCCGCCAATTTACACTTGCATCTCTTTGTAATACAGCCTTGTTTGCAGTTACACCTCGTGAATCCTTTACCTCCTGTATGAGATTGGATGTTAGCAAGTTGTCGTGAACTTTTTATTTTCTCCGATACTTTGACGATCGTCGACGCTGGCTTCTTCCGCACTTTTAATGTCGTTTAAATATGTGTTGTACTACTCTTTGTCCATGTAAAAACATTTGCATCTTTTCGTTCCAACAGTTCAGCAAACTGTTCATTTAACTTCTTTTTAAAACTTTCTTTCTGATTAACGGACATTTTCACAGTGACTTGTATCAGAACAGTTACAACGAAAGTATCAGCCGAGAATTTAATAGCTAGAGAAAGAAGAAATAAAATGACACAGTGTGAGTCATTCTTTACATTTTGCAATCGACAAAGAACAAATTTTAACTTTATCCACTTGTGATCGGCTAATGCTAGTATAAGCTAGCTAAAGTTTGAAATTTGTTTTGGGTGCAATACAAAAAGTCCCAAAATCACAAATTAAAATAAAGCCGATATTTAAAAGCCTTTTGATAAAAGACGATTCTGATGTGGTTGCAATGTATGGAAACCAGACGTTTAGAAGTTATGGAGTGTTTTAATTGTATCTTCCCACTTAACCGAGGGTCTCTAATAAAAAAATAATGCCTTCATGAAATGTAATTTTATTCATAGTTTTATTAAATATGACTTTCTTCTTTAGCCTCAAGTGATCCAAATTTGGACGTAGGCCTCCCATATTTCGATCCACCGTCGTCTATTTTGCGCCATTTGCTTCCAGTGAAGTATGACTTTAAAGGAAAGGATATTGAGTTTTCACAGCCTCCAGAAACAAAGCAAAATATAATGTTCCAATATTTGGATCAGTTACCAGAAATTAAAATTGGGCATATATTCAACCATGTTTCGAAAGTTAAAAATTTTAAATGTTTTTTCTCCTAACTTATTAGCACCTTGTTTTTTATTTGAAAGATAGGATTAAGTGGAGAAAAAATAATTAAAATTCTTAACTTTGGAGAAGAAGCAAGGAGTTTAAAATAAGTTAGGTTAGGTCTATGTGAAGCACTGCATTAGGCAATCCATACTGAGGGCAAACAATCTGATAGTCTTCATTTAAACATCACTTACGTTTTGGTCTTTGGCTGATAAACAGTGTGTTATTTTTATTGTCGGAGTTCTTGTGGTATTTGGCAACGATATTGAGATGAAGAGTAAATATTTAAAGACATTGATGTTGAATAGCAGAGACGTTGGTGAACGGTATGCTTGAAATAAGATGCGATGGAGATGACTGTGAGACAGAATGGTTTCATTTTGAATATGTTGCGTTGACAAAAACTCCAGATTGTACTTGGTATTGTAATAACTGTGATAGTTAGAATTTTCAGTCTATTTTTATATTATATTTTAATTTTTCACTACTTGTTTTTATACTTGGTATTTAAAACATAAACTTTATTTTTGATTCCTAGGTATGTTTTGTAAATATCAATGAATTTAATTGATTGTGGGTACTCAAAAAGGGCAACATTATTTTCTCCAGATATTACTATGTAAATTTTATGTTCTTTGGGATGAAAAAGTCCTATTTCGAGTAAAATTCATTTTCATTTTTTTTTTGCTTATTGTAATTGTCAGGAAATGAATGTAAATAAATTTTGTTAAGAATTGGAAAATTTCAATATTACTCTCTTATCAACTTTATGAAAGTTATAGATAGTCTCATCAAATTTGTATTAATAATGAGCTCATATTAAAAAAAAATATTTTAAATTTTTTTTTTATTTATTGACATTTCACATTTTGAATTAATAAAGTCCATCAAAAATTTTATACAAGTATAATATCAATAAATAAGATATCTCAATTATATCAATAATTCAAAATCATACAATGTCATTTAAGTTTCGAATATGAAATAATTTTTCACATGGATACTCTATATAAAGCTAGGGTTCTTATAATAAGTACATAAATTTTTAAATTTCAATCTAATACAGATCAAATGAACAAGTTTAAAATCCCATTCATAATTGTTTGATGCTAGAACTGTGGATAGACCTATAAACATACAGAATTATCATGTACAGTGCAACAGAAGTAGCTTCTGTAAATAACAAATATTCGGCTAAATATACTTCACATTCGTAAACTTCTTCCTCCGATTGTACTTAAGACAGCTTTTAAAATAACAAATATTCGGCTGAATATACTTCACATTCGTAAACTTCTTCCTCCGATTGTACTTGAGTGAGTCTCAAGTACAATCGGAAAAAGCAGTTTACGAATGTGAAGTATATTCAGCCGAATATTTGTTATTTTAGGGGCTAGTCGCCCGCCAAGCTACTTCTGTTACACTGTAACATTAATGAAGACTACGATAATAAATGATTGAAACATTATTGTAGAAATATTTACCTAAAAATTATAAAAATTAAATGTGATAGATTTTTAAATAATTGCAGCTAACCATAGACAAATCGTTTTTAATCAATAATGTGTGATTTGTAATCTTAGAAACTGAGTACACATCGACTTTATCCCTGTTGCTACGAGATCCACAGCCCACAATAATGCATGTAATAGCTATATTTCTTTAAACAAAGCACAAATAATCGTGTATATTTAAAAAAACAAATTAAAAACGCACTGAAAATCACTAAAAAAAACAATTGTTTACTATGATCGCATATGGGAATATCTAATGTGTGCCTACAGCCGCCATATTGTATTCGATTTGACAGGTCGGTGGATTGCCTAATAATAAAAAAGGGTTGGGTTAGGGTAAGGGTATAATAAGGTTAGGTCTGTGTAAAGCATATCCTCACTGTATAAGTTAGGTTGGGATTGTAGAGATAAGGGGGGCAAGGGATTGACCTATTTGCCCCGTTACTGGAAGACGGTATTGCTGGGTTAAAAAGTGGGAGAAAAATTTCTCGAGCTTAGTATTTTCTACATTTTATTTTATATAAAAACTTTGCGTTTTTTATGTCTCAGAAATAAGGGGGGAAGGAACAAGGTTCAAGGTATCTTTTTAACCACCATCAGATGAGAACTTTATAATTTAAAAAAATGTCCCTTCATTAATTTTAAAAATTTACAAATATCAGTTAAAATTAAGAGGTTATTTTTTTTTATTGTCACTATATTATTATCATTTTTTTTAATAAAACAGAATAGAAAAAAATCCAAAATTTAGTAGTAGACCATACCCAACAACAAAGCAATCTGTAATGGCGAAAACAAATAAAAGCGGCAACAAATCCCCATTAATGTTATTGTATCAATAAACCTATCAAAATTGTCATTCACCCCTCGATTTCGCTCCTGCAATCAGTCGCCCATTACCGCCATTAAAAATATTTTCGTGTTCACGACTTTCGTTTCATATTTTGTTGGAATCTCTCCTTTATTAATCAGGAAGAGGGCGCTAAATGTAATTTTTATTTATTTAAGGTAACACGAAAACGCTTTTAGTGCCTTTTGTTGTTTTATTTAACGACCACAAGGAAATATAATAATTAACTAATCAGTTCCAAATTAAAAAATATTCATATTTTTTATTAAAATCAAAAAGTACAAAAAAATATGACACTAGGGACGATCTGTTACGCAAAACATCAGCGAGAATGGGTAACGTGCACCGTTTCATCTTGACAGTCTAAGATCCGAAGTAAAATCGACCTTCACCCATCTGTTTAATGGATAAAAATTATTTTTTAAGTAATTTAGTGGGTTTAAATTATAAAAAAAATGGGTTGCCTGAAAAAATTCTGGCTGGGCTATACAAATTCAAAATTCACAAATAATTTTTTTTTTATATTTACTGATGAATTTAACGAAAAAATTTTACACCAACTGTAAGTACAAAGCCTATATAATATGCAAACGAAGGGTTGCCAAAATTTTTCTGGTCCAGCTATTGGGTTGCCAGGTATAAACAGGTATTTTGTTCCTAGTTATTTTCACCTACTTGTTTAATCTATAAATTAACCATAAAAATAAACGCTGTTTTATTGCGAACACAATGATATAGGGTTGCTCGCAAAAAGTCTGTCCTGAATGATGGTTGTCGAATTTTAAAAAATAAAATTTTAACGCGACTGTGAACGTGAGACAAAGAGGTCCACGACAAATATTTTGTGCGATAGACAAAGACAGAGATGTAGCTGCGTGCTTCGCGACCGCAGGATGTAAGAGAGTACGTATGTTAGTAAATCATGCAATAGAGAATGATAGCGATAGACTATTAAGCAACAATATTCTAGAGCAACTGGTAGTATACGTACGAAAGTAATATGAAATAAGTATACAATAATTTAAAAGTTGATATATGTTTGATTAATATAATATTTTGAATCCCTCATTATATGTATTTTTAAAACAGTCAATTTTTTATAATGCGTGGTGTGATAACCAATAAAATTAAGTGATACTTTGGTAAGCTCAACATTATTGTATTTAAAAGTTTTTTTACGAAAAGCTAACTTTAAAAAACAATTATTGAAGGTGTCATCATTAAAATCAATTAAGAGACTATCTGGGTCACATAAGAAACACTTTTTAACCATTTTGAATTACAAAAATAAGTACGATCACGTGTTGTCAATATCAATACAATATTTAAGGTAACTAACTGCTGGAGCTGAAGAGAATATTACATTTAGCATCCCCACCCCAGGAGAAATTAGACAGGGAGATAGATTTAGTCCATTTTTATTTAACCTCCTGATGGACAAAATCATAGAAGAAGTAACATCCATGAATTCAGGATAAGGAATGAACAATAGCGCTATCAGTATAGTCTGCTACGTCGACGACGCTGCAATATTCGCAGAAAGTGAGAATGACTTACAGAGACAGTTATTTAAGTTCTACCAGATTAGTTAGCAACTTAATATGGATATACCCATAGGTAAAATGAAAACCAGGACCATCGCTAAGGAGCCAATGACATGCTAGGAACCCTATATCATTGTGATCGCAATAAAACAGAGCTTATTTTTATGTTTCATTTATAGATTAAACAAGTAGATAAAAATAACTAGAAACAAAATACCTGTTTATACCTGGCAACCCAATAGTTAGACCGGGAAAAATATAGGCAACCATACGTATGCATATTATATAGGCTTTGTACTTACGGTTGGTGTAAATTTTTTTCGTTAAACTCATCGGTAGAAATTAAAAAAAAGTGATTTATGAATTTTTAATTAATTATTGTCTAGCCAGGATTTTTTCAGGCAACTAATTTTTTTATAATTTTTAACATACTAAATTTCTAAAAAAATAATTTTTATCCATTAAACAGAAGGGTGAAGGTCGACTTTACTTCGGATCCTCCACTATGACAACGGTAAAAAAAATGACATATATGTGACGTCACAGCTTGAGATTCTATCTCTGTTAAAAAGTTGCCTCGGTTACAGGTAACATAAATCCTAATTTTTAACAATTAAATATAAATGTTTAGTCAACAAAAATCCAAAAAAGCTTAGAAAAACAAAATCGTTAACTAAAAACACAAAAATCATCATGTAAGGTATGTCTTAAAGGTGTATTGAAAAAAATTAAAAAAACAAAACTACACAACTAAACAAGAGAGGTGATAAAATACACCATTGTCTAACTCCCTTTTGATATCTGCTGTTCTGAAAATACGATTGTCAATTTTGACGACTGCTTTACTTTGTTCATATAACTTTTGTATAAGATTTACCAGATGAGTAGGTACTCCCGCAACGCACAAGATCTCTCACAACTTTGACCATTACATTGTCGAACGCTTTTTCGTAGTCGACAAAACACATATACATGGGTGCATAGTATTCCCTGGCCTTCTCCATAAGTAATCGGACGTTTAGTATTTGTTTTCGTGTACCTCACCCATTGACAAATCATGACTGTTCAGGTGCTATTTGGTGATCGAGCAAGTGGACCAACCGAGATCGAAGAACATTGAATACCATACGAATAAAAATACACAGCTGGGCAGTCTCCGTGAATTCATCGAACTGTAAAGAAAAGTATGTACTTTCCATAATATCAAGTTTAAGTTTATCTGCCATGTCCTGACACATGACTTTAACACGCCTTGTGACAGTTGAACGAGATAGCTGAAGTTCTTTAATAGCAGACATAATCTCTGTTTTATTTTAAAATCTCCAAATAATGTCTCACCCGCTTTAATAAATGCTTTCTTCATAATCGATCGATCTTCAATATATAAGATATTTTAAAAGACGATATCGTTGCAGCTTTTGATTGTTTGGCTGGTCTTGTAAACATGGTTTGTTCTTTTTTGAAACTCTTTAAGTAAAAAATCCTTTTTATAGTTTTTATGAACCGTTTTATGATGCCTCTCCAAATTTCCACGCTTAGGTATTGCAACTGACGCCACGGAAAATGAGACAAATGCACCTATCCTTTATCATACAAAATAAAACTTCTTCCTCCCAAGCATTATTAAAATGATACGTTTTACTTTTCTTCGCCGCACTCATTTTGTAATATTTATTAATAAACTTTGTATCGACGTATTGCCTTCAACTCAGACTGACTCCAATTCCTGCAGGCGCAACTTTATATTAGCGCGAACGAAGTCTCGAATATTCCCGTCAAACATGCCGCCCGAAGTTTCTAGAAAAAGTGGCGAAAATAAAAAACGCCATTTTTCTTTGACTAGTACCGCGCGTTCCTTTGATAAAAAAAAGTTATGAGGGGGCTATTCTGGCCCAATTGTGGATCGAATAAATTTTAGTAGTTCATTCATTAAATTTGTTTTAGTTACCTACCTATTAAAACAAAATCTGTGTAAATAGTACTATATCGGAATTTTTTCTCGAGATCGACTTAAAAAGCACTTGCGATCGACAAGTCGATCGCAATCGACCGTTTGAGCACCTTTGGAACATATTGTGCCATTTTTCCCTTATATCGGTTAAAAATTTTTGCTAATTCACGACAATGCTCGACTCACATTGCCCGAGTAGTTCGAGATTACCTATTGGAAGCTGAAAGTGAAACTATGGCCTGACAGGCAATTACGAGCTCATCCAAATCAGCCTAATAACTCGGTGGACATGGAAGGGCTTCTCGTTGACATTTGGAATTGACTAGATCATTTAAAACACCCTCCGAAATCTCATTTTAAACATGAACCGTCGATTTCAAAACGTAATTCGAAGCAAAAGTGGAAAATTCTCATATTAAGCTTTAAAGTTTCATAGAAATTATTTCTTATAAAAATTTAAACTTCTTTATTTTTTTCACATTTTTTTACGCTCCATGTTACGAATACATTTTTAGAAACATGTTTTATTTGTAAGCAATTAAATAAAATATATTAAAGGTCTAAATTAAATTTAACAAATAAAATAATTACACATATTGGTGGTGCCTTAATTTCTTGGATTAGTGCATGTACAGATATGAAAAAAGTTTGGCGAAATATGGAAATTTCAATGCATAATCTCAAATTGCACGACAAACAGTCGACCATCCCAAAATATAATAAATATTTGTGACAAACAGTCAACTAATCAATTACACAATTTTAACATTTTGTATGTCGCTAGAAATCAATTAATGTTTTAGAAGCTGATACATCCCATAATTTGTTTTTATATCTGACTCTCATAGAGGGCGCTAGTTACACGGTTCGTACCAAGAAGTATTGAACATAACTTTTAAGGTTAGATTTATTAATTAAAATTTCAAGTGAACTTAAACATCATTCAATTTTACACCAAAAAGGTACTCTTGGTAAAACCCAATACTGTGTACCGTTTTCGGAATATTTTGATTTAAAAATTATGGAGTAATACCAAATTTTTTTCTTCAACGCCCCTTATCTTGAATACGGATGGCGTCATAAAAATATTTTACGAAGCAAACCCCAATTATTTTTCAGTTTTCTGCCTATGCTGGAGGGGTCACATTTTTTTAAACACCCTGTAGATACCATATTTATAATCCGACAAATAACTGAAAAGAGTTTAACAAGACGCCCGTTTGTGCTTTATTAACATTACCCAGCCATTCTATAGGGTATGTTTAATTGATGTTAAAACTCTACTAATAAAAAGGAACATTTACCCGAATATAATAAAAATTATCCAAAAGCTGAATAACGAGACTTATGCATATGTGATAACGGCAAATAAATAAGGCAATAAAATACCTGTAGCAACTGGGATCAGACAAGCCTAAGCTCCCAATCTTATTTAACATCATAATGGATGAAATTATAAACAAAGTAAAGCAAGCTGTGAGAGGATACCGAATGGGAGACAAAGAAATAAAAATAATATGCTATGCTAACGACGCAGTGATCATTTTGGAAGACGAAGATATCCCTGTATAAATTCCAACAAATAGCAGAAACGTTTAACAAGAAAATATCCATAAAGAAAAAAAAATACCCTACAGTATCTAGAGAAACGAGGAGATGTAAACTAGCGATTTACGATCAGACTGTAGAACATGTAATGTCCTTCAAATATCTAGGGGCAAACATAACAAGTAATAGGAACCCAAAGAACGAAGTAAAAGCCCAAACAACAAAGGCATCATTAATATCAGGATACTTAAGAGATTTAATTTGGAGGTATAAATATATGAGCACTAGGAGTAAAGTCAGAATATATAAAACTTGCGTAAAACCGGTCATGACATACGCGATAGAAACCAGAGCGGAAAACGCAACAACCAAACGACTTTTAAGAACAAAAGAAATGCGAACACTAAGATCAATAACAGGACATACGTTATTCGACCGGAAGAAAAATGAAGAAATACGGGAAATGTGTGAGATTCAAGATGTAGTAAGATGGGCAAGAAACCGGAGAAGAGAATGGAGAGACCACGTGGACAGAATGACAAATGAGCGGTTGGCAAAAATTGCGAAAGAGAAAACCAAATACACCTCGACCACGTGGACGACCACCTATAAGATGGCATGAAAGCAGGTCTTCAGAATTCCGACTGCCCCTGGCAAACCATTGATGCAAACACAGGACTTAGTCTCAACGTAAGAAGAAGAAGAAAAAGCTAAAAGTTTTACACTGGGAGATTTAATTGATTTATAGCGACATAGACAATGTCGACAAGGACAGATCAAATTAATTATATAAATGGGGTAATTAATTACTTGAGTATTTGTCGAGAATATTTATTATATATTGTGCTGGTCGACTGTTTGTCGTACATATTAAGATTAAAATTTTTTTATTCCGCCAAACTTTTTCCACATCTGTAAGTATGTGTAAGTTAGACTGGCATTAATTAAAAAAGTACGTATTAATGTTATAAAAAAGTATGAAGCATTGTTCCATGTACCAATAGTTTTTTTTCCTTCCACTTTTAATTAATTATAATTTCAATCAATAAATTTTACAAGAATTAAAAACTTTAAATAAACGAACTTTGCTGACTACTTTATAATAATTAGTCACATTTAAAAAAAATATACTTTAAAAAATTCACGCGATCAAGCGTCCACATAATTCTTACGAAATTTGTCTTTAATGACATTTCAAATAGACGGTGTTACCGACTTCGAAAGCCGCTAATGTATTTCAATATAAAGAATCGTGCGTGGTAAGCAAGAAATAAACGACGGTGGGTTAAATTGTGCGTCCCAGATAGTGGGAAAATGGCGGAAAAATGGGAAAAACGCCTCATCGCTTTGCACATAAACCGTACGACTATCTGCTAGAGTGACGTCGACTTTTTTCTCTTTGCTAACCGACAGTTATCCAACGATAGGGAAACTGAGCTCGGCTGTAAATCATTTTATCGTACCATTTTATTTGTGGAAAATACACTTTGCGGATGAAGATCATTTTTAAAACCATACGTGACCTTTCGACAAAATAATAAATACATTTTACATGATTTTAATTTAGGTTAATAATAATATTTCATTTCTAAAAAATTTTAACTTCTCAAATTTAAACACTTGGTTTTAAATATTAATTTATTTTAAAATATTATAACGTGCTTCATTAATTATACTGTATCTTTAACCCACAGCTAAACAGCTTCTCGAGTTGGACGAGAAAGACTTAAAACTGGTGACGGTACTCTTCACTGGACACCCTCTGAGATATCACCTGAAAAATATGGGCAAAACAGAGAGCGATAGTTGTTTTTTTTTTACTAAAAATAGTCGCAAAAAGGGTAGACCTATCGTGTGGGCCGCAAACTGCCCGCACTGCGACTAATAGAAGGGGGAGGAATTAAAGAAAGGAGGTAATTGTAAACCCGCTTTTTAAAAAGTTGCAGGTTATAGTTTTTTGGAAAAATTGATTTAAGAAGCTTGTTCCATTCTGTCGCAGCCCTGTAAAAGAAGGACTATTAATGAAGATTGGTCTCAATCTTGAGAGTAAATCGGTGAGACGAATGTGGCCAGTGGTGGTACAAGAGTTTTTATTTCCCTGGAGCATCTGCCATGAACATATCTGTAGAGTAATGTCTGGTCTGCAACTCTTCTTCTATGTTATAGTGGGTGAAGGGTATCTGTGAGTGGAGCCGTTTATAAACCGAATGAGCCTTTTTTGAATGGAATCTAGAAGACGAAGAGAATGCCTTGGTGCTAAATCCCAAATGTGCGAGCAATACTCCAGTAGAGGTCGGATTTGAGCCTTGTACTTCGTCAACAGTTGACCAGGAGTAAAAAAATGTCTAGCTTTTCAAAGAAAACCTAGACTCTGGTTTGCTGACTCTGCGATGTTGGCAACATGGTCATACCAAGACATATTATTAGTCACCGTGACTCCCAAAATCGAGATGGAGGGACTTGATCCAAGTGTATTTTCGGACATTGTGATGTCTGAGTCTGTCTGAGTTTATTTGTATCATTTACCGAAAGTAATCAATAGGATGTGAAAGTTAAGACAAGTGTGCTGTCGTCTGCGAAACTGTAAATGGGGTTCGTGGTGGTTTTCAAGTGGTCGTTGATGTGTAAAAAAAAGGGTGGGGGGCAGGATGGAACTCTGGGGAACCCCAGCTTTAGTTTTTACCGCATCAGAAGAAATACCGTGAACTGCCACATGTAAGGAGTGATCTTGCATGATGCTCACGAGCCATTGCCGCAATTTGGTTGGGAGACCGTTTAAGTAGTACGATAAGTATTTGCTTCATTTAAGTTTTTTCATTATCGTAACGATACGTCGAGAATAGATGCAAATATCCTTCAAAAGTAAGTCGAGCAATTTAGTAAAGTAATGTTAAAGTAGATGATATTTGTTTTAACCACTTTTACTGCAGCATTCTCTAAAATTGTCCCCATATTATTGTGCAAATGTTTAAACGGTTTCAACAAAAGCTCTTGTCATGATTTATTAGAAATCAGATAACAGCTTCAATCGTTATTTGCTGTTCGAAAATAGAGAGACAAGCAATTTAAACAATGAAAAATGCAGGGACGGCTTTAAAACTATTATTAAAGTGATGCAAATACTTTACTACTTCTCTATAAAATACCAATTCTATAGTTTTCTAAAAGTGCTGCATATTTCAGTACAAATCTTTATTATCCTTTACAGACGTCGATATTTATTTATAATTAACCGTTAAATTATTTTTAAATAAATACCCTGATGAAAAAACGTAGTTTATTTATTCAGCTGTTGTTGTTTACTTTTTACTTCTCACGGATATGCATAACACAAATCTTGCTGACTGGTCTGCGAAAAACTGTTCTTCGTCCTGACGTCGGCTACTCTAAGTCGCCCATCTTTTACAGGAAATATTGCGATGACAAGTCCTTACAGCCATAAATTTCTTGGTCATCGACGATGATAACTATGTCTTCTTTTTTTAATATTTCTTTATCTGAATACCATCTGCTTCTAGATCGGAGTATAGGCAGATATTCTCGAATCCATTTCCGCCAGAACTTATTCGTCAAATATTAGGATATTCTCCAATGTTTTTTTTAGAAAATTTTTATCAGTCGGTCCAATGCTGAGAATATTTGGGTCTAATTTATACTTAGATCTCAGCAAAAAGTGATGTGGAGTTAAAGCTTCGTCATCTTCATGGTTTAATGATAGTTCGGTCAATGATCGGTGATTCAAGATATTTTGTACTTCGACGAATAGGGTGTAAAGAACTTCTTCACTTGGAGCCTGTTCTTTCAGCATTAGTTTGCTGTGCCTAGGTCCCTCTGTCTGTGCCCACTTCAGCTGATGCTGAGAGTGGACCCAGCCATTGATCGCTGCTTTAACGCTGGCCTTGGGTATCCCTATTATTGGTACTGGCCCAATAAATGGTGTTCCAGAGCCCCACCTAGCTAGTTTGTCCGTTTCTTCGTTACCAGAAATACTTTTATGCCCTGGTACCCACGACAAGGTAACCTTGTTATGATTAGCCAAGGTTCGTAGGTTTCGGGCACAAAGCTTTGAGTGCCACTTGACTATCTGATTTAATGAGGATCATTTTCTTTTTATATTCTCGTCTCAGATTTTCAACAGCACAAGCGTTTATGGCATGTACTTTATAGGCACCCATAGTAAATAAATATCATTTTTGACGTCTGTTATAAGTAATAAAATACCAATCAATTAAATTTAAGTTGAATTTTAGTCTTCAGAAAATTCAGAATGTCATGACATCATTTGTGACTAAGGAAGTTAAAACACTTCGGACAGAGGCGCCAGACATAAAATTACATAATGAATATTCATGCGCGTCGTGCACATTATGCGCTGGTTTTAGGCGATTCTCTATTAAAATTGCAACGGAATTAACCTCAACCACAAGTTATATAATATTGTCGTGTTTACAAACGACGAATGGAGTATGCAAAATTGTTAATGAAATTTTGATGAACGTGGTAAAATTAAGGAAAACGTGTAATTTGATGTGAAATGTTTGTTTCATTAAAACAAAACCGGGAAGTTAATATCTTTTTGTTTGGGCGTTAAAGTTTAGTTTCGCTTAAACTAGTTTTTTGTTTAAATTTTCGTTTAACGATGGTGTCTATTCAAACATTTTATATGTTTTACTAACATAAATATGATTTGGCGAAAACGTTTTTTTCTTTAAATAATCAAATTGTCAGAAACTTCTTGGGTAATTATTTTTAAACATTTTTTGGTACAAACTTTTTTATTCCTTTAATCATAAAAAACGTTTCTTAGTTCAGCGGTTCTCAAACTTTCGTTATTCACGCCCCCCTGTTTTAATTTAAAAAATGTTGCGCCCCCCAATCCGTAGACCTAGGAATTTGGACTAAAATAGGCAACATTGTCTCGTCGAGAGCGCCAAAGATGCTGTCGGAAAGTTCGCGGCGTTCGTGCCACGTATTCAAGCTTCCTGATCTTTCTTGAACTGTCTGAACGCGACTATAAATACAGAAGCGCACATACGGTATTCTCAGTCTCTCAGTGAAGGTTTTTTAACACTAAGCAAGCATTATTGTGAAGTGTGAGTGTATAAGTAGATGTAGTATGGATAAATTTTTAAAACGAAAACTTGAGGATGACGGGGCTTGTACATCGACAGGTTCAGGTGGAAATCGTCCGAAATCTAAAACAAGAAAATATGACCCATCATACCTAAATTTGGGCTTTACTAGCCTTGAAGTAGGTGGCGAAGAAAAACCACAATGCGTTATCTGTTTAAAAGTATTGGCTGCAGATAGCATGAAACCAAATAAATTACAGAGGCATCTAGAAACGCTGCACAGAGAATATGTCAATAAACCGCGAGATTTTTTTGTGGAGAAACTCAGATTGTTTAAAAAGCAAAAATCCAGCTTCCATAGAGTACTGGCAGTAAATGAGAAGGCTCTCTTGGCATCATATAAAGTGGCATACAAAGTAGCTAAATGCAAAAAACCGCACACTATTGCAGAGCAACTTATTTTACCCGCTTGCAAAGACATTGTAGAAATAATGTTTGGTGAAAATTTTACTTCACAACTTAACAATATTCCTCTGTCAAATGATACAATCTGTCGACGAATTAACGATATATCAGTTGATATGCAGCAGCAGCTTGTATCTGAGCTTACTGGAAACTTGTTTGCTGTACAACTTGACGAAGCAACTGACTCTAGTAATGATTCCCATTTGATTTGCTACATTAGATTCTGTCAATGTTCTAAAATATGTGAAGATTTATTGTTTTGTAAACAGATTGAAGGAAGAACTACAGCCACCGAGTTGTTCAAGATTACAAATGATTCTATTACTAAAATGAATTTGCAATGGAAAAATTGTGTTGCGATTTGCACCGATGGAGCTCAAGCCATGTCTGGTAAATACAACAGTTTACAAGCGCTAGTAAAAAAGGAATCCTCAGAAATTATCTGGACGCACTGCATGATACATCGGGAAGCGTTAGCATCAAAATCTAAGGTAAGCCCTGGACTAAACATGATTTTGACAGTAGTTATTGAAGTTGTTAACTTTATAAAAACCAGACCACTAAAAACAAGGATGTTCTCTGTTCTGTGTGAAGATATGGGAGCTGAGCATCAATCTTTGTTGTTTTATTCCTCATCCAGATGGTTGTCACGCGGTAAGACGGTTAAGCGTGTCTTTGAATTAAGAAGGGAAATAGCGATATTTTTAAGCGAGGAAGGTCACAAGCATTTAACAGATTTTTTCGACAAATTATTTTTACTGAAGCTTTCTTATTTAGTAGATATTTTTGAAAAACTTAATATACTTAATCTTCAGCTGCAAGGAAAAGACGTAAATATATTTGATTTAAGTCAAAAGATTGATGCTTTTTGTAAGAAATTGCAGTTATGGCATAACAAATTGAAAGGAAACAGTTTGGAAATGTTTCCCACATTTTGCGATTTTGTGCAAGATTCCCCATTGGAAGATATTCATAAAGCTGTGATGCTAAAAACCATAAGAAGCCATTTAGAAAACTTAACTGAGAATTTCAAGCGATACTTCTTTGCAGAGAAAGATATCAAGTTGTCAGACTGGAGCTGGGTTTTAAATCCATTCGAAAATAGACCTGTCGGACTATCACTGCAAGAAGAAGAACAACTGATAGATATTTCAACAAATCCCTTACAAAAATCAAACTTTGTTAACAAATCTTTAACAAACTTCTGGACTGAACTTCCGAACGACTACTCCGTTATAAAAGCCAAAGCGCTTAGAATTCTGTTGCCGTCCTACCTTTGTGAAACTGGATTTTCTGCACTTGCTGTCGTGAAATCTAAATACAGAAATAAACTTCAAGTAGAAAATGAACTCAGAGTGGCCATCTCTAACATAGAACCAAATTTAGAGAAGTTGTGCGCCTTAAAACAAGCTCATGTTAGCCATTAGTCCTTAGAATGTTTCTTTGTCATCATTAAGTAAGTAAAATTTCAATAAAGATTTTTTAAAAATCTATCTGTAGCATTTTATCATTACCATTTTATTTTTAATCTGTACTTTAATCTTTTTTGATTAACTTTTTGTAAAGCCCATTTGCAAAATACTGCATTATGTTTTTGGAAAGAACTTTTTGAACACAGTAGTAACTAAGTTCTTATTCTTTTGAAATATTTCTAATACTTGCCACAAATACATTCACATCGTTTCCCTCTGTCACAGTAGTTTTTGTTCTTTTTTGTTTTTATAAGTAACTAAACCGGTGCGGTTAAACTGATCCTTCAATGTTTTGAAACTTGCTGTTTTTGGTTGTCGCCTCTCAGAATATCTTTCATATCTTTTATTACATTCTTCCAATATCCAGATCATATCCACCATTTCGTCACGAGTAAAATTCATATTTGCTAGTTTAGAGTGTAACACACCAATAGATTAATAAACAGTAATCGTAACTTGTCAGTTTCTGACAAATCATACACAGCCAACTAACAATTGATACGTTTAGATACCTAATTAATACTATGCCTATAATAATAAAATTACATTAAACACTTATAACTATAAGTATAGGAAATGGTAAATAAAAATAGAAGTATGGTAACAGTAAGTAATATAAAATACAGAGTGATCCATTTGAAATCACTGAGAAAATATTGTAAGTACTCTAGTTTCGACTTACACTGTATTCGATGTAATAAATATTTAAAAATTCGTTTATTAAAAAACTTTGACTTTAATAAATTATTATTCTTTTTAATTATACAGGGCGATAAACTTGTAAAGATTTCCACATAGAATTGGTTATAACTTTTTAAATACCCTGTATAACATACTACAACCTTATATTGTTGTAATGAAAAGGTAAAGCGGATTTATTTTAAAGTAAAATACAGGGTGTTTCATTTAAAAAAACATAACTTTGATCTGGCACCGCATTATGTAACTAAATTTGAAATATAAAGCTTAAAGCTGCCTAAAATTTTTTTAGGTATCTCCTTTGATAACAAAGCTACTTAGCTTTATCACACTATTAAGGTAAAATACAGGGTGTTTTATTTAAAAAAACATAACTTTGATCTGGCACCGCATTATGTAACTAAATTTGAAATATGAAGCTTAAAGCTGCCTACAATTTTTTTAGGTATCTCCTTTGAGAACAAAGCTACTTGGCTTTATCACACCAATCAATCACCCTGCATATAGAAAAATTGCCAGCGCGATTTCCTTGTGCTTAAGGGAATATATTATCTTACCTACTAGATTGTGTAGTGGTAAATCCTGTTTGGTAGGCATATTAATGGGGATTTAAGGGATATACCCTAAGATTATCCTCTCTAATATGTCTATTAAGGATTCTTTTCAGAGTTTTCATTAAAAGGGGGTGAGGATGATGGGCGGGAAGGATTTGGGTAATAAATAATTCACGTTACCAGTTTCTATCTAATTTAGAAATTGCATGTTTCTCTGTAAACTTTTAAGAAAAAAAAATAAATATTTGCCATAAACTCATATCCGGCTTAGCGGAAAGTTCTAACTGAACCACTTTATTAACCAAATTTTACCTGTTTTTAAAGTCCTCTCAAATCTACAGTTTTCAAAGAGGAAGGTTAGATAACAGCTGATATTTTTTGTTTGGGTGTATTCTATTGATATCTACTCTACTTTTTTTTTTCAAAAATCGCTAGTTGCAGATAGCTGTTACTTTTTTCTCGGAACTTCGATTTGCTTAAAATTTTGTAGGAAAGTTGCTTTGTTATATGCTTTAAAAGCACTAAAAATTTCAATTTTGGTATTGAGCTTAGATCCAAATCATAAATTTTCAAAAAATTTCAAAAGTTCATTGTAATCTACAAGCAATTTATTTTCTTTTCATCATTTCAGCGCATATAATAATAATTATTGAGTTATCTCCGCCTAAAAATCATGTAACAACTTCATTGAACATGTACGAATATGTATCGAGTAAAGTTGTAAGTGAGAATTAATAATCTAAAATTAATGTGTGTTAGAATTTTTGATAATTATGCACAACAATTGTTGCTATATGGAGCTAAGACCTGGACTCTAAAGGCTGCTACAATCAATCGCCTGGAAGCGTTTGAGATGTGGTTACATAGAAGAATGCTCCGAATACCCTGAACAGCTAGGCAGACCAACGAAGCAGATATCATAACTGGGGCATGTTCTCAGAGGAGACCGATACAGAGTGCTTCAACTTATAATGAAGGGCAAAATAGAAGGCAGCCTAGGAATTGGAAGAAAACAGATGTCATGGCTGAAGAACATTCGCGATTGGACAGGAATACGCAGTGCCGAACAACTATTCAGATTAGCCGAAAAACGCGAACAACTCGCCAATGTAATTGCCAACGTTAGGGTGACCTGATATGGCACCGAAAGAAGAAGAATTAAAATAATGAATTTTGTTTCATTTGGATATTCCACACTGTATAGTATATGTGGTGTATTCGAAATAACTTAATAACAATATATGTAACAAATTCGAATTATAGTAGACAGAAGGACTTACTGACAATAATAATTAATTAAATAAAGAGAACGCGCATTATATAGCGTATTTCACAAATATACGGTGGTAACGGATTATCTTTAGAAACTCGATAACCAGTATTTAACTGTAAATTTAAAAAGTACGAGTACAAATTCCCCTAATATTTTTAAACGAATTTCGTAGGTAACGAAGCTTTTAGAATTTATTCAGCAATGTAACTATAGTATTTGCGTACCTAATATCGTAATTATGCTTCGAATTTTTTCAACTATAGCTATCAGTGTTGCTTTACTTAAGTGTAGCTTCTCAAAGCTGAAATTAATATAAAATTACTTGAGGTCTACCATGAGCTCCATAAGATTGAGTGGTTTGGCCATTTTGTCAATAGAACAAATTGTGACAGACGGAATTAACTTTGACAAAGTTATAAATGATTTTGCTGCGCGTAAAGCCCAAAAATTTTAATTTAAGACTTATACTAGACGTTATTTTTATAGTGTATTAGGTTTTGAAGACCAACGTACTATATTACATGGTTTTGAAATAAATATTTTTCGCTATTTTTTTTTCTCATCAACATCATTATTTTTATGACGTCATTGGGGCGGCAAATTATGATTTTACCCCGGTTGACAATAGCTTACGCTACGCCACTGGTTACAAGCGCGCCCCCCCTGTGCTCTTCCCAATGACGTCGTGAAATCGCACTTTGAGTAGTACCCATTACCAGTGGCGTATCGCAAAATCGTTACAGTTAACAAAAGTATAGTGACCTGCACGCTTAAAATTTAAAAGCTTAGTATCGTCTTTTAAAGTCAGATAGGAACAGCCTAAAATGGTGATAAAGTCGTGGTATTTTCATATGATTCATATGATTTCATATGATTCATATGATGATGAAGTGAGTAGTTTTTCTATCCCTGCTCAACCATAGGGGTTTTAGCTGCTCTACTGTGTAGAGTTTTTACACTTTTTTATTTCATATTTTGGATTACAGTTCCAATAAAAACAACTTATCTTTATCACTCTTTTTAATGTAACACAAAAAAACAAAACATCGTTACAACGGAAAACAGAAAAGAGCCCAAGTCAATGAATATTATTTTACCCTTGAGCGCACAGCCCACTGCAATCAACGTACATGCCCATCCGGGGTCCCCATAGCAAATAAATAGATCGATATAAGATTTTTGAATACATGAAACTCAAAATCGGAGTTATAAAATTAAAATATTTATTAATTGTATCAAAAAAACTTGGAAAAACACAAAAATAGCAAATTGAACCTTAAATAACCATACATAAGATCGTAAAAGATATATCAAATATATGAAAAAAACCTTGCACAACATTCTGAGAAAAATTCAGGCAAAAACAAATCTGACATGTAAGTATCATACTCGAATAGGAAAATAATTCTTATTCTACAAAACACATTGTAAACAAAAACTTTTGCTCTTTCTTTCTATAAATTTCAGAAATAAAATTCTTACAAGTATTGCATGTTGTGCTGCCTTTTTTTGTCATTTTTACGTGGTCACTGGTAACAACTAGCGCGTTTTCTACCTACCAGTTGAGGAAATTGTTCATTGTTTGTTAGATTTTCTAGTACAATGTCACAATCTTCTAGAGCTCTTTATATATATATATATATATATATATATATATATATATATATATATATATATATATATATATACTGGCTAGTTGAAGAGAAAACGATTTGTAAATCTCTAGCAAACACATAATGGATTATAACCAGGTCGAAGTACTCTGCACAGAAAATAACTTACATAAAAGGCTATTTAAAGAATGAATAAAAAAACTGACCTTAATATTTTGAGTAATATTTACAATTATATTTTAAAATAAGAATGTTTTTCTTTTAAAATTCCCAAATAGTTAAACTAATCTCAACCATAGCTAGTATTTCTTAATCTATCTTTTTACAATTGTTTACATTTAAACTGTTTTATAGATGTCTTGATAAAGGAAATAAACATTTCCGAAAGCTCGACCAAATAACAAGGAGTATTATTTAAACCAGCCCAGTACTTTAACTGCTTCCTCAAGTTTACAAATCGTTTTCTCTCTCTCTCTATCTCTCTCTCTCTCTCTCTCTATATATATATATATATATATATATATATATATATATCAATTGACACGCGATTGTTTTCGAGCACATACCCAGAGGTGCGTTTGCCTGTTTTTTTTAGTAAGGATATATTATAGCCTACTTGGGCATTCAAGGGTGAAGTCCAAAAAATTTGGGTAAGTGAGAACGATATTTTTATTTAACACTAACGAGAATCGAGTAATAAAGATTACGAGATTTTTATCTTAATTTTTATACAATAGTGTTTTTAATATTAAAACTAAAAGTATGTAATTTATTTCTCAACTTTCAAGACAACTTAACATTCACCTTCGAGTGTGATATATTAACACTTATTACGAGTGAGTAGCATCAACAACTTCTTTCGAGTAAGTACTATAAAACGACTGTTTTCAAACAAGGATTATTCGCTACTTTAAAATTTTGACCTTCGGAAGTAAACATTAACTAATGGTCTTAAACGAGAACTCTTGGCATCTGCTTTCAAAGGAGAACTATTAGTGACTGCTTACAAAAGAGCGACTACTTTTTTTCTAGAAAATATTGCTTCCAATAAGGCACATGTCTACTTAATATTAACTACATGTTCGTACTGTTTAGTAATACACATATCATTTTAATATGTAGTGACAATGAGTTGCTCTTTCATCTCTCTTGAGGGGTTGCAACGAGCCTTACAACACCAAAAAATCTTGCTTTTCAATAGTGCACATATATGTTTACGATAATCATGCGTTACAAGTTTCTTAATATTAAACACACACACACACACTGTAATTTTAAGTATAAAAATATACTTTTTTTATAATTTACAAACTCAAGATTACTATTTATTAAGCCAGTTAAGTGTGCAGTCTGTTTAGTGTAAGCACTTTATTCTAGCATTAATCACCATTTGAAAGCCACTCCGTACCTGTTTACTCTCCAGAGAAATCTGTAGTAATTTATTAGAGCAAATATATGAAGTCAATAATGTGAAACGCAAGTAAGATTTGCAGAAAGTAATAAAAGTGGAATAAAATCGACATTTGCCGTCTCTTTCATTTTCTACATAGTCGCTTTTTCAAGGAATATTGTCGACAAATACACACCTCGAAAACTACATTAAAACAAGAATGGGACTAGCCCAAAAGATGTAAATACTTGAAAAGTTTAAGAATTGAAAAATTGGGAACTATTATTTAATATATACTTTTTAATTATTATTAACAAAGTAATTTAAATAAGACTTTTGTCAGGACACATTCAAAGAGGACTAAATAAAGTTCTAAATAATTACAAAACAAAATCCCTTGCATTTGCTTTTAATTTTGTGTATTATATTAAAAAAAATTAGCCTTAGAAACTACACTGCTCAAAATAATTAGAGGAACACTTATCTACGTCTCAATAATTTTATTAAATTTAACAATATAGAAATTTAGTGACGCTTATTTTAAAGATTTACATTTTGTTTAAATAAATTTGCAAATGGGCAAATGGGCCACGTCCAGTGCTTCGGGTTTGCTTAGCCATAGGTCGTTAAGGGAACACCATATGGGGCAGTTTGGGCATGTCAGGAGATGTTCCATTGTTTGTACTGCACCACAGTCACACTTGTCTTCATTTGACTCGGATAGTCTCCATCTGATCAAGTCCGTTTTTACAGGTGCGACACCAGTTCGAATGCGATTTGGCATCTTCCATATTTTAAAGCCACTTAAGATACCACTGGGCGGTTCCTCTGAGAGAGGATAGTTGGCAGGTGGTTTATCCAACGGATCATTAAGAAAACAGTGTCTGAATTTTAATCGGTAAGATAATGGGCAGCTGGTGGCAAATGGGGGATGGCGATCATCGAAGGTTTTTTTAAACTTTTCCGTTTGTTCTAGATTTGGGATCGCTGAAACCTGCAGCTCTGTACAGGTTTTCCAGTTTTGTGGGTTTCATGCATCCTGTTACCAGTCTACAGGTTTTATTTAGGCTTATGTCGACTTATTTTTCATGCGCCGATCTGGACCATACGGAACATGCGAACTCAGCTGTGGAGAAACTAAGTGTTTGGGCAGTGGTTATGAGGACAGTTGGTTTAGCGTCCCATTTGCTTTTTGTTGATTTCCTCAAGACGTTGTTTCTTGCGGCCACTTTGTGACAAATCTCTTCACAGTGATGCCTATATGAAACCGATCTATCAAGGGTTACTCCAAGATATATTGGCTTCTCTGGATGTTCAAGGGTGACCCCATTCCAAACAACGTTAATTTTTCTTGACGTGAGCGAAGGTGGAATGCACAATTCTGAGTTTTAAGGGGGTTGGATTTAAGGGAGTTTTTCTCGTAGTAAATTAACGTAGCGGCTAGAGTGCCTTTCAGCTTTGCTTCTACCTCTTCAAAAGTCTTTTCCCGCGCTGCAACACCAGCGTCATCTACGTATAAAAAAAATGGGTCGTTTCTTTAGGTGTGGGTTGGTCGTTGGTGTATACGTTAAATAAGTTCGGCGCAAGGACGCTTCCTTGTGCAAGACCATATTTTTGATTTCTCCATCGACTTTTTTTTCCTTCCAGGGTCACATAAAATTTTCGGTTTGGCTGTAAGGACTCTACCATCTTTACTTATTGAGAGTCTTTAGTAGTTTAATAGATCTTAGACCGCAACTTACGCTGGTTTACTATGTCGTACACAGCGATTAGATCCACCAAAACAAGCACAGTAATAAGCTCTTTCTCAAAGACCTCTTTAATGTGCTCAGTAAGAGCAAGGATTTGATCAGTTTAATATTTGCCCTGTCTGAATCCAGCTTGTTGGGGGATGATCCTTGAATCCACGACGTTGCCGATGCGGTTCAAGATCAACCTCTTGTAGAGCTTGAGGAGATGACAGAGCAGAGAGCTGGGCCGATAGCTCTTTGGCGAATCAGGGTCTTTTCCTGGTTTTAAAAGTGCCACTACTTTGGCCTTTTTCCATGGTTTAGGTATTTTCAAACCGAAGTGTTTAATTTGCTCCACGCACATATCATTGACCCCGGCCGCTTTACCATTTTTTAATGAGTATCTTTATGACCACATCTTCTTTTACACCACAGCGTTCTCTTATCTTACTATTCTTTACTTTATCCAACCGAGTCACTCAGGCTATACTTCTCAGACTACTCATCTCCGCAGCAATAATCATATTTTCATTCCTCTTCTGCCAAACCCAACATTTACTACTACACATAAGTGTAGGAACAGAAACTCCTCTATGCACTCCTTAACACTTTCTGGCTGTTAACAAAGCTATGCAGTGTCCCATTCATTTGTTTTGATGCCAACACCCTTCGCTAAATGTCACTGTCATACTTTCCATCTCTCTCGTAAACTTTGAACCCAAGTATACAAAATCATTTACTTGTTCAGAACTTCACAGTTTGTCTGCTTTCCTAACAATAACAAAGTATCTTATATATACTGCATCTATTGTTGTTCCATATCTGGTAGTATAATCTTTTGTATTGTTGTTAATGCATTAAAGCTTTATGAGCAGCCAGAGTAACTAGGTTGAATAAAGTTAAAAATATTGAGATAAGAGAACTCTGTGGTGTAAAGAAAGATATGGTTACAAAGATAGATAAAGGAATACTTAGATGATTTGAACATGTAGAAAGAATGGATAAAGGAAGATTGACGAAACAAATTTATTAGGCAAGTGTGAATGGACAAGTCGGTAGAGGTCGACCTTGGCCAACATATCTCGATCAGATCAACATTCTTTTGAAGAAAGGCCAGGTCAAGAGTATCAACAACCGACGAGCATGAATAAGAGCACTGATAAAAGTAAATAAAGCAAAAGATGTGTGTAAGAACCGTAGCAAGTAGAAGGAAGTGCTTCCTGCCTAACCCCACGGGAAAAAGGCGTGACTATATGTATGTATGTTGTTAATTTTTACTTAAAGTTTTTTCAAATGAACGTAATCGATGGCATTAATTCATCTTTTGCAAAATTCACATTAAATTCTCCAGCTAAAATCAATGGCAGCTCATGTTTATTGTTTTTAAAAATCATTGAACCTTTGCTTATTCTTTTTTCTCTTGTAGAAGGCGTACCGCCTGTGGTTCACTGATTTTTTTCCTGTAAGGTGGACTGCCAGCTGTCTCTCCATCTTTTGATGGTCTGCCCAGGGGTCTTCTTCCTGTTGGTATTGTTACGAAATTTACTTCTTTCTTGGGTTCGGTGATTTTAAACTCCCGATACAGTAACAAAACAATTTTTATTCCAATACTTTTACCAAATAGATTTTACTTTTATAACGGAACCCGACAAAGGGCTCATTAATATTCACCCTAGTTGTGGTCGATGCTCGGATGCCGATAAATAAACAGAGCTGTGTTATAACATCATCCCCCTCTCAAATTTGATTGTACCGATCAAATACTTGAGGAACCTCACATTGTAAGGCTTTAACCTTTTTAAGTGGACGATTTTCATCTTGGCTCTGGGACTGCGTTGAATTCTATAAACCACATTATTTATCCTTTTTATCACCTTATAAGGCCCTCTCCAAGATGGTGTCAACTTGAAAGACACACCTTTGTTTTGTTGTGGATTATACAGCCATACTAGATCTCCTTCCTTGAATCCCGTCGAATTTGCTCTTGGGTCATAGCGAGCCCTCATTTTATTACTTGCCAACCTCAATCTCTTCCTGGCCGTTTTATGGATTTTAAATAGGCTGTCCTGTATCTCGTCTGCATAATCTTAAGCTTCTTTCTCTTCGGCACTTGGTGACCTGAACACCAAATCACAGGGCAAACGAAGTTTCCTTCCGAAGACTATGCTGGCTAAAGTGAGCTTTGTAGAATCATAAACAGCTGCTTTATAGGAAATTAAAAATAATGGAAGACGTTGATCCCAGTCATTCTGATGTTCTTCTACTAATTTGGACAGATTGATTCCCATCAATTCGCAAACTTTCTTGAATAAGTTCGATTCGAAATTTCTTCTTTGATCGGAATGTAGCTTCATGGGTACCCCGAATCGTGAAAACATGTTGTCTACCAGGGCTTTTGCAACTGTAGATGTTTCCTGGTTTGGCAGGGCATAAGCTTTGGCAGCAGAAGAAAAAGCACAGAAAACTAGCGCTTCTTTGGTCATTAGCATGCAAAATCCCTACGCAGATCAAAACAAAAAGAAAATTAACATTATAAGAAACTCGAACATCTAAATAGGTACATGGAATGTGCGGAGCTTTTATGCAAGAAATGGACAGAATAAATATAGGTATCTTAGGAATTAGTAACACACGATGGCCAAATTGTGGAGAATACCTCACAACCAACGGTACAATATACTTTTCAGATAACAATGACAATCACCACATATGTGGAGTCGCAATTTTAGGGTCCAAGAAGATAAAAAAATTGGTAATAAACTTTATTCCTGTATCCAATCAAATAATAATACTTTAACTCCTAACCAACCACTGCAAAATAAATACCATTTAAATATATGCCCCGACAGCAGATAAATCAAATGAATTGATAGATGAATTCCATGAAGAGCTTGGCAATATTTTGCATGCGATGAAACCCAGAGATATCAGTTTGGTATTAGGTAACTTTAATGCCAAAATCGGAAAAGGTAAAGCTGGCAAAAACGTTGAAGAATGGGGACTTGGAGTAGGAAATGAGAGGGGAGATAGACTACTTCAATTTAGTCAAGAATATGATTCAATTATAACAAACACTCTCTATAATCTTGCAAACCGACGACTTTATACATGGAAATCCCCACAAGAAAACCCTAATCATTTTGTAAGAAACCAGATAGATTACATTTTAATAAATGATTGGTATAAAAACAGCATAAAGACGGTTAAAAACCTACCCAGAAGAGGATGTTTTATCCGATCATAATCCTGTAGTGGCTAGACTCAACATTAAACTGAAAAACAAACACCTAAAAAAAGAAAGTAATATTTAGATCTCACCCTCCTCAATAATACTGAAACAAGACAAAAAATTAAAAACAAAATCAATGAGAATCTGAAGAACATCACCGCACCAGAGATAGAAATTCCAAATAACAAAACAAGCCACATTAACAACAAATTGAAAGCTTTTAAATCTTCCCTAACCGAACCATGCGAAACAATTCTGGCAAAGATAACCCGTTCCCAAAAACAAGAATGGATGACTCCTACGATACTTCAACTGATGGAAAGGCGACGGAGACTCGAGAACGACAAGAAAGCAAACGACGTTATCAAAAAAACAATTCGCAAACAAATAAGGCAAGTCAGAGAGAAATGTTACAAAGAGAAATATGAAAAAATAGAACTACTATAGGCTAAACACGACGATTTTAATTTGTATAAAAGGATTAAAGAAATAACAGGAACATACAAAAAACAAAAAACAAGCATACAAAAAGATGGGAATGGAAATGATACATAGAAGAACTCTTTAAGGATAACAGAAAAAACGAAGAATGGATCGATGAACAGCGGGAAAAGCTTTAGAGCCAGATTAATTACCTACCGAAATAATCAAGCTGATAGAATGGAAACATACAGATATTCTGCTGGACTTATTTAACACAATATATGTAATATAGGAATCATACCAGATGAATGGCTCATATCAACCTTTGTAGTTATCCCCAAAAGTTCCAACGCTAAACAATGTGCAGATTATCGCACAATAAGCGTCATAGGCCATACCTTGAAAGCATTCCTGAAAATTATACAAAATATAATGTATAGGAAATTGGAAGAAGATATCAGCGAGACGTAGTTTGGTTTTCAAGAAGGTTTTGGCACAAGGGAAGCATTATACGCTTTAAATGTACTCGCACAACGATGCATCGACATAAATCAGGATCTGTACATATGCTTCATAGACTACAACAAGGCTTTCGACAGGGTAAAACGTTAATAACTTAAGGTATGCTGATGATACAGTACTGATAGCAAGCACACTCCAATATTTACAAATACTAGTGAACAAAGTAAATGAAGAAAGCAAAGAATATGGACTGACAATGGCGTGTGCGTTCCAGTACCTTCGTCGAGCTCTGCACCATCTTACGATATCACTGGTGTGAGTTTGTCTGTTATTGCGCGTATTGTTTTCATCTCTGTTGTTCTGAGCATTCTTTTGGTTTTTGATGTATCGGCTCTGGTCTCTGCTTCGTAAGTCATTACTGGCCTTAAGCATGTTGTATAGATTCATGACTTACTTTGAATAATTATCTGTTTGTGTCGCCAAATGTTTTTTAGGTTACCAGAAATTGATGCAGCTTTGTCCACGTTTCGTTTAACTTCCTTCTCCAAATTTCCCCGGCTGGAGATCTTGCGACCCAGGTAGTCGAAATCCATGACCTGTTCTATCGGTACGGCATCAATTACTAGTTTACATCTTAGTGGGTCTTTTGCGATGGTCATCGATTTTGTTTTTGATTTCGAGATTTCCATGTTTCATTTCCTGGCTTCCTTGTTGAAGGCATATAGTAGTTTTTGCAGATTGTCTTCATTTTCGGCTAATACAACAGCGTCATCTGCATAGCAGAAAATTTTTATTTTCGTATTGCCCATTGTGTATCCGAAAGTGGTCTCTTTGACTTTGTCTATTATGTTGTTCATTATGGTGTTAAATATCAGCGGGCTTAGGCTGTTCCCTTGACGTATACCAACTGTATTGATTATTACTCTAGTTAATTCGGAGTTGATTCTTATTTGGGTGGTGTTGTGAGTGTTCAGTTCCAATATTAATTGTTGTAGTTGATTTGGTACATTTTTCTGCTGCAATGTGTTAATTACAACTTACTCTATCAAACGCCTTGGTTAGGAACACGAAGCAGAGGAATGCAGGTGTGTTGTTTTTTAGGGACTTCTATGCTATATGTCTGATAGTAAAAAATCTATTTTTGCGAAAGCCTTGTTGTTCTTCATTCAGCGCTGTGTGGTAGTTTGGTAGCTGAAATGCTGGTAAATAGTTTTATCGCACTATAGTTAAAGGGGTCAGTTTTTTCTACTTTCTTAAATAAGGGTTTTCTTTCTTAAATAAGGTTTTCCTCCATTCGTCAGGTATTTTGCCATTCTTTATAATGTTGTTAAATAGTTTTGTTAGTTTATGGGTTAGTAGGGCTCCTCCATATTTAATGAATTCATTATGTATCCGGTCTTGGTTTGATGTCTTTTGATTCTTAAGTTTTTTTATAGCTGCTTCTACTACCTCTCCTGTTTTTCTCTCCTTTACCTAATAGTATATTGGGTGTCGTCTTGTTCTGGTTATATAAGTTTTCAAAATAATCAGTCCATTGTTCTTTGTTGATGCTTTTGATCTCTATGTGTTCATTGACTGATTTCTTCATCCCTCTCAACATTTTTCATACTTTTTTTTAAGTACCCTAAAGGTCGTTATCCATTTTTCTCCCTAGGTTTTCCCAGTATTTCTGTTTAATAAGTCGTACTCTGTTATTGACTTTATTTCGTTTTTATATATATATATATTTTTTAATTCTTTTGAGTCTGAGTTTTTGTGTCTTCTATAGGCTTGTTTTTCTCTTTTATTATCTTTTTTACTTCCGGGGTATACCATGGCTTTGTGTTCACTTTTGGTATAGCACTTACTGTGAACCTTTGCGACTATATGAAAATAATCTCTCGTCTAAAAATAAAATGATATCGTTTATTTTTTTATTGGGTGAAATAATGTACACAACATCTTTTGTTCAATATTTTTTTTATACTTTTTTTTGATATTTAATAGTGAGTGCTAAAGTATTCTAAATTTTTGACTAACAATTTCAAAGGAAAACAATGACCTATAAATTTTTTAAAAAACGCATTGGTTTTGTCATTAGTAATTTTGTTTATTTTTTGTTAGGATTTCATTTTTTAACTAGTACAGCCAAGGTTTGCCAAGGTATTTTGGGTCAGATGGAAGACTGACGGTCGTCACGCCAAGAGCTGCTTTAACTCTCGCCCGCGGCATTAGATTTTTCACATCAAACCTTTTTTTTTAAGGTAAGTAGGTTAATATTTAAAATTGCTACATTTGTAAGTGAAAAGATAACCGTAAAATGTCTACAATTTATAGATACTATAGTAATAATTCATAATTTTTCAACGTTGTGAATCGGATTTTGTGTTGCATTAACTGTACCCAGCTATTAATTCCTATCGATTCGCAGCAGATTTGGTTAGTGGGAAAGACCACTAAGTGATTAAATAATTCCAAACGTCTTTTAACTGATAAATAATAATGCTGGTTCAGTGTACAAACAATATCATGAGTCAAAATCTAAGCAAATGGATTTTTCAGCGTTTTGAAATCAGTATATTCATTGAAGACATAAGTGGATACTTTTTCAACTTTTTGAACTTTTTTGGCATAGATTTTTCTTTCATTAAACCCAAAATAAAATTTTTTGTACATTTAGAGGTTTATTTTATGGATAACTAATGATGTTTTAACTCTATCCAGGCCATTAGAAATGCGATCGCGGCCGTAACAGGACACTGGGCAGGATCCCATGCCACTGCTTTGCCGTATGCAGAAAACGACTTTCTTTACTAGGGCAACCGAACTTTGATGAATTATCTGATCTCAACTCAGCTAGCATCAAAGACCTTACACTTTTTATTAAATGTTCCAACTGGTTCTCACGGTAGAGGGAGAAGGCACCGCCGTCCATCACGGTATCACAACGGGCCAAAAGGTCTAAATGGGTTCCCTCCGAACTGCCGTTTTAACCTAACCTAACCTAATGGGTCCGATTTTGCGAATCCCGAATTATGACATATCTCCACATTTTAAGGTCCCCAGAGTCGAATACAATAGTTTTTAAGTTGACGTCTGTGTGTGTATGTACGTATGTGCGTATGTTCGTATGTGCGTTCGGAATTATTTTTCGTCTCGATTATCTCGAGAACAAAAAATTATGTCGACGTGAGACCAATTGCATTCGACGCATAAATACGCAACTTAAAACTAAATAGATTTTCAGCAAAATCGTTCAAACTGTTTTTTATAGAGAATCAAAAAACTGAAAAAAATGGTAAACTTTCGGAATTACTTTTCGTCTCGATTATCTCGAGAACAAAAAATGATATCGACGTGGAACCAATTGAATTCGACGCATAATTAAGAAAATTAAAACTGATTAGATTTTTAGCAAAATCGATTAAACTGTTTTTTATAGAGAATCTAAAAACTGAAAAAAATGGTAAACTTTTGGAATTATTTTTCGTCTCGATTATCTCGAGAACAAAAAATAATATCGACGTAAGACCAATTGCATTCGACGCATAATTACGCAACCTAAAACTGATTAGATTTTCAGCAAAAATCGGTCAAGCTGTTTTATGGAGAATAAAAAAACTGAAAAAAAGGGTAAACTTTCGGAATCATTTTTCGTCTACTATTTTTAATACAGAATTTTAAGATCTTTTGCATAATATGATTATTGCCTATTAGGAATATTTGCATGAAAAATATGAAAAAGTGAAAAATTATTGTTAGTAATAATCAAGGATCGTTTATAACAATTGAATATTGTTACTAACAAATGATTATTGATCATAATAATTAAAAAAATTTCAATTTGTTATAAACAACTGAAAATAGCTCCCGCTCATGAAATGTTCTATCTGTACGTCATCAATTACTAGTTTACATCTTAGTGAAAGTTTAAAAGAATACAATTGACATAAACAGAATATTGTAAATGACAATTATAATTTGTTATGAACAATTTAAAATCGTTTTTTATTATAATAATAATAATAATTATAACAACAAACATATGGTATTTTTTAATTCTTTTCACGGGGAAGTTTGTCGTGTGGACCTCTCGGGTCGCACCCAGACCACTAATATTTTTACATTTCTAATACACTGTATTAAAAGCAGATTCTTTTATTTCAAATTGACTATAATTGAGGAAGAAAGAGTGGAACAAGTTAATGAATTTGTGTACTTGGGTTCAAAATTTACTAGAGATGGAAAGTATGACAGTGACATTGAGCGAAGGGTGTTGGCAGGAAAACAAATGAATGGGGCACTGCATAGCTTTATGAATAGCCAGAAAGTGTCAAAAAAGGCACGTCTGGTGGTGCATAGAGGTGTGTTGGTTCCTACACTTATGTATGGTAGTGAATGTTGGGTTTGGCAGAAGAAGCATGAAAATAGGATTAATGCTGCGGAGATGAGTAGTCTGAGAAGTATAGCCGGAGTGACTCGGTTGGATAAAGTTAAGAATAGTGAGATAAGAAAACGCTGTGGTGTAAAATAAGATGTGGTCACAAAGATAGATAAAGGAATGCTTAGATGGTTTGGACACGTAGAAAGGATGGATGAAGGAAGATTGACGAAACAAATTTATAAGGCGAGTGTGAATGGGCAAATCGGTAGAGGTCGACCTCGGAGAACATATCTCGATCAGATCAACATTGTTTTGAAGAAAGTCCAGGTCAAGAGTACCAGCAACAACCGACGAGCATGTATGAGAGCACTAATGAAATTAGAGGAAGCAAAAGATGCGTGTACGAACCGTAGCAAGTAGAAGGAAGTGCTTCCTGCCTAACCCCTATGGGAAAAAGGCGTGACTTTATGTATGTATGTATAAAGTTTATATAAATATTTTATAAGAATTATTTTTTGTTGTTTTAAAATTTGTTGAAAAATAAAATCTCATTGATTTTCTTAATTATAATTCAGTTTATATTTTATTTTAAAAAAGGCATATAATATTACTTTAGAATCAAGGTAAACTTTTAAATATATGTGTATTTTCTTTTATCTCGTATTTTTTCCTTTTATACGGTACAAAGACTCGCTGCAATGCGGCGTATTGTTTTGAAAATTAAAAACATCAAAAGTTTTAACCAGAATGTGGCAGAATATCATGTATTTAAAAAACTTTGGTAAAAAGCTACACGTCGGCTGTGAGAAAATATCGATAAGTTACACAATTACATATATGTAGCAAATGAAAAGAAGTGGAAGTTGGGTTAAAATGGTGGTTCTGAGGGAACCCATTTAGGCAGTTTGGCCCGTTGTGATTCCGTAATGGATAGCGGTGCTGTGAGAGAAAAATTTAGAGCTTTGAATGAAAAGCGTAAGGTCTTAAATGCTAACTAAGCTTTAATCAGATAAGTCATCATCTGTATAGAGCAGGGCAGTGGCAAAGATGATGTACCATTGTTTCTTCCTTTTTCTCATCGTGATAGCTTTTGCAGAAGTCATTTCGTTGCTCGCGTGTTAAATGGACTCTCTTGATAGAGTTAAAACATTAGTTCGACGTAGATCCAGTTTAGGCCAAATTTACTTCGATGATGTGCATATGCAGCATGTGCATGTGCAGCTTTCGGAAGACTTAAAGACGTTTTCAAGAGTGACATCCCTGTCAATCTAAAAGGAAGGGATTTCGATCATTGCGTGCTGCCAGTGATGACATATGGTTTAGAAACCCTAACACTAACAACAACAACAGCTAAGAAACTTAGAGTTACACAGAGGAAGATTAAGAGATCCATGCTTGGTGTGACCTTGAAGGACCACATAAGAAACGAAGATTTGCGCGGAAGAATCGGTGTCAGCGATGTCGTTGGAGCTATTGCGAAGCTTAAGGGGAATTGGGCTGGCCACGTTGCACGGATGCGGTATGATCGATGGAAAAAGAGGCTTCTTGAGTGAAGACCTAGAACGGACAAGCGAAGTAGAGGAAGACCGCCCATGCGTTGGTCGGACGATATTAAAAGGACCCGCACCAACTGGAATTGGAATGAAAAATGATTAAGGAGGCCTATGTTCAACAGTGGACACAAAGGGCTGCATGATGATGATGATGACTGTGCAGGAGAAGCCGGCAGTTTGCAATCGATACCCCAGGCTGGGATGAGACAGATACAGCTAAGACAGTGGTGCCCTGTCTTGCTAGCCTGTCTGCCCCACAGTTGCTCGGTATATCCCTGTGGCCGGGTACCTAGACAATGTGAATTCTAAACTTAGCTGCCAGCTCATACCTGGTGGCTTGGTATTGCACGACCGCCCTAGAGGTCAAGTAGACTGGGTTCAGTAATAAGACGTGGGTAAAAGTGGAAATATGTGGTCTCTGTCTACCCCAAAGAAAAAAAACATGTATGCGTGTATGTAAAAGACCAAAAGTTGTAATGTTTGCTTATTATTATGGAAAAATAACAAAAAAATTAACATTTAATAATAAGTTAATTAACAAAGTTAAAAAAATTACTATTAAATTAACAAAATACAGTAAAGAAGAACGCGAAAAAGTCATTAACTCTTAATGTTGAAAATTGTATCATCCTTTGGACCGATTCAATAACAGCGCTCGCATGAATTCGGACCAGCCCTAACTTGCTTAAGACTTTCGTAGCAACCAGAGTGTCGACCATACAAGCATTAACTGACTTAAAATTGAAAGCATGTACCTACTTAAGACAATACAGCTGACTACTTATTAACAGGTAACAAACGATCTGCATACGTAGGAGTGGAATATTCTACATAGAAAAATACAGGACCTGGTCAAATGTGGACGTTATCAATAGATGATGCATATATTCAAGAAATGGAGCGGAAATAAATCGACAGTCAAATTTGTAACTGGATCAAAAACATGATTAAAAACCGGTATGTAATATCATTACTGCATGGAGAGTCGATCAGGTTCAGATTTTCTGCTAAGCAAGCTTTCCGTGCGGAGAGTAGATTTTCTTTCAATGCTATGCGGATGATTTAGTTATAATAGTTAGAGGAAAATTTAAAGCGACGATCTCAAACGTCCTTCTAGAATCCCTCAACACAGTATACAGATGGTGCAAGAGAAACATAGAGAAACATATGTCTATTAACTCCCGAAAAACTGTTATTATTCCTTTTACAAAAAGATAAAGCTAGATAAGCTTCGGAAGCCTATCCTATACGGAGAGAGCGTTTCATTTGTGACAGAAGTGAAATACTTAGTATAGTTCTGAATAAAAGACTCACCTGGAACACCCACCTGGAAAAACAATAAACAAAGCCAGATTCTTTCTTTAAAATCTCAAAAGAATATGCGGCAAATCTTGGGAAATGAAATTGAAACAGATTTACTGGATTTATTAAACATTAATATCTATGGTCACGTATATGTCAGTAGTCTGGTGGACCAAAGGGTTACAACAGACAGCTAGAGCAAAGCTTGCTGGCCTTCAGCGGCTGGCATGTCTGGCCATAACTGATGCCCTCTCCAGCATACCAACGGCAGCGTTGAAACACCTACTAAATCTCCCTCCCCTAGATATTCAGTTAGAGAGGGAGGCCAGGATAGTTTCCTACAGAAACAAAACCAAACCAAAGATTAAAATATTCACCAGTTTTGGCAGGTATGCTACAATCTTTCAGGCTTAAGTTTTCGCTATTAAATTATGTGTAAGAGAGCTGACTAACAGACATCTAGCAAACAAAAACATAAGTATAATATCAGACAGCCACGCTAGGCTGCTTTAAAAGCACTGAGCACTGATAAATTTTAAACTTGTATGAAATTGCATCGAATTCCTGGAGTGCCTTGGTGCGAGCAACAGATTGACTCTGTTGTGGGTACCAGGGGGTGAAGGGCAAAGTCAGCATCCTCGCAAAACAGGGAGCCAAATCTGCGTTCACTGGACCAGAACCAGTCTTTGAAGTTGATACAAGTGCTGCCAAAACAATTATTGTGGACTGGGTGGAGAGAAAAAGACTCACGCATTGGTCCTAAATACCAGGGTTGACTCACTCAAAGGTGTTCTTACCTAAACCTTTTAAAAAACACAATAAAACTGTCATATAAAACACCACCTCAGAAGGATAGGTCTGAATCAACTATCGGACTGTCGGTTTTGCTGCGTGGAAGACGAAACTGCTGAACACATTCTATGTTCATGCCCCGGCTTGGAAAGAATAAGGTTTAACATATTTGGTTTTACCAACATAGAACCTACCGATTTCAAAAATACCTCACCCTATACAACCATGAACTTTGTGAGAGAAGCTGGATTATGCATTGAACCTCTAGGAGTGAGCCCCAATAGACCTATTAAGGGTCGCAGGGGTGACCTACTCCCCACTCTTATGATACCCAACCTAACTTAAGTATGGAAATCTGCTTTAAGGTATTTTAAAGATAAAGTTAAAGTCCGCAAATAACAGTAAAACATAAAACTTACATCAAAATTACTTGCTTTTTTGAGGCGGAAAGATTGATACTAATAATATATTTTAATTTTTTAAAAAATGTTTGAATCTGTTAGAATAAAGATAGTGAATTATTGTTTTTATTTATTACTTATGGTCGGAGAAAAAATGGTATTAATAACGATAATGTTATGGCTATTAATACATTATTCTTGCATAATATACTATTAAAACATTTTAAGGATTTAAAAACTATATTAATTAATTTACGTCAATAGGGACAGAAGTATACGATTTCAGAACTTGCTAAAACCAAGTTATAAAATTACCAGCAATAAAAAAGTTTACCAGGGGAGCCTTTAAAAGTTTGCTTATTAAACAACCAATTTTTGAGAAAGGATTTTCTTCAAATTAGTATTAATTAGGGGTACTAATTATTTTACATTTTACCGCAATGCGTAATCATCTTATTATTTTAACCACTTCGGCTGACCAAATAAGCATTAAAAAGTTTGGGAATCTTAATTTGAGAAAAAAAATTTTAGGAAAAAAGTTTTTAGTTATTTAAGCATAATTGGTGTTACTTGTGTTTAAATGTTATTGAAAATTTAATTGTTTTTTGTAACATGGGGGCTGCATTTTAAATTTTTTAAAACGACCACTGGATGGCGCTATTTTGTTAAAATTTAACATTTCTTATTTTTGAAACAGTGATAAATCAGCAGATAATTTATTAATTGGAAAAGCACCAAAACGGTTTACATCAAAATAATTTTGTTTTTGATTGCTTCCGTAAAAAACGCCTTGAATTAAATTTTTTTGTAATTCACAACTTTGCTTTAGTATGCCTGTTTAATGTATTTTTGTTTTTTAATACAGTACAATTTATTGTCACCCTTTTTTATGGGTGGACGTTATATTGCAACGATTGAATTGATATTTAACAGAACATGATCATTAAAAAAGAAAAGCGTTCACCTTCGTCATCCTCATTAGCTTTTCCAATTAAATTAAGAAGCACATCAACTGAATCGTAACGAGCTGCTGCATGTAATGAAGATTCATTAAAAAATGTTAACGTTGTTAGATAATAATACATTCGTTTCAATATCAGAGGTTTTTTTTATTCAGTTTTATAAACAGAAGTAGTGCTCGATTTGATTTTTGCATGAATATATTCATTAGAAATGTTAAAGAAGATAGTCCAAGAGGCCACCGCAAAAAACCTAGCCGATAAGAGGTACGCTTAGAACATTTATTCTTATATAGTATAAAATATTACAAAAACAATGGCGCCAACGTGCCCGAGCTGCGTGGGTTCATATGACATTTTTTAAAAAATTAATATTTTTGGAAATAAGTATACCAATTCCGATCCACTTGAAAATTAGTTAAATACTTTCCATTTCATGTCTAAAAATAAATAATAGCCATGTGCCTTGATTAAATTAAAACTTTCATGCTGGCACGGCTTGTTTATTTAATTTTATTGTGTACAGAAACTGTACCTATCGCGATCCACTTAAAACTTATGCTAAATTACAGTTTAATATGTGCCACCTCCATGTTGGTGGTAATTACCTGGCACAAGGCTATATCTTCAAACGCCCTATGCTTCTCAATACATACCTCTTTATATAAATAACACTGTAACAAATTCAAATAATAATTTAAACTATTTATAATTATTTATTTTTTTAAATAAGATATGAAGAAAATTTTAAACATATTTCCAATTTTTTTAAATTATTATTTTTATAAATTATGTTAAACTGCTATATCATTTATAATAATTTTAATGGAATACTGTTTCTGTCGATAACCTACTTATTACTCTATAATTATTTAAATTTAACTTTTTATATAAATATACATAAAAATAAATATTTGCTATGACTATGTAAGCAAAACAAAAGTAATGGTTTTTGAAAGAAAAAAAAGCATGACAAACTGTGAAGTTTCGATTGAGGAAGAAAGAGTGGAACAAGTAAATGAATTTGTGTACTTAGGTTCAAAATTTACGAGAGATAGAAAGTATAACAGTGACATTGAGCGAAGGTTGTCGGCAGGAAAACAAATAAATGGGGCACTGTATAGCTTTATAAACACCCAGAAAGTGTCAAAAAAAGGAACGTCTGGCTGTGCATAAAGGAGTATTGGTTCCTACACTTATGTATGGTAGTAAATGTTGGGTTTGGCAGAAAAATTATGAACATAGGATTAATGCTGTGGAAATGAGTAGTCTGAGAAGTATAGCCGGAGTGACTCGGTTGGATAAAGTAAAGAATAATGAGATAAGAGAACGATGTGGTGTAAAAGAAGATGTGATTACAAAGATATATAAAGGAATGCTTAGATGGTTTGGACACGTAGAAAGGATGGATACAGAAAGATTGACGAAACAAATTTATAAGGCGAGTGTGAATGGACAAGTCGGTAGAGGTCGACCTCGGCGAACATATCTCGATCAGATCAACATTGTTTTGAAAAAGGCCAGGTCAAGAGTACCAGCAACAACCGACGAGCATGTATGAGAGAACTGATAAAAGAAGAGGAAGCGAAAGATGTGTAAGAACCGTAGCAAGTGGAGGGAAGTGGTCTCTGCCTACCCCTAAGGGAAAGAGGCGTGACTATATGTATGTATCCATATGGGTGAAATATACCTGGAGAAATGCTTAATATCTTTCTATGACACAGAATCTATGGTAGGTAGGTAGGTATCATGTGAGTGGGGCGTGGTCGCCACTCCACCGCGACCTTTAATAGGCCTTTTGTGGCTTATTCCTTGAGGCTACAGTTCACCGCACAATCCAGCCCTTCTTACGAAGTTCATGGTTGTATAGGGTAAGATTTTTTTAAAATCGGTAGGTTCTAGGTTAGTGTAACCAAATATGTTAAACCTTATTCTTTCCAGGCCGGGACATGAACATAATATATGTTCAGCAGTTTCGTCTTCCACGCAGCAAAACCGACAGTCCGTTTGTTGGTTCAGACCTATCTTTCTGAGGTGGTATCTTAGACGACAGTGTCCTGTAAGCAGTCCCGTTATAATACGCAGGTCATTTCTGCTCCATTCTAGGATCTGCTTAGTTGTGTTTCTCGAGAGTTTAGTTAGAAACGCCTTTGAGTGGGTTTACCCCAGTATATCGGACCAGTACGTGAGTATTTTCCTCCAAGTCCAGTCCGAAATAATTGTTTTGGCGGCACTTGTGGTGACTCCAAAATCCGGTTTTGTCAACGCAGATTCGGCCCCCTGTTTTGCAAGGGTGTCGGCTTTTTCGTTTCCCTCCACCCCCTGGCCCCAGGTACCCACAGTAGGGTCACCCCGTTGTTCGCACCAAGGTACTCTAGGGATTCGATGCAATTCCATACACGTTTAGAATTTATCTTGTTGGAGCTCAGTGCTTTTAAAGCAGCCTGGCTGTCTGATATTACACTTATGTTTTTGTTTGCTAGAGGTCTGTTGGTCAACTCTCCTGCACACAATTTGATAGCGAAGACTTCAGCCTAAAAGATTGTAGCATACCTGCAAAGACTGGTAGATATTTCAATCTTTGGTTTTCTGCTGAAAACACCGGCCCCAACTCCATTAGGGGTTTTTGAGCCATCTGTGTACATTACGTATTTAGTCTCTGGGAAGAGGATTTCTCTCCTGACCCATTCGTCTCTCTTCGGAAAGAGGACTTTGAACGACTTTTCTAGGTGTATTTTTGTGGCTAGCAAGTCAGGAATCATCCCGAGAATTTGGTGGTTTTTTGTTTCAATTTCATCAATTGTATACAACTAGTTGGAAAACTTGGTGATCTCGTGTGTCGGTCATTGCCTGCCTTTCATGATTATACGGGATGTGATTATGCAGCAAGTTTTTACAAAAAATAAAAAATTAAGCCTTTCAAAGAATTATCGAAGAATCGACAAGTACAGAAAGTATTTGCAAGCTTAAATCTCTCTGTCAGTCGTACTCTCAAACCTGAGAGGTCGTGATTCCATGATTTTTAATTTATGTTGTTAATGATCTGCTTCTAAAGTGTTTTATTTTCTGTATCTCTTATGGTTGTTTGTTAGGGTCTTCCCGTAATTTTTTTTACCTGGTCTATTCATCTGGTGAGAGAGCGACCCCTTGTGCTCTGGCCTTTCTATTTTTCCTTGTATCATCAATTTTTCCATGTCTTCTGTTTATATGCCCATAGTATTGGAGAATTCGTCGTCGGCATATTGTTAACAGCAAGCTTAAATAACATTGATAAAATTAATAATTTAAGGAATATGACTGTATTACAGAAGTATACATGTCGATTGTATGGAATATATTGTAATAATGTGAATAAAGCGCAATTAGTGTTATTTCAAAATCAATTTACGTCTACATCTATTACTGAATATTTTATGAAGTGTCTCTCCTTCCACCATGTTGACAATTTATGTCACTTTTATGTGGCAGAATGCAACAGAAGAGAACTGCATCAAGTTTTTACCAGAACAATGTGGGTGGATCTTAAATGAAAATCGAATCGAACCACTTTGGTTTAAAGGTGATCCAATACCTCTTTTAGTTGAGGATATTGTTTTAGTGGAGCTTGATGATGTTCCAGACACTGATAACGATGTTGGAATTGATAATGATGATAATGGAGATTACAATGATCATGATGATTATGATAAAAATGATGATGACAATAATGTTAATGATAATGAATGTAGCAATAGTGATGGTGATGGTCATTAAAGTGCATAAGTAATTATTTGTTTATTTATAATTTGTTAATCCCTGGAAGAAAATATTTATTTTTATGTATCTTTATATATAAAGTTAAATTTAATGGAATTATTGAGTAATAAGTAGGTAATCGACATGAAAAGTATTACATGAAAACTATTATAAATGATATAGTAGTTTAACATAAATTATGAAAATAATGATTTAAAAAAATTGGAAATATGTTTAAAATTTTTTTTTTAAATCTTTATGTACAGGATTAAATACTTATAAATGGTTTAAACTATTATTTGAATTTGTTATAGTATTATTTATATGAAGAGGTGTGTATGGAGAAGAAATTTTTTGGCTCAGAAGCCCACTTGAAAGAAGAGGTTCGACGTTGGGAAACAGATGAAATGAAATCTCACTGGCATAAAGTGCCAGGACAAAGGCAAGTGAAAAGGCTAGTAAGTCTTTCGCCAAGGAAAGCTAAACAGCTTCTCAAGTTGGACACGAAAGACTTGAAACTGGTGACGAGACTCCTCACTGGACACATCCCTCTAAGGTACCAACTGAAAAAGATGGGCAAAACAGAGAGTGATAGTTGCCGCTACTGCGAGAACTTCGCTGAAACTGCAGAGCATTTGCTTTGCGAATGCCCAGCGTTTTTCTGCAAGAGGCTCAAGTTTCTGAAAGGGGCCTTCTAAAAGCACTTCGATGTCAGAAATTTAGCTCCCTGAAAACTGATAAACTTTACTAGAAGTCTCGAAATCCCGGGCCTCGTATATATTAAGGGTTATGCACTAAAGATCTGATAGGTCGAAGTGCTTGAGAGGCAGCATGGCCTTTACGACCCACCCTACAATCTAGAATATATGGAGCATAGCGCGTTTGAAGATATAAAGCCTTGTGCCAGGTTATTAACACCAACATGGAGGTGGCACAGATTGAACTGTAATTTAGCATAAGTTTTAAGTGGATCGCGATAGGTACAGTTTCTGTACACAATAAAATTCAATAAACAAGCCGTTCCAGCATGATTGTTTTAATATAATCAAGGCACATGGTTATAATTTATTTAAAGACATTAAATGGAAAGTATTCAAGTAATTTATTTAAGAGGATTGGGATTGGTGTACTTATTTGCCAAAATATTAATTTTTTTAAAAAATTGTGCAGGTCGTAGGAACCCAACGCGCTCGGGCACGTTGGCGCCATTGTTTTTGTAATAGTTTATACTATATAAAAAGAAATGTTCTAAGCGTACCTTTTATCGACTAGGTTTTTTGCGGTGTCCTGTTGGGCTAAAAGGAGATATTTTTTTTTATTTTTTATTATTAAATACAACTATATATTTATTAATTTTGGCACCAGGCATTATTAAGTAAATTATCTGCCTACGGTCTCCCAACCAAACTGCGCCAATGGCTCTTGAGCTTCATGCAAGATCGCTCCTTACATGTAGCATATTTCTTCTGATGCGTTTAAAACCAATGCCGGGGTCCCCCAGAGTTCCATTCTGTCCCCCACCTTATTTCTTTTACACATCAAAGACCTCTTGAAAACCACCATGAACCCCATTTACAGTTGCGCAGACGATAGCACACTTGTCTTAACTTTCACATCCTATCGATCACTTTCGGTGAATGATACAAATAGACTCAGGCAGGAACAGGCTGATTCCATCAAAAGGGATCTTAAAGTAATCGTCGAGTGGGGAACCAACAATCTTGTTCAGTTCAACGCCCAAAAAACACAAAGTGCCACGTTTTCCAAGAAAGTGAATTCCTCAAATCATCCCATCACAATGTCCGGAAATACCCTTAAACCAAGTCCCTCCATCTCGATTTTAGGAGTCACGGTGTCCAATAATATGTCTTGGCATGACCATGTTGCTAACATCGCAAAGTCGGCAAGCCAGAGGCTAGGTTTTCTGTGGAAAGCCAGAAAGTTTTTTACTCCTGATCAACTGTTGACGACGTACAAGACTCAAATCCGACCTCTACTGGAGTATTGCTCGCACATTTGGGGTTCAGCACCAAGGCATTCTCTTCGTCTTCTAGATTCCATTCAGAAAAGAGCCATTCGCTTGATAAACAGCTCAACTCTCACAGATACCCTTCACCCTCTAGAACATAGAAGAAGAGTTGCAGACCAATCATTGCTCTACAGATATTTCCATGGCAGATGCTCCAGAGAAATAAAAATTCTTGTACCACCATTGGCCACATTCGGCCAAAGAACTCGGCACGCTGATCAGTCTCACACATTTACTCTCAAGATTGACACTACAAGGACCAATCTTCATCAAGAATCATGCTTTTACAGGGCTGCTACGGAATCAGAATGGAATAAGCTCTTTTAGAGAACTATGACCTGCAACTTTTTAAAATGCGTGTCCACAATCATTTCCTTTCTATAATCCCTTCCCCTTCTTGTTGGCAATTATCGCCCAAGGAGCAAAACCACCCGCTTCAAAGTAACATCAAAGATAAAATATGCTATTAAAAGGAATATATATATTTATATATATATATATATATATATATATAAATATAGTGGACCAAAAGTCTGAAAACGGACAATTATCTTGTAAATTGCTAGTCCCAATTGTACAAAATTTGGGATAAGCCTATTTTGAGATAAAGAGTTTTCAGATTTGAAATTTGCAATGTTGTCAAATGTGCCGTTCTTCTGATATTATTGGTCACTTTTGTTTTTTAAATACATCACCCTGTATATTTAGTCATTATTGGAATCTACTCTTTAATACGAATTTAGCTACATTTGTCATTTATGAATTTATGTAGTCTAAAAGGTCTTAAATAAATTAAACAGAAGTATGGCAATGCCTAATTTTATTAATAATTTTTTGATACAGACAATTTTTAACTACATTAAAACGTAACGATGAAAAGATTACAACATTTTTAACATAACGATTACTTCAAAATGTGCTCCATTTGTAAGTTGACATTACCCTAATCGATAGTAGAATGAATCTACCTCATTTCTCCATGATTGTTTAGACCTTGACTAGACCTTTTAGAGTACATAAAATCATAGGTGTTACATATGGCTTAACTCGTATTAAAGAGAAGATTCCAATTATGACTGAATATACAGGGTAATGTATTTATGTAATGTATGTAGTCACCAAAGTGACTAATAATATCAGAGAAACGGCAAATCTGACAACACTACAAATGTCAAATCTGGAATCTCCGTATCCCAAAATGGGCTTATCCTGAATTTTGTACCATTCGGACTAGCAATTTAAGAGATAATTGTCGGTTTCCATACTTTTGGTCCACTCCGTGGAGAAATTTGGGTTAATGAAGCGTGTTAAACATCGAAATTTCCTTTATTTCCATTACCTACTGCTAACGTCGAGGATTAAGGTGGCAATAGATACAATTGTTTTGTTGACAAAAAGGACAGAGACAACTGTTTATCAAAAAACAGTTAATTGATAGTGCAATTGTTGTCAATGTACTATCTAAGTAATGACATCACGCGATGCTTGGTTTTTAAAAAGGATTCTAAACAAAAAAAAATTGCAATAAAAATCCAATAAAAGACTTTTAAAAGCTTGGTTGCCCGTTTATAAACAATAAGTAAAGAATCTTGGTTTATTATTAATATTAATAATAATAATCCCTTCACTTTTACAACGACAGGTAGAAGTAAGTGATTGGTGAAAAAATGTAATTAACAATTAAATAAGTTTTAGGTTATGTAATTATTGTTAACATTTTTATTTTTATTTAATTAACATTATTTTTGAGTAGGTATAGTTGAGTTCTTCTTCCTTCCGGATAGTTTCATCATATTGAGGTCAACGGTAAATATCGAAAATTGGGTTCATCCTCATTTGATTGAACGATGCTGCAGATGTTGTCGGTGATTGCTCAGAATGAACGTACTTGCATTTTAACATCTCTTACTTTTAATCCAACAGATTGGAGAAAAATAATATTTTCTGGAGAGAGCTGGTCACGTCCCTTGGAAGACCTCGATGATACTGATAGGTTTGAAGTGGGTGGTCCCCTTTTATGCTGAATTACCAAACCCATTTAACGTTCTTTCAAGTCCAAATGCAAAGTACTTTTCTCTCCTCGGAAATTCACAGGTCTGAGATCTTGATCCAACACTCTAACACTGATGTTGGTGATCTCTGCTAAGTTACTTCTCACAGGCAAATAGATGGGGGTATTGGGACGTTCGTTGATTGCGAATCCAGGATCGACTGTAATGGGAAAGCTCAATATAGTAAGGGCCGGTCTGTCCCCGTAGAAGGCTCCTTCGGTAATGTTGCAATCGAAATGTAAGCTAGATACTTTAAGAATATTTACTGGTCGATCTGAAGAGTGCACTATACCAGGCTCCAAGATCCTTTTAGAAAACCCTAATAATTCTCCAAAACTATTATCGTTTTCGAAACTGATGGCGTGCAATCGACTATAGATTTCACACTCTAAGGTGTTGTTGTTTGGTTTCAATGAGAAATCTGTATTATTCAAATGCATCTGAATATGACTCTCAATGTTTTCAATCTCATAACAACCTGTTGGCAGCTTGATTTCCTTCAATACTGAACGATTATTATTTTCGTAGTAGTAAAATTTTTCACCGTCGATGTTTGGTATGGAATGGTAAGTGTGAAATCCTAGTACAGCTATGTAATAACTCTTCCTGGGATGTAGTATGATCGGTGTGGAAGGGGTGAAAGAGAACTCGTTGGTAGTACTAGTCAGCGTGAGCAGCTGAGACATGACTGATGACATTACGAGTGGTACAGAAATATTTAAAATAAAACCATCATCGACATCATATTATTTATTAATAGATTACGGCCCCTCTACATTTCAAAAAATAATTACAACCGTGACAATCGTACTGTGAACTGACAGGTCCATCCACATGTGTTTGGGCATCTGGCCTATTATAATGAATGAAACATGGTAAACGAATTCTCAAATCGAAATAACACTGATAATCGTTTGGTAATTTATGCCAAACATTCAACAATTCCCATGGTCTAGCATGTTGTATTAAATATTTGATTGGAAATTCCTTCAATTCATCTTCGGAAAAGTCTTGCAACCTCTTCTCACCATGTAGGAATGCTAAAACGGCTTCCATTATTATACAAAAACTTCAAGCAGAGATGTCCACAGTTGATCTGATTATAGTTTTGAAACTGATCGTTGTTGTAGTATAGTTTGATTTTACCCAGATATCGGACAAGTTCTTTCGGTGGCTTCAGACATCCAAATGAATCAAAATACTCAACGACATCATTTATCTTTCTATAAGCTACCCAATGAGTGCCTTGATTCTTCGACACATCTAAATTTAGAATTGCAGTTTCACGTTTACGAGGACCACTGCTTGGCAAATTGTCTCGCATGAAAACGCCTCGAAAATGTGTATCTTCAAGAACTTTACATACTCTAACAACTTGGTATCATACAACGGTCTATTGGGTAGCTTCATTGGGAGTTTTTTTGTTTTTTTAAATATAAACCAAAACCTCCTTTGGCGTTTTTACGCAAGTACAGTCCTTTACCAATAGCTTCCATGGCTTTATTGTGTCGATGATCTTCTTCCAATTTCTTTTTCGCATTCCTCGCATCGATAATTGTCTTCGCTATCGCACCACTTCCCCCAGCAATGCTACCGAGAGCACCAAGGGCTGCAAAAATTGGCAACAGTGGTAGAATACCTCCAGATTTTGCATTGAAAGGTATGATGCGTGGTATTCTGATTTTATTTTTTCCACCAGCTTGCTTGATGGCGAGTCTAGCAGCTTTCAGAGCAATCGAAGCAGTCTTCTTTAGATTGGTCGGGGGATTCTTCTTCAGAGATTTTCCAATTTTACCCACGATATGTCTTTGGAATGAGCATCCCATACCAAGCTTACGTTTCGCTTTCATTCCGGAAGTAACTAATAAGGCTGCAGCTCTCTCACCAAACTTGGCGTCTGTTGATTTCACTCGTTGCCAAGCAGCGTTTTCCAATACTGAATCGGCTCTGTGACGATCTTCCAGAGACTTGTGCTGCGAGTATGCAATGTCGTGTTGTTTGCAAGCAGCGTCTAGAGGATTAATGCCAGTATCTCCACGAGCCAATCGTTTTTGTAGTTTAGTTCCAGCTGCAAAATAAATGAAATATTAGTAATCGTTTGCATCGTCCAGTAATACGACTTACGTCCACAATACTGATAGCCTCCGGGTAGATGGAGCTCAAAAGGTAACTTGTTTATCAGGGAATTCAAAACACCTTCTCCCTCGTACGAAGACATCAAAAATGATAAAAGTGGAACTGTAACACCTATATTTATAGAATAACATAAACGTCAATCATGTCACAAGATGAAGGTTATTCAACAAGAACAGTCGTTACCTATTGAAAATTTAGATTTTCATACATCATCAACGACCCTTGGTAAACATGGTAAATTATTGCCCAATTCATTTCGAGCAATAGTATGTGGACCAAGTGGTTGTGGTAAGACGAACGTCATGTTGTCAGTAATTTTCAATCCAAATGGTGCAAAATTTGAAAATGTTTACGTGTACTCCAAGTCATTGTATCAACCGAAATATCAACTACTCCAAGAGGTATTGAATGGAGTTAAAGAGGTTGGCTACTTCCCATTCAAGGATAATGATGATATTATAAGTCCATCAGATGCAAAACCCAACTCTATATTCCTATTCGATGATGTAGCGTGTGATTCCCAACAGAAAATCCGGGAATATTTTTCAATGTGTAGACATAAGGATATTGATGCTGCCTACCTTTGTCAGACCTACTCGAAAATACCTAAACAGCTCATACGAGACAACTGTAACCTGATTGTACTATTCAAACAAGATGAAATCAATTTGAAGCACGTATTTGATGAACACGTATCACCAGACATGAGTTTCGAAGACTTTAAACGCTTGTGTTCGAAATGTTGGAATGTTGCATATGGTACTTTTGTGATTGTCAAAGATTTCGATATAAATCATGGTAGATATCGTCAAGGGTTTGATAAATATATAAAAATATAAGTACCATATACCATCAGATCATTCCCCATCATGATGTCGTTAAGTCGTGTTGGCACACACAAATACAAAAAGCGCAGCAAACTGATTAAACGTGCTGCCTCCCCCTCTGATCCTGATTTAAACAAAGACGATCAAATAGCTGCACGCAAACGCAAAATTGCAGAGCTCACCCGTTCCATTAGGAAAAAGTACTTGGCATTGAAACTAGGTAGATCGGAAAAAGATGAATCATTCATCAGAATGTTCAAACCCATTTCGGAGCCACTACATGAGATTGTTAAATCCTCAAAGATCAATAATGCATTGAGAAGTATAAAAAAAGAAGAATCACCTGAACTAAAGAAAGAAGAGGTAGAAGAAAAGGAAAGAGTAGGACAAAAACAAACACAATTTCTCCCAATGGAAGAAGTAGGCAGAATAAGTGCGAGCACAAGTGGACAAGATAATGATGATGAAGTTTTTCACGAAAATATACCTGAACAAAATATTTCAGATAATGTTATGGATGAATATCTAGATCAATATCCGGTCATGTCACATCCATATATCAAAGATCATTGGTCATATAGTGAAAAAATAGATACAATGTATGGACCAACTTATGATCCCCAAACATCAAAATGGTATCTAGGAACACAATTAATTGACTCTGATAAAAGGACTGGCTTTATCAAGATTGAAGGTAAACAGATACGAGGAACCCCAGGACTGTATAAGCTCATCTTCTATGATGATCCTACGGATTTTAACGAAGAAGATGTGCAAGCTTACAGGGCGCTATTAAAATTGAGTGATCGCTATATTAATAAAGATGGAAGACTCAAAGGTTCTACGAGATGGAAATACACAGAAATCATAAAACCGCTCATAATGGAGTTGCGAAAAGGTAGAAGACGTTCAACGACTGGTAATGGTTTGACATTAACGTACAATGAAAAACCGGTGGAGTATATTTATTGGGATGATCCAAATGAACTCGTTGATCGTTTGAAGCTGTTGATAGCTTCCAAGGCAGCTGGAAACACCTCACTCGATAATGAAATAGTTGCCATAATCAATGAACTTCGGGAAGCTGGCTATATATACTAATAACACTGACAATGATGAGTCATTTGAACAATGAGTCTGAACAAGTTCGGACACAGATATGCTCCACATGAAGCTAGCAATAACAGTATTGAATTGACTCATTTGAGAAAACAATTTGTATCACATGATATTATGATAAAGAATTTAACTGATGCATTGAATGTGATTGACAACAAAATAAATAAATTTGAAGAATTCATTTCGAGGAACCCTCCAACGGCCAGTGAACATATGTCAACGAAAAAGTATGTAGATGATGTGATATCACAAATTAAATTTGATTTCAAGTTGGCCATTGATAAATATACTAAAAAAGTGCGAGGGGTACTCGATGAAAAAGTGAGTAAAGTTGAAATTGATAAGCTTAATACGAAACTTAATGAAAAAATCAGTAGTCACGCAAACAGTTCTACAAACCGCATTGATGCACTACAAAATCAAATGATCAATGCCTTGAAAAATATCGAAGGATCAATAAATAGACTTAATAGTAAAAATACCCTTTGATAGTATGGCTTCAACAGACAAGATTCAACTCGTTGATGAGCTTCATGCATCAGCCCGCAAGACTTACCCTAGACGACGAACTATCATCAAGGGCTTAGATGATTTATGGCAAATTGACTTGGCCGAAATGAGACCTTATGCACATCAAAATAAAGGTTTCAAAATGATTTTGGTAGTTATCGACTGTTTTTCTAAATACCTATGGACACGCCCACTCAAAACTAAGACGGGTGAAGAGATCACTAAATCTTTTGCGGATATACTGCACCAAGCTAATCGTATACCAAAAAATCTGCAATCAGATCAAGGAACAGAATTTTTCAATATTAAATTTCAGAACTTGATGAAAAAATATAATATAAACCACTATAATACATTCACTGTGAAAAAGGCTGCCATTGCTGAACGGGTGATAAGAACACTCAAAAATAAACTCTACAAGTATTTTAGTCTGAATGGAAAATACAGATGGATTGATGTATTGTCAAAAATTACCAAACAATATAATGACACCAAGCACAGTAGGACTAGATTGAAACCTACTGAAGTGAACAAGTCTAACGAGAAAGAGATTTTACGTCAGAGATATAGTCATTTAAAAATTGCTGGTCCACGTAAGCTCAAAGTTGATGATATCGTGCGGATATCCAAGTCCAAACATATTTTCGAAAAAGGGTACACGCCAAATTGGACGACAGAGTTATTCAAAATCATTAAAGTTAAAATAACCAATCCTGTAACATACTAACTCGAAGACATGCATGGTCAGCTAAACAGCGGTGCTTTTTATGAGGAGGAATTGCAGAAAACCAAAAATCCCGACATTTACCTCATAGAAAAAGTATTGAGGAGAAAGGGAAAGAAAATGTACGTCAAGTGGTTAGGACTCGACAAAAAACATAACAGTTGGATAGAAGACGTCGATTTAGTATAGAATGGAAAACACGAACAAAGTTCTGCAGTCAGGGGGGCCTTTTCATCTCCATCATCAAAAATCACAGTTCGGATAAGTCTGGGAAAGAAGGAGAGGGATATAAATATATGCATAAGTTAATTTGTCTCATTCAAGTTTGTATCTAGCTATGTCGAGTCAAGATAGTGCTAGTATGCTAGATGTAAGTGACGTCGAGTTAACACCATCACCGCCAGCATCATTTAGCATCTGATGGAGACGAGCTGTTGGAAATGTTCGAGAGCAAAAATTACAATTGGTCTTTCAATAACTGATGTCATTGCTGATATGGAATATCAAGTGACATTGACACAAGTCAAAGTTTGAAGGAACAATTAAAATCTTTACTATCAAAGCTAATTTCATTTTACGAATAATTTGTATTTTTTTTTAATAAAATTGTTGATTTATGCATGTGTTTTTTTAATATCGATCTCTCTTTACACTCAAATAAAACTCAAAAATAAAACAATTTTTTTTATTAACTTACACATATGATTACATAATTTTAGTTTACACAGTAGATTACATAAAAATAGGTTACATATAATTTTTTTTTTTTTTTTTTTTTTTTTTTTATTTTTTTTTTTTTTTTAATTATTAAAGTGGAACAGAATGAAATTATAAAAATAATGATGTCAGGAATGAGGAATATGTAAAGTTATTATTTTTTATATCTCTACGCAAACGGTTCTAAATCTAATTATTCTATACTGTAATGACCCCATGGTAGCGTGTTAAATGATCCCGAAATTAAATATCTTTTATCATCCTCAGGGCTTAAAGCAATTTTCGATTGTTCTATGCTAAATACGTCATGTTTATAGGATCGAATTGTGCACTGTGTAATATTTTTATGTTTAAATGTTTTAAGACAATCTACGTAATCTTCAAATGTCAATTTATTTTTGACAACATTATATTTTACCCCCTTAGACTTTTTAGTGACGTTTTTATCTCCCTGAATTTTAAACGCGTACATTTTTGATCGTAACCCAACAAAATGCGTAATGATTTTGCCGTTGGCTTCATCTTTCATAAGACCCGGTATTTTTTTGTTAAGTAACGGGATATTGTATATATTATTTCCACTATAATCGGAGGTATCAAATTTTTCGATATACCTACCAATTATGTCTTTGTAAAAATTGATATTCATTATTTTGTAGAAGAAACTATCGGTGTCGGTGTAGTTTATGATACAATTGTTCACCCCTAGGGTGGGGAGCATAAAATTATAGTGGAAATCATACATACACGTTTTTGAAATATCGAGAATGGACATTCCAATATATAGGGGTTTATCGAAAAGTAATTCAGACTTTTTTAGTTCGATAGCCATTAGATTTTCATCAAAAATTGATCTATTGTGAAATCTTGCGCTAGAAATTAAATTTTTTGCCCCGTAACGACCCTCGTATGAACTTACTAACTTTACTACCCTATGTAAGCGTTTATTTTCCATTGTTTTGCCAAACACCGCGTTGTTCGCGAGTTTAAACTGATTCTTTGCAAATGAACTGGTAGCTGTAGTCCTTAAACGAGTGTTTAGCTCGATATATTGCTTCAACCATGCAGATTGTTTAAATTTTAAAACGCGATGTATCTTTTTAAGTATTAAACCATGCGCCAAAGCCTGTTTTAAATTTCGGTAATGTATAACATATTTTTCATTATTATGTAGTGTAGTCATTAATTTCGGTAATTTTGATCCGGGTGGTACGCGGTGTTCAGCACAAAAGGGAAAGTCCTTATGCAAATCGTGCAACTCTTTAGGATATTCTAAATCAACCTGCAGGATGTATCCTTCTTCTGCATCGTCAGGTATCTGAGAGATGTCAATATTTGTTTCCACCCATTGAAAGTCATCGTATGGCAGAGGTTGAGACATAGCCCACCCATACAAATTATTAACATCAAGGTAAAATAGATAACTTGTCGGCTTGGTGGAATCGTATGTTTCCATATACTCATTGTTTGCCTCCGTATATCGATTACTGCAAACCGATATTCCTCCTCTAATACCAGCTTCAATGAACAATATCATATCCACATCCTTTATAAGTTTGAGTTTACATTTAGTATACTTTAACATGCAGTCCCACGTATACCCAGGCATAGTATAATACCATGCCGGATCTAAACCATAAACTTTCAAAGCAGTCTCTCTAAAATTTTCCATAACGTCTGCCAAAAGAAGGATATCTGTGCGAAGGTATAAGTCGCTATATTCCCCCAAGTTTTTAATCCCGAACGATTGCCAAACGTTTTGCGCATGACCATACTTCTCTTCGCTAATATGCTCGTCATTTAGTTTATTGTAAAATTGTTTTTTAGATGGTAGTTGAATGTCATTTAATTTATCCAAGTTGTTTATATAATCATAGGGGAAAACACCTTTTTTTGTTATTAATTTAAAATTTTCTTCATTTAAATAGCTGAATTCTTTTTTTAAATTTTGCAAGTTTTCGACTTTTAGAGTGCTCACCAATTCGTCAAGACTGGCCCCCATAAATCTACAAGAATCTATAAATCTAAATTTGATGTTAGTCTCCGAGTCGTATTGAGTGAATGATATATATTTTTCCATATTAACGGGAAGTACACTCACTTGTCCACGCTTGGCAATGTCTTTTATAATAAAATGACTATCGTAGCCCGAAAGATTGTGAAATGCAATTGGCACAATAAATAATTTTTAAAATTGTAAATTGCATACTTGATGCGCCCAACCTCGAAAAGCTGCCGTAAAGTGATCATGATCACGAACAATAATATCTTTAATACCAAAAGGCTTTTCACATATGTGACATACCTTGGCATTAATGACATCAGGCTTTTCCACCATTGGGATTATATTTTTGATTTTTGATTGAATAAAACTGGCTAAATTTGACAATTGGTCGGCGAACCATTGCATGCAATCATCCCCCTGATAGCTATTGAAATAGGAAAGACTATCATCGTAAGAACATTTAAAATAGTAACCTGCATTAAAAGCCCGATGCTTTTGATATTTGACAGTTTTTTCGGAACCTTATCATTACAATCTACCAACTGCGATTCAAAGTCTGCATAAATTAAAAAAGGACACTTTTGTTTATAAACGAAATTTCTAAACTCTACATAATCATATTTAGGAAATGAAATTTTACAGTCATTAAAATTTTGACAAACCTTTTCATGTTCGTTTAATTTATCACAGCTTGAAAAATAATTTAAACATCTGTCGCACAAGAATTTTTTATCATGACATTTATTAAGTTGACTTGAAATTAATCTAGACAAATGTTTTATCCAAACATAATGATATTTGATTTCAACATTTTCATTGTCGATGGGTGGCGCTTCATAATCATTTAATTTCCGAAAATACTGATCTTGTATTAGTAACAAATTGACGTGACGTTTCATTTTATTTTTGGTTAAAAACGCAGGTATAACCATGTAAAATGATCTCTTCTCTGTTTCGATCAATTCTAAAGCATAGACGTTAACTGAAATTTCGTTTAGTTTCTCGAACTTTGAAATTTGATTTAATTTAATTGGAATTTCCAACCCCTTTATATTTAGAACGGTGTCATAATGCGGATACTTACTTAAACGTTGTGGGTGTTTTGTGACTGGATATAAAGCGCTTACGATGCTCCAAAAGAAACATGCTTGGTCTGCATTTTGAACGTTTACGCAAGCATGTTTCTTTAAAATTTGATCTGGTAATTTAATGAAAGATGAACCGTTGCCGACCTCATATTTATTTATAGCTACTTCTAATAAAACGATTTTACTAAGTGCCCAACCACTATTTTTTTCAGAAAATTCTGATAATTTATTTAAGATAACATCGACTACATTATCATTAAACCACTGTGCTAAATCCGATCCTGCATCTACAACAGCATAAGGAGTAATGAAAAACTTTCGATCTAATAATTCGTCACTTGACTGCTGCTTTATAAAATCCCCCCAAAATGTTGTATTTATTTTTAGCATAGGCATTGTTTTTAAAATATTATTAACTCTACTTTTAAATAAATGAAACGCGTCTTTTAAAAAATCTTTAATTTCTTTATGTTGTAAATTTATTATAACTCCCGTTCTAATTCTACTGTCGAAAATAGCAATCACATCTTCCCACTTAACTCTACTACCTCGTTTTAACCCTAAACCTACCTTGTTGGACATCGCTTTAATTAAACATCTCATCCGTTTTAATTCAGCGATTTTCGTATGAATTTTACGTTTTTCTCCAACAGAAAATTTAATTTTTTTAAAAGCTAGCGCACATTTTCTAATATGTTTGGCAATTAATTTTAAAGAGACATTAGCAAGATCATCGGAATAATTTTGATGTAACTTTTTAATAGTTTCGGTAACTTTGGACGACATTATAAACCACTTTTATAATTAAAAAAGAAAAAAAAAATTTGCTTACTAATTTTCTATGGATGTTTCGGATTAAATTTCTTTAATTTCAAATGCCGCAGCCAAATGGACCACAATCGTATGTTAAGCTGTAATTCCCTTTCTCGAAATGGCTAATATACGGCTCATAAGTAGCAGTCATTCTGTTGGGTAGGAAGGTGACTTTATCACCCAAGTCAAGAAGAACGCTTGTACCAAATGTTGTTTTGGTTATTTTCGCAGCATAAATTGCTTGAGGAACTCCTATTGGTAGCTCCTGCAGCTTTACTATAGGTTTCCGTGCTGTAATGAAAGAAACTTCGTTTAAATTTTCCAAATTCATCTAATAAATTTTTTAAAAATAAGAATATTTTGTGAGACAAAACACAACAATAATTGAAACTTACTTTTTTCTTCTTGTAGCACTTGAACCACAAATCTATCACCGTTTAATGAAAATAGTCAAATGGTACTAAACCGTATGGCTTTCTCCTTTTTATATCTTTAATTTTGATACAAAATGCTTATTTTATAACAAAGAAAATTACGAGTGTGACATTTTTTTAGATAAGCAATTTCTGGAAGCTTCTAGAACTGCTGAGTCGAAAAAATGGTTCTAATAAAAGTCAGCGGAAATGACGCATGTAACTCACGTTAAATCAACATATTTTCAATTATTTTTATTATCTGGTAGTTCAAGGTTATTTTTAACAAAAAATGATGTCACAAATATATATTTTTATATCCAATCTTGCACGATTAAATTAATATGCGAGTTATCTGAATGGTATAGCTAACTGTTTAATAAGTCAAAGGGTTCGGGTTCGAACCTCCGAGAAACCAAGTTTTTTTCAACGCTTACGTCACACCACTTTTCAACGTGCTTACGGAACCCTCTTAATCGAGTCGATGGGGACAATACCGTATGTAAACAATGATGTTATATGTCAACAATGGCAACAATGCCGTATGTAAACAATGGCAACAATGTCATATGTCAACAATGTCATATGTCAACAATGTCATATGTCAACAACTCCTCCCGCCACTTCCCCCACTCCTTCTCCCGCCACTTCCCCCACGCCTTCTCCTGCCACTTCCCCCACTCCTTCTCCCGCCACTTCCCCCACGCCTTCTCCTGTCACTTCCCCCACTTCACCCCCACCCCTCCCCCCACTCATAACCCCACCACTTCCCCCACTTCACCCCCACCCCCACTCATACCCCACCACTTCCCCCACTCCTACCCCTACTCCTCCCCCACTACTACCCCCACTCCTACCCCCGCTCCTCCCACCACTCCAAGTGGGCTTAAATTCCTGTTGTTTAACTACTCGTCTATTTGTGTAGTCCACGTGTTTGTCAAAATGACAATTACAAAAATAACGCGTATGCGCGTTCTGTTGTATAGAAAAGGAGACGCGTAGCATAGAAATACTTGGCAACGTGACGTCTATTTGTGTAGTCCACGTGTTTGTCAAAATGACAATTGCAAAAATAACGCGTATGCGCGTTCTGTTGTATAGAAGAGGAGACGCGTAGCATAGAAATACTTAGCAACGTGACGTCTATTTGTGTAGTCCACGTGTTTGTCAAAATGACAATTGCAAAAATAACGCGCATGCGCGTTCTGTTGTATAGAACAGGAGACGCGTAGCATAAAAACACTTAGCAACGTAACGTCTATTTGTGTAGTCCACGTGTTTGTCAAAATGAAAATTGCAAAAATAACGTGCATGTGCATTCTGTTGTATAGAAGAGGAGACGCGTAGCATAAAAATACTTGGCAACTTGACGTCTATTTGTGTAGTCCACGTGTTTGTCCAAATGACAATTGCAAAAAATAACGCGCATGCGCGTTCTGTTGTATAGAACAGGAGACGCGTAGCATAGAAATACTTGGCAACGTGACGTTTATTTGTGTAGTCCACGTGTTTGTCAAAATGACAATTGCCAAAATAACGCGCATGCGCGTTCTGTTGTATAGAAGAGGACACTCGTAGCATAGAAATACTTGGCAACTTGACGTCTATTTGTGTAGTCCACGTGTTTGTCAAAATGTCAATTACAAAAATAACGCGCATGCGTGTTCTCTTGTATAGAACAGGAGACGCGTAGCATAGAAATACTTAGCAACGTGACGTCTATTTGTGTAGTCCACGTGTTTGTCAAAATGACAATTACAAAAATAACGTGTATGCGCGTTCTGTTGTATAAAAGAGCAGACGCGTAGCATAGAAATACTAAGCAACGTGACGTCTATTTGTGTAGTCCACGTGTTTGTCAAAATGAAAATTACAAAAATAACGCGTATGCGCGTTCTGTTGTATAGAGGAGGAGACGCGTAGCATAGAAATACTTGGCAACGTGACGTCTAGTTGTGTAGTCCACGTGTTTGTGAAAATGACAATTACAAAAATAACGCGTATGCGCGTTCTGTTGTATAGAAGAGGAGACGCGTAGCATAGAAATACTTGGCAACGTGACGTCTATTTGTGTAGTCCACGTGTTTGTCAAAATGACAATTGCAAAAATAACGCGTATGCGCGTTCTGTTGTATAGAAAAGGAGACGCGTAGCATAGAAATACTTAGCAACGTGACGTCTATTTGTGTAGTCCACGTGTTTGTCAAAATGACAATTGCAAAAATAACGCGCATGCGCGTTCTGTTGTATAGAACAGGAGACGCGTAGCATAGAAACACTTAGCACATAACGTCTATTTGTGTAGTCCACGTGTTTGTCAAAATGAAAATTGCAAAAATAACGTGCATGTGCATTCTGTTGTATAGAAGAGGAGACGCGTAGCATAAAAATACTTGGCAACTTGACGTCTATTTGTGTAGTCCACGTGTTTGTCCAAATGACAATTGCAAAAAATAACGCGCATGCGCGTTCTGTTGTATAGAACAGGAGACGCGTAGCATAGAAATACTTGGCAACGTGACGTCTATTTATGTAGTCCACGTGTTTGTCAAAATGACAATTGCCAAAATAACGCGCATGCGCGTTCTGTTGTATAGAAGAGGACACTCGTAGCATAGAAATACTTGGCAACTTGACGTCTATTTGTGTAGTCCACGTGTTTGTCAAAATGTCAATTACAAAAATAACGTGTATGCGCGTTCTGTTGTATAAAAGAGCAGACGCGTGCATAGAAATACTAAGCAACGTGACGTCTATTTGTGTAGTCCACGTGTTTGTCAAAATGACAATTGCAAAAATAACGCGCATGCGCGTTCTGTTGTATAGAACAGAAGACGCGTAGCATAGAAATACTTGGCAACGTGACGTCTATTTGTGTAGTCCACGTGTTTGTCAAAATGACAATTGCCAAAATAACGCGCATGCGCGTTCTGTTGTATAGAAGAGGACACTCGTAGCATAGAAATACTTGGCAACTTGACGTCTATTTGTGTAGTCCACGTGTTTGTCAAAATGTCAATTACAAAAATAACGCGCATGCGTGTTCTGTTGTATAGAACAGGAGACGCGTAGCATAGAAATACTTAGCAACGTGACGTCTATTTGTGTAGTCCACGTGTTTGTCAAAATAACAGTTGCAAAAATAACGCGCATGCGCGTTCTGTTGTATCGAACAGAAGACGCGTAGCATAGAAATACTTGGCAACGTGACGTCTATTTGTGTAGTCCACGTGTTTGTCAAAATGACAATTACAAAAATAACGCGTATGCGCGTTTTGTTGTATAGAAGAGGGGACGCGTAGCATAGAAATACTTAGCAACGTGACGTCTAGTTGTGTAGTCCACGTGTTTGTCAAAATGACAACTTCAAAAATAACGCGTATGCGCGTTCTGTTGTATAGAACATAAGACGCGTAGCATAGAAATACTTGGCAACGTGACGTCTATTTGTGTAGTCCACGTGTTTGTCAAAATGACAATTGCCAAAAAAACGCGCATGCGCGTTCTGTTGTATAGAAGAGGAGATGCGTAGCATAGAAATACTTGGCATCGTGACGTCTATTTGTGTAGTCCACGTGTTTGTCAAAATGACAATTGCAAAAATAACGCGCATGCGCGTTCTGTTGTATAGAACAGGAGACGCGTAGCATAGAAATACTTGGCAACGTGACGTCTATTTGTGTAGTCCACGTTTTTGTCAAAATGACAATCGTAAATAACGCGCATGCGCGTTTTGTTGTATAGAACAGAAGACGCGTAGCATAGAAACACTAAGCAACGTGACGTCTATTTGTGTAGTCCACGTGTTTGTCAAAATAACAATTGCAAAAATACCGCGCATGCGCGTTTTGTTGTATAGAACAGGAGACGCGTAGCATAGAAATACTTGGCAACGTGACGTCTATTTGTGTAGTCCACGTGTTTTTCAAAATGACAATTGCAAAAATAACGCGCATGCGCGTTCTGTTGTATAAAAGAGAAGACGCGTAGCTAGAAATACTTGGCAACGTGACGTCTATTTGTGTAGTCCACGTGTTTGTCAAAATGACAATTGCAAAAATAACGCGTATGCGCGTTCTGTTGTATAGAAGAGGAGACGCGAGCATAGAAATACTTTGCAACGTGACGTCTATTTGTGTAGTCCACGTGTTTGTCAAAATGACAATTGCAAAAATAACGTGCATGTGCATTCTGTTGTATAGAAGAGGAGACACGTAGCATAAAAATACTTGGCAACTTGACGTCTATTTGTGTAGTCCACGTGTTTGTCAAAATGACAATTACAAAAATAACGCGTATGCGCGTTCTGTTGTAAAAAGGAGCAGACGCGTAGCATAGAAATACTTAGCAACGTGAAGTCTATTTGTGTAGTCCACGTGTTTGTCAAAATGACAATTGCAAAAATAACGCGCATGCGCGTTCTGTTGTATAGAACAGAAGACGCGTAGCATAGAAATACTTGGCAACGTGACGTCTATTTGTGTAGTCCACGTGTTTGTTAAAATGACAATTGTAAAAATAACGCGCATGCGCGTTCTGTTGTATAGAACAGAAGACGCGTAGCATAGAAATACTTGGCAACGTGACGTCTATTTGTGTAGTCCACGTGTTTGTCAAAATGACAATTGCCAAAATAACGCGCATGCGCGTTCTGTTGTATAGAAGAGGAGACGCGTAGCATAGAAATACTTGGCAACGTGACGTCTATTTGTGTAGTCCACGTGTTTGTCAAAATGACAATTGCAAAAATAACGCGCATGCGCGTTCTGTTGTATAAAAGAGGAGACGCGTAGCATAGAAACACTAAGCAATGTGACGTCTATTTGTGTAGTTCACGTGTTTGTCAAAATGACAATTGCAAAAATAACGCGCATGCGCGTTCTGTTGTATAGAACAGGAGACGCGTAGCATAGAAATACTTAGCAACGTGACGTCTATTTGTGTAGTCCACGTGTTTGTCAAAATGACAATTACAAAAATAACGCGCATGCGCGTTCTGTTGTATAGAACAGGAGACGCGTAGCATAGAAACACTTAGCAACGTAACGTCTATTTGTGTAGTCCACGTGTTTGTCAAAATGAAAATTGCAAAAATAACGTGCATGTGCATTTTGTTGTATAGAAGAGGAGACGCGTAGCATAAAAATACTTGGCAACTTGACGTCTATTTGTGTAGTCCACGTGTTTGTCAAAATGACAATTACAAAAATAACGTGTATGCGCGTTCTGTTGTATAAAAGAGCAGACGCGTAGCATAGAAATACTAAGCAACGTGACGTCTATTTGTGTAGTCCACGTGTTTGTCAAAATGAAAATTGCAAAAATAACGCGCATGCGCGTTCTGTTGTATAGAACAGAAGACGCGTAGCATAGAAATACTTGGCAACGTGACGTCTATTTGTGTAGTCCACGTGTTTGTCAAAATGACAATTGCCAAAATAACGCGCATGCGCGTTCTGTTGTATAGAAGAGGACACTCGTAGCATAGAAATACTTGGCAACTTGACGTCTATTTGTGTAGTCCACGTGTTTGTCAAAATGTCAATTACAAAAATAACGCGCATGCGTGTTCTCTTGTATAGAACAGGAGACGCGTAGCATAGAAATACTTAGCAACGTGACGTCTATTTGTGTAGTCCACGTGTTTGTCAAAATGACAATTACAAAAATAACGCGCATGCGCGTTCTGTTGTATAGAACAGGAGACGCGTAGCATAGAAACACTTAGCAACGTAACGTCTATTTGTGTAGTCCACGTGTTTGTCAAAATGAAAATTGCAAAAATAACGTGCATGTGCATTTTGTTGTATAGAAGAGGAGACGCGTAGCATAAAAATACTTGGCAACTTGACGTCTATTTGTGTAGTCCACGTGTTTGTCAAAATGACAATTACAAAAATAACGTGTATGCGCGTTCTGTTGTATAAAAGAGCAGACGCGTAGCATAGAAATACTAAGCAACGTGACGTCTATTTGTGTAGTCCACGTGTTTGTCAAAATGAAAATTGCAAAAATAACGCGCATGCGCGTTCTGTTGTATAGAACAGAAGACGCGTAGCATAGAAATACTTGGCAACGTGACGTCTATTTGTGTAGTCCACGTGTTTGTCAAAATGACAATTGCCAAAATAACGCGCATGCGCGTTCTGTTGTATAGAAGAGGACACTCGTAGCATAGAAATACTTGGCAACTTGACGTCTATTTGTGTAGTCCACGTGTTTGTCAAAATGTCAATTACAAAAATAACGCGCATGCGTGTTCTCTTGTATAGAACAGGAGACGCGTAGCATAGAAATACTTAGCAACGTGACGTCTATTTGTGTAGTCCACGTGTTTGTCAAAATGACAATTACAAAAATAACGTGTATGCGCGTTCTGTTGTATAAAAGAGCAGACGCGTAGCATAGAAATACTTAGCAACGTGACGTCTATTTGTGTAGTCCACATGTTTGTCAAAATGACAATTGCAAAAATAACGCGCATGCGCGTTCTGTTGTATAGAAGAGGAGACGCGTAGCATAGAAATACTTGGCAACGTGACGTCTAGTTGTGTAGTCCACGTGTTTGTCAAAATGACAATTAAAAAATAACGCGTATGCGCGTTCTGTTGTATAGAAGAGGAGACGCGTAGCATAGAAATACTTGGCAACTTGACGTCTATTTGTGTAGTCCACGTGTTTGTCAAAATGTCAATTACAAAAATAACGCGCATGCGCGTCTGTTGTATAGAACAGGAGACGCGTAGCATAGAAATACTTGGCAACTTGACGTCTATTTGTGTAGTCCACGTGTTTGTCAAAATGTCAATTACAAAAATAACGCGCATGCGTGTTCTGTTGTATAGAACAGGAGACGCGTAGTATAGAAATACTTAGCAACGTGACGTCTATTTGTGTAGTCCACGTGTTTGTCAAAATAACAGTTGCAAAAATAACGCGCATGCGCGTTCTGTTGTATTGAACAAAAGACGCGTAGCATAGAAATACTTGGCAACGTGACGTCTATTTGTGTAGTCCACGTGTTTGTCAAAATGACAATTACAAAAATAACGCATATGCGCGTTTTGTTGTATAGAAGAGGAGACGCGTAGCATAGAAATACTTAGCAACGTGACGTCTAGTTGTGTAGTCCACGTGTTTGTCAAAATGACAATTACAAAAATAACGCGTATGCGCGTTCTGTTGTATAGAACATAAGACGCGTAGCATAGAAATACTTGGCAACGTGACGTCTATTTGTGTAGTCCACGTGTTTGTCAAAATGACAATTGCAAAAATAACGCGCATGCGCGTTCTGTTGTATTGAACAGGAGACGCGTAGCATAGAAATACTTGGCAACGTGACGTCTATTTGTGTAGTCCACGTATTTGTCAAAATGACAATTGTTAATAACGCGCATGCGCGTTTTGTTGTATAGAACAGCAGACGCGTAGCATAGAAACACTAAGCAACGTGACGTCTATTTGTGTAGTCCACGTGTTTGTCAAAATGACAATTGCAAAAATAACGCGCATGTGCATTCTGTTGTATAGAAGAGGAGACGCGTAGCATAAAAATACTTGGCAACTTGACGTCTATTTGTGTAGTCCACGTGTTTGTCAAAATGACAATTACAAAAATAACGTGTATGCGCGTTCTGTTGTATAAAAGAGCAGACGCGTAGCATAGAAATACTAAGCAACGTGACGTCTATTTGTGTAGTCCACGTGTTTGTCAAAATGACAATTGCAAAAATAACGCGCATGCGCGTTCTGTTGTATAGAACAGAAGACGCGTAGCATAGAAATACTTGGCAACGTGACGTCTATTTGTGTAGTCCACGTGTTTGTCCAAATGACAATTGCAAAAAATAACGCGCATGCGCGTTCTGTTGTATAGAACAGGAGACGCGTAGCATAAAAATACTTGGCAACGTGACGTTTATTTGTGTAGTCCACGTGTTTGTCAAAATGACAATTGCCAAAATAACGCGCATGCGCGTTCTGTTGTATAGAAGAGGACACTCGTAGCATAGAAATACTTGGCAACTTGACGTCTATTTGTGTAGTCCACGTGTTTGTCAAAATGTCAATTACAAAAATAACGCGCATGCGTGTTCTCTTGTATAGAACAGGAGACGCGTAGCATAGAAATACTTAGCAACGTGACGTCTATTTGTGTAGTCCACGTGTTTGTCAAAATGACAATTACAAAAATAACGTGTATGCGCGTTCTGTTGTATAAAAGAGCAGACGCGTAGCATAGAAATACTAAGCAACGTGACGTCTATTTGTGTAGTCCACGTGTTTGTCAAAATGAAAATTACAAAAATAACGCGTATTCGCGTTCTGTTGTATAGAGGAGGAGACGCGTAGCATAGAAATACTTGGCAACGTGACGTCTAGTTGTGTAGTCCACGTGTTTGTGAAAATGACAATTACAAAAATAACGCGTATGCGCGTTCTGTTGTATAGAAGAGGAGACGCGTAGCATAGAAATACTTGGCAACGTGACGTCTATTTGTGTAGTCCACGTGTTTGTCAAAATGACAATTGCAAAAATAACGCGTATGCGCGTTCTGTTGTATAAAAAAGGAGACGCGTAGCATAGAAATACTTAGCAACGTGACGTCTATTTGTGTAGTCCACGTGTTTGTCAAAATGACAATTGCAAAAATAACGCGCATGCGCGTTCTGTTGTATAGAACAGGAGACGCGTAGCATAGAAACACTTAGCACATAACGTCTATTTGTGTAGTCCACGTGTTTGTCAAAATGAAAATTGCAAAAATAACGTGCATGTGCATTCTGTTGTATAGAAGAGGAGACGCGTAGCATAAAAATACTTGGCAACTTGACGTCTATTTGTGTAGTCCACGTGTTTGTCCAAATGACAATTGCAAAAAATAACGCGCATGCGCGTTCTGTTGTATAGAACAGGAGACGCGTAGCATAGAAATACTTGGCAACGTGACGTCTATTTATGTAGTCCACGTGTTTGTCAAAATGACAATTGCCAAAATAACGCGCATGCGCGTTCTGTTGTATAGAAGAGGACACTCGTAGCATAGAAATACTTGGCAACTTGACGTCTATTTGTGTAGTCCACGTGTTTGTCAAAATGTCAATTACAAAAATAACGTGTATGCGCGTTCTGTTGTATAAAAGAGCAGACGCGTGCATAGAAATACTAAGCAACGTGACGTCTATTTGTGTAGTCCACGTGTTTGTCAAAATGACAATTGCAAAAATAACGCGCATGCGCGTTCTGTTGTATAGAACAGAAGACGCGTAGCATAGAAATACTTGGCAACGTGACGTCTATTTGTGTAGTCCACGTGTTTGTCAAAATGACAATTGCCAAAATAACGCGCATGCGCGTTCTGTTGTATAGAAGAGGACACTCGTAGCATAGAAATACTTGGCAACTTGACGTCTATTTGTGTAGTCCACGTGTTTGTCAAAATGTCAATTACAAAAATAACGCGCATGCGTGTTCTGTTGTATAGAACAGGAGACGCGTAGCATAGAAATACTTAGCAACGTGACGTCTATTTGTGTAGTCCACGTGTTTGTCAAAATAACAGTTGCAAAAATAACGCGCATGCGCGTTCTGTTGTATCGAACAGAAGACGCGTAGCATAGAAATACTTGGCAACGTGACGTCTATTTGTGTAGTCCACGTGTTTGTCAAAATGACAATTACAAAAATAACGCGTATGCGCGTTTTGTTGTATAGAAGAGGGGACGCGTAGCATAGAAATACTTAGCAACGTGACGTCTAGTTGTGTAGTCCACGTGTTTGTCAAAATGACAATTTCAAAAATAACGCGTATGCGCGTTCTGTTGTATAGAACATAAGACGCGTAGCATAGAAATACTTGGCAACTTGACGTCTATTTGTGTAGTCCACGTGTTTGTCAAAATGTCAATTACAAAAATAACGCGCATGCGTGTTCTCTTGTATAGAACAGGAGACGCGTAGCATAGAAATACTTAGCAACGTGACGTCTATTTGTGTAGTCCACGTGTTTGTCAAAATGACAATTTCAAAAATAACGCGTATGCGCGTTTTGTTGTATAGAACATAAGACGCGTAGCATAGAAATACTTGGCAACTTGACGTCTATTTGTGTAGTCCACGTGTTTGTCAAAATGACAATTGCCAAAAAAACGCGCATGCGCGTTCTGTTGTATAGAAGAGGAGATGCGTAGCATAGAAATACTTGGCATCGTGACGTCTATTTGTGTAGTCCACGTGTTTGTCAAAATGACAATTGCAAAAATAACGCGCATGCGCGTTCTGTTGTATAGAACAGGAGACGCGTAGCATAGAAATACTTGGCAACGTGACGTCTATTTGTGTAGTCCACGTTTTTGTCAAAATGACAATCGTAAATAACGCGCATGCGCGTTTTGTTGTATAGAACAGAAGACGCGTAGCATAGAAACACTAAGCAACGTGACGTCTATTTGTGTAGTCCACGTGTTTGTCAAAATGACAATTGCAAAAATACCGCGCATGCGCGTTTTGTTGTATAGAACAGGAGACGCGTAGCATAGAAATACTTGGCAACGTGACGTCTATTTGTGTAGTCCACGTGTTTTTCAAAATGACAATTGCAAAAATAACGCGCATGCGCGTTCTGTTGTATAAAAGAGAAGACGCGTAGCTAGAAATACTTGGCAACGTGACGTCTATTTGTGTAGTCCACGTGTTTGTCAAAATGACAATTGCAAAAATAACGCGTATGCGCGTTCTGTTGTATAGAAGAGGAGACGCGAGCATAGAAATACTTTGCAACGTGACGTCTATTTGTGTAGTCCACGTGTTTGTCAAAATGACAATTGCAAAAATAACGTGCATGTGCATTCTGTTGTATAGAAGAGGAGACGCGTAGCATAAAAATACTTGGCAACTTGACGTCTATTTGTGTAGTCCACGTGTTTGTCAAAATGACAATTACAAAAATAACGCGTATGCGCGTTCTGTTGTAAAAAGGAGCAGACGCGTAGCATAGAAATACTTAGCAACGTGAAGTCTATTTGTGTAGTCCACGTGTTTGTCAAAATGACAATTGCAAAAATAACGCGCATGCGCGTTCTGTTGTATAGAACAGAAGACGCGTAGCATAGAAATACTTGGCAACGTGACGTCTATTTGTGTAGTCCACGTGTTTGTTAAAATGACAATTGTAAAAATAACGCGCATGCGCGTTCTGTTGTATAGAACAGAAGACGCGTAGCATAGAAATACTTGGCAACGTGACGTTTATTTGTGTAGTCCACGTGTTTGTCAAAATGACAATTGCAAAAATAACGCGCATGCGCGTTCTGTTGTATAGAAGAGGAGACGCGTAGCATAGAAATACTTGGCAACGTGACGTCTATTTGTGTAGTCCACGTGTTTGTCAAAATGACAATTGCAAAAATAACGCGCATGCGCGTTCTGTTTTATAAAAGAGGAGACGCGTAGCATAGAAACACTAAGCAATGTGACGTCTATTTGTGTAGTTCACGTGTTTGTCAAAATGACAATTGCAAAAATAACGCGCATGCGCGTTCTGTTGTATAGAACAGGAGACGCGTAGCATAGAAATACTTAGCAACGTGACGTCTATTTGTGTAGTCCACGTGTTTGTCAAAATGACAATTACAAAAATAACGCGCATGCGCGTTCTGTTGTATAGAACAGGAGACGCGTAGCATAGAAACACTTAGCAACGTAACGTCTATTTGTGTAGTCCACGTGTTTGTCAAAATGAAAATTGCAAAAATAACGTGCATGTGCATTTTGTTGTATAGAAGAGGAGACGCGTAGCATAAAAATACTTGGCAACTTGACGTCTATTTGTGTAGTCCACGTGTTTGTCAAAATGACAATTACAAAAATAACGTGTATGCGCGTTCTGTTGTATAAAAGAGCAGACGCGTAGCATAGAAATACTAAGCAACGTGACGTCTATTTGTGTAGTCCACGTGTTTGTCAAAATGAAAATTGCAAAAATAACGCGCATGCGCGTTCTGTTGTATAGAACAGAAGACGCGTAGCATAGAAATACTTGGCAACGTGACGTCTATTTGTGTAGTCAACGTGTTTGTCAAAATGACAATTGCCAAAATAACGCGCATGCGCGTTCTGTTGTATAGAAGAGGACACTCGTAGCATAGAAATACTTGGCAACTTGACGTCTATTTGTGTAGTCCACGTGTTTGTCAAAATGTCAATTACAAAAATAACGCGCATGCGTGTTCTCTTGTATAGAACAGGAGACGCGTAGCATAGAAATACTTAGCAACGTGACGTCTATTTGTGTAGTCCACGTGTTTGTCAAAATGACAATTACAAAAATAACGTGTATGCGCGTTCTGTTGTATAAAAGAGCAGACGCGTAGCATAGAAATACTTGGCAACGTGACGTCTAGTTGTGTAGTCCACGTGTTTGTCAAAATGACAATTAAAAAAATAACGCGTATGCGCGTTCTGTTGTATAGAAGAGGAGACGCGTAGCATAGAAATACTTAGCAACGTGACGTCTATTTGTGTAGTCCACATGTTTGTCAAAATGACAATTGCAAAAATAACGCGCATGCGCGTTCTGTTGTATAGAAGAGGAGACGCGTAGCATAGAAATACTTGGCAACGTGACGTCTAGTTGTGTAGTCCACGTGTTTGTCAAAATGACAATTAAAAAAATAACGCGTATGCGCGTTCTGTTGTATAGAAGAGGAGACGCGTAGCATAGAAATACTTGGCAACTTGACGTCTATTTGTGTAGTCCACATGTTTGTCAAAATGACAATTGCAAAAATAACGCGCATGCGCGTTCTGTTGTATAGAAGAGGAGACGCGTAGCATAGAAATACTTGGCAACGTGACGTCTAGTTGTGTAGTCCACGTGTTTGTCAAAATGACAATTAAAAAAATAACGCGTATGCGCGTTCTGTTGTATAGAAGAGGAGACGCGTAGCATAGAAATACTTGGCAACTTGACGTCTATTTGTGTAGTCCACGTGTTTGTCAAAATGTCAATTACAAAAATAACGCGCATGCGTGTTCTGTTGTATAGAACAGGAGACGCGTAGCATAGAAATACTTGGCAACTTGACGTCTATTTGTGTAGTCCACGTGTTTGTCAAAATGTCAATTACAAAAATAACGCGCATGCGTGTTCTGTTGTATAGAACAGGAGACGCGTAGTATAGAAATACTTAGCAACGTGACGTCTATTTGTGTAGTCCACGTGTTTGTCAAAATAACAGTTGCAAAAATAACGCGCATGCGCGTTCTGTTGTATTGAACAAAAGACGCGTAGCATAGAAATACTTGGCAACGTGACGTCTATTTGTGTAGTCCACGTGTTTGTCAAAATGACAATTACAAAAATAACGCATATGCGCGTTTTGTTGTATAGAAGAGGAGACGCGTAGCATAGAAATACTTAGCAACGTGACGTCTAGTTGTGTAGTCCACGTGTTTGTCAAAATGACAATTACAAAAATAACGCGTATGCGCGTTCTGTTGTATAGAACATAAGACGCGTAGCATAGAAATACTTGGCAACGTGACGTCTATTTGTGTAGTCCACGTGTTTGTCAAAATGACAATTGCAAAAATAACGCGCATGCGCGTTCTGTTGTATTGAACAGGAGACGCGTAGCATAGAAATACTTGGCAACGTGACGTCTATTTGTGTAGTCCACGTATTTGTCAAAATGACAATTGTTAATAACGCGCATGCGCGTTTTGTTGTATAGAACAGCAGACGCGTAGCATAGAAACACTAAGCAACGTGACGTCTATTTGTGTAGTCCACGTGTTTGTCAAAATGACAATTGCAAAAATAACGCGCATGTGCATTCTGTTGTATAGAAGAGGAGACGCGTAGCATAAAAATACTTGGCAACTTGACGTCTATTTGTGTAGTCCACGTGTTTGTCAAAATGACAATTACAAAAATAACGTGTATGCGCGTTCTGTTGTATAAAAGAGCAGACGCGTAGCATAGAAATACTAAGCAACGTGACGTCTATTTGTGTAGTCCACGTGTTTGTCAAAATGACAATTGCAAAAATAACGCGCATGCGCGTTCTGTTGTATAGAACAGAAGACGCGTAGCATAGAAATACTTGGCAACGTGACGTCTATTTGTGTAGTCCACGTGTTTGTCAAAATGACAATTGCCAAAATAACGCGCATGCGCGTTCTGTTGTATAGAAGAGGACACTCGTAGCATAGAAATACTTGGCAACTTGACGTCTATTTGTGTAGTCCACGTGTTTGTCAAAATAACAGTTGCAAAAATAACGCGCATGCGCGTTCTGTTGTATCGAACAGAAGACGCGTAGCATAGAAATACTTGGCAACGTGACGTCTATTTGTGTAGTCCACGTGTTTGTCAAAATGAAATGACAATTACAAAAATAACGCGTATGCGCGTTTTGTTGTATAGAACAGGAGACGCGTAGCATAAAAATACTTAGCAACGTGACGTCTAGTTGTGTAGTCCACGTGTTTGTCAAAATGACAATTACAAAAATAACGCGTATGCTCGTTCTGATGTATAGAACATAAGACGCGTAGCATAGAAATACTTGGCAACGTGACGTCTATTTGTGTAGTCCACGTGTTTGTCAAAATGACAATTGCCAAAATAACGCGCATGCGCGTGCTGTTGTATGGAAGAGGAGACGCGTAGCATAGAAATACTTGGCATCGTGACGTCTATTTGTGTAGTCCAGTGTTTGTCAAAATGACAATTGCAAAAATAACGCGCATGCGCGTTCTGTTGTTTAGAACAGGAGACGCGTAGCATAGAAATACTTGGCAACGTGACGTCTATTTGTGTAGTCCACGTTTTTGTCAAAATGACAATTGTAAATAACGCGCATGCGCGTTTTGTTGTATAGAACAGAAGACGCGTAGCATAGAAACACTAAGCAACGTGACGTCTATTTGTGTAGTCCACGTGTTTGTCAAAATGACAATTGCAATAATACCGCGCATGCGCGTTTTGTTGTATAGAACAGGAGACGCGTAGCATAGAAATACTTGGCAACGTGACGTCTATTTGTGTAGTCCACGTGTTTTTCAAAATGACAATTGCAAAAATACCGCGCATGCGCGTTCTGTTGTAAAAAAGAGAAGATGCGTAGCTAGAAATACTTGGCAACGTGACGTCTATTTGTGTAGTCCACGTGTTTGTCAAAATGACAATTGCAAAAATAACGCGTATGCGCGTTCTGTTGTATAGAAGAGGAGACGCGAGCATAGAAATACTTGGCAACGTGACGTCTATTTGTGTAGTCCACGTGTTTGTCAAAATGACAATTGCAAAAATAACGTGCATGTGCATTCTGTTGTATAGAAGAGGAGACGCGTAGCATAAAAATACTTGGCAACTTCACGTCTATTTGTGTAGTCCACGTGTTTGTCAAAATGACAATTACAAAAATAACGCGTATGCGCGTTCTGTTGTATAAAGGAGCAGACGCGTAGCATAGAAATACTAAGCAACGTGAAGTCTATTTGTGTAGTCCACGTGTTTGTCAAAATGACAATTGCAAAAATAACGCGCATGCGCGTTCTGTTGTATAAAACAGAAGACGCGTAGCATAGAAATACTAAGCAACGTGAAGTCTATTTGTGTAGTCCACGTGTTTGTCAAAATGACAATTGCAAAAATAACGCGCATGCGCGTTCTGTTGTATAGAACAGAAGACGCGTAGCATAGAAATACTTGGCAACGTGACGTCTATTTGTGTAGTTCACGTGTTTGTCAAAATGACAATTGCAGAAATAACGCGCATGCGCGTTCTGTTGTATAGAACAGAAGACGCGTAGCTAGAAATACTTGGCAACGTGACGTCTATTTGTGTAGTCCACGTGTTTGTCAAAATGACAATTGCAGAAATAACGCGCATGCGCGTTCTGTTGTATAGAAGAGAAGACGCGTAGCTAGAAATATTTGGCAACGTGACGTCTATTTGTGTAGTCCACGTGTTTGTTAAAATAACAATTGCAAAAATAACGCGTATGCGCGTTCTGTTGTATAGAAGAGGAGACGCGTGGCATAGAAATACTTGGCAACGTGACGTCTATTTGTGTAGTCCACGTGTTTTTTAAAATGACAATTGCCAAAATAACGCGCATGCGCGTTCTGTTGTATAGAACAGGAGACGCGTAGCATAGAAACACTTAGCAACATGACGTCTATTTGTGTACTCCACGTGTTTGTCAAAATAACAATTGCAAAAATAACGCGCATGTGCATTCTGTTGTATAGAAGAGGAGACGCGTAGCATAAAAATACTTGGCAACATGACGTCTATTTGTGTAGTCCACGTGTTTGTCAAAATGTCAATTACAAAAATAACGCGTATGCGCGTTCTGATGTATAGAACAGGAGACGCGTAGCATAGAAATACTTGGCAACGTGACGTCTATTTGTGTAGTCCACGTGTTTGTCAAAATGACAATTACAAAAATACCGCGCATGCGCGTTCTGTAGTATAGAACAGAAGACGCGTAGCATAGAAATACTTGGCAACGTGACGTCTAGTTGTGTGGTCCACGTGTTTGTCAAAATGACAATTGCAAAAATAACGCGTATGCGCGTTCTGTTGTATAAAGGAGCAGACGCGTAGCATAGAAATACTAAGCAACGTGACGTCTATTTGTGTAGTCCACGTGTTTGTCAAAATAACAATTGCATAAATAACGCGCATGAGCGTTCTGTTGTATAGAACAGAAGACGCGTACCATAGAAATACTTGGCGACGTGACGTCTATTTGTGTAGTCCACGTGTTTGTCAAAATGACAATTGCAAAAATAACGCGCATGCGCTTTCTGTTGTATAGAACAGAAGACGCGTAGCATAGAAATACTTGGCAACGTGACGTCTATTTGTGTAGTCCACGTGTTTTTTAAAATGACAATTACAAAAATACCGCGCATGCGCGTTCTGTTGTATAGAACAGAAGACGCGTAGCATAGAAATACTTGGCAACGTGACGTCTATTTGTGTAGTCCACGTGTTTGTCAAAATGACAATTGCCAAAATAACGCGCATGCGCGTACTGTTGTATAGAAGAGGACACTCGTAGCATAGAAATACTTGGCAACTTGACGTCTATTTGTGTAGTCCACGTGTTTGTCAAAATGTCAATTACAAAAATAACGCGCATGCGTGTTCTGTTGTATATAACAGGAGACGCGTAGCATAGAAATACTTAGGAACGTGACGTCTATTTGTGTAGTCCACGTGTTTGTCAAAATAACAGTTGCAAAAATAATGCGCATGCGCGTTCTGTTGTATCGAACAGAAGACGCGTAGCATAGAAATACTTGGCAACGTGACGTCTATTTGTGTAGTCCACGTGTTTGTCAAAATGACAATTACAAAAATAACGCGTATGCGCGTTTTGTTGTATAGAAGAGGAGACGCGTAGCATAAAAATACTTAGCAACGTGACGTCTAGTTGTGTAGTCCACGTGTTTGTCAAAATGACAATTACAAAAATAACGCGTATGCTCGTTCTGTTGTATAGAACATAAGACGCGTAGCATAGAAATACTTGGCAACGTGACGTCTATTTGTGTAGTCCACGTGTTTGTCAAAATGACAATTGCCAAAATAACGCGCATGCGCGTTCTGTTGTATAGAAGAGGAGACGCGTAGCATAGAAATACTTGGCATCGTGACGTCTATTTGTGTAGTCCACGTGTTTGTCAAAATGACAATTGCAAAAATAACGCGCATGCGCGTTCTGTTGTATAGAACAGGAGACGCGTAGCATAGAAACACTAAGCAACGTGACGTCTATTTGTGTAGTCCACGTGTTTGTCAAAATGACAATTGCCAAAATAACGCGCATGCGCGTTCTGTTGTATAGAAGAGGAGACGCGTAGCATAGAAATACTTGGCAACGTGACGTCTATTTGTGTAGTCCACGTGTTTGTCAAAATGACAATTGCAAAAATAACGCGCATGCGCGTTCTGTTGTATAAAAGAGGAGACGCGTAGCATAGAAACACTAAGCAACGTGACGTCTATTTGTGTAGTTCACGTGTTTGTCAAAATGACAATTGCAAAAATAACGCGCATGCGCGTTCTGTTGTATAGAACAGGAGACGCGTAGCATAGAAATACTTGGCAACGTGACGTCTAGTTGTGTAGTCCACGTGTTTGTGAAAATGACAATTACAAAAATAACGCGTATGCGCGTTCTGTTGTATAGAAGAGGAGACGCGTAGCATAGAAATACTTGGCAACGTGACGTCTATTTGTGTAGTCCACGTGTTTGTCAAAATGACAATTGCAAAAATAACGCGTATGCGCGTTCTGTTGTATAGAAAAGGAGACGCGTAGCATAGAAATACTTAGCAACGTGACGTCTATTTGTGTAGTCCACGTGTTTGTCAAAATGACAATTGCAAAAATAACGCGCATGCGCGTTCTGTTGTATAGAACAGGAGACGCGTAGCATAGAAACACTTAGCACATAACGTCTATTTGTGTAGTCCACGTGTTTGTCAAAATGAAAATTGCAAAAATAACGTGCATGTGCATTCTGTTGTATAGAAGAGGAGACGCGTAGCATAAAAATACTTAGCAACTTGACGTCTATTTGTGTAGTCCACGTGTTTGTCCAAATGACAATTGCAAAAAATAACGCGCATGCGCGTTCTGTTGTATAGAACAGGAGACGCGTAGCATAGAAATACTTGGCAACGTGACGTCTATTTATGTAGTCCACGTGTTTGTCAAAATGACAATTGCAGAAATAACGCGCATGCGCGTTCTGTTGTATAGAAGAGAAGACGCGTAGCTAGAAATATTTGGCAACGTGACGTCTATTTGTGTAGTCCACGTGTTTGTCAAAATGACAATTGCAAAAATAACGCGTATGCGCGTTTTGTTGTATAGAAGAGGAGACGCGTAGCATAGAAATACTTGGCAACGTGACGATTATTTGTGTAGTCCACGTGTTTGTCAAAATGACAATTGCCAAAAAAACGCGCATGCGCGTTCTGTTGTATAGAACAGGAGACGCGTAGCATAGAAACACTTAGCAACGTGACGTCTATTTGTGTACTCCACGTGTTTGTCAAAATAACAATTGCAAAAATAACGCGCATGTGCATTCTGTTGTATAGAAGAGGAGACGCGTAGCATAAAAATACTTGGCAACTTGACGTCTATTTGTGTAGTCCACGTGTTTGTCAAAATGTCAATTGCAAAAAGACCGCGCATGCGTGTTTTGTTGTATAGAACAGGAGACGCGTAGCATAGAAATACTTGGCAACGTGACGTCTATTTGTGTAGTCCACGTGTTTGTCAAAATGACAATTACAAAAATACCGCGCATGCGCGTTCTGTTGTATAGAACAGAAGACGCGTAGCATAGAAATACTTGGCAACGTGACGTCTAGTTGTGTAGTCCACGTGTTTGTCAAAATGACAATTGCAAAAATAACGCGTATGCGCGTTCTGTTGTATAAAGGAGCAGACGCGTAGCATAGAAATACTAAGCAACGTGACGTCTATTTGTGTAGTCCACGTGTTTGTCAAAATAACAATTGCAAAAATAACGCGCATGCGCGTTCTGTTGTATAGAACAGAAGACGCGTACCATAGAAATACTTGGCGACGTGACGTCTATTTGTGTAGTCCACGTGTTTGTCAAAATGACAATTGCAAAAATAACGCGCATGCGCTTTCTGTTGTATAAAACAGAAGACGCGTAGCATAGAAATACTTGGCAACGTGACGTCTATTTGTGTAGTCCACGTGTTTGTCAAAATGACAATTGCAAAAATAACGCGCATGCGCGTTCTGTTGTATAGAACAGAAGACGCGTAGCATAGAAATACTTGGCAACGTGACGTCTATTTGTGTAGTCCACGAGTTTGTCAAAATGACAATTGCAAAAATAACACGCATGCGCGTTCTGTTGTATAGAAGAGAAGACGCGTAGCTAGAAATATTTGGCAACGTGACGTCTATTTGTGTAGTCCACGTGTTTGTCAAAATGACAATTACAAAAATAACGCGTATGCGCGTTCTGTTGTATAGAAGAGGAGACGCGTAGCATAGAAATACTTGGCAACGTGACGTCTATTTGTGTAGTCCAAGTGTTTGTCAAAATGACAATTGCAAAAAAAACGCGTATGCGCGTTCTGTTGTATAGAAAAGGAGACGCGTAGCATAGAAATACTTAGCAACGTGACGTCTATTTGTGTAGTCCACGTGTTTGTCAAAATGACAATTGCAAAAATAACGCGTATGCGCGTTCTGTTGTATAAAAGAGGAGACGCGTAGCATAGAAATAATTAGCAACGTGACGTCTATTTGTGTAGTCCACGTGTTTGTCAACGCATGCGCGTTTTGTTGTATAGAACAGGAGACGCGTAGCATAGAAATACTTAGCAACGTGACGTCTATTTGTGTAGTCCACGTGTTTGTCAAAATGACAATTGCAAAATATCGCGCATGCGCGTTCTGTTGTATAGAACAGAAGACGCGTAGTATAGAAATAATTGGCAACGTGACGACTATTTGTGTAGTCCACGTGTTTGTCCAAATGACAATTGCAAAAATAACGCGCATGCGCGTTCTGTTGTAGAGAAGAGACGCGTAGCATAGAAATATTTGGCAACGTGACGTTTTTTTGTGTAGTCCACGTGTTTGTCAAAATGACAATTACAAAAATAACGCGCATGCGCGTTCTGTTGTATAGAACAGAAGACGCGTAGCATAGAAATACTTGGCAACGTGACGTCTAGTTGTGTAGTCCACGTGTTTGTCAAAATGACAATTGCAAAAATAACGCACATGCGTTTTTTGTTGTAAAGAAGAGGAGACGCGTAGCATAGAAACACTTAGCAACGTGACGTCTATTTGTGTAGTCCACGTGTTTGTCAAAATGACAATAGCAAAAATAACGCGTATGCGCGTTCTGTTGTATAGAAGAGAAGACGCGTAGCATAAAAATATTTGGCAACGTGACGTCTATTTGTGTAGTCCACGTGTTTGTCAAAATGACAATTGCAAAAATAACGCGCATGCGCGTTCTGTTGTATAGAAGAGGAGACGCGTAGCATAGTTAGCAACGTGACGTCTATTTGTGTAGTCCACGTGTTTGTCAAAATGACAATTGCAAAAATAACGCGCATGCGCGTTCTGTTGTACAGAAGAGGAGACGCGTAGCTAGAAATATTTGGCAACTTGACGTCTATTTGTGTAGTCCACGTGTTTGTCAAAATGACAATTGCAAAAATAAAGCGTATGCGCGTTCTGTTTTATAGAAAAGGAGACGCGTAGCATAGAAATACTTAGCAACGTGACGTCTATTTGTGTAGTCCACGTGTTTGTCAAAATAACAATTGCAAAAAGAACGCGTATGCGCGTTCTGTTGTATAAAAGAGGAGACGCGTAGCATAGAAATACTTAGCAACGTGACGTCTATTTGTGTAGTCCACGTGTTTGTCAACGCATGCGCGTTTTGTTGTATAGAACAGAAGACGCGTAGCATAGAAACACTTAGTAATGTGACGTCTATTTGTGTAGACTACGTGTTTGTCAAAATGACAATTACAAAAATAACGCGTATGCGCGTTCTGTTGTATAAAAGAGGAGACGCGTAGCATAGAAATACTTAGCAACGTGACGTCTATTTGTGTAGTCCACGTGTTTGTCAAAATGACAATTGCAAAATATCGCGCATGCGCGTTCTGTTGTATAGAACAGAAGACGCGTAGTATAGAAATAATTGGCAACGTGACGACTATTTGTGTAGTCCACGTGTTTGTCCAAATGACAATTGCAAAAATAACGCGCATGCGCGTTCTGTTGTAGAGAAGAGACGCGTAGCATAGAAATATTTGGCAACGTGACGTTTTTTTGTGTAGTCCACGTGTTTGTCAAAATGACAATTACAAAAATAACGCGCATGCGCGTTCTGTTGTATAGAACAGAAGACGCGTAGCATAGAAATACTTGGCAACGTGACGTCTAGTTGTGTAGTCCACGTGTTTGTCAAAATGACAATTGCAAAAATAACGCACATGCGTTTTTTGTTGTAAAGAAGAGGAGACGCGTAGCATAGAAACACTTAGCAACGTGACGTCTATTTGTGTAGTCCACGTGTTTGTCAAAATGACAATAGCAAAAATAACGCGTATGCGCGTTCTGTTGTATAGAAGAGAAGACGCGTAGCATAAAAATATTTGGCAACGTGACGTCTATTTGTGTAGTCCACGTGTTTGTCAAAATGACAATTGCAAAAATAACGCGCATGCGCGTTCTGTTGTATAGAAGAGGAGACGCGTAGCATAGTTAGCAACGTGACGTCTATTTGTGTAGTCCACGTGTTTGTCAAAATGACAATTGCAAAAATAACGCGCATGCGCGTTCTGTTGTACAGAAGAGGAGACGCGTAGCTAGAAATATTTGGCAACTTGACGTCTATTTGTGTAGTCCACGTGTTTGTCAAAATGACAATTGCAAAAATAAAGCGTATGCGCGTTCTGTTTTATAGAAGAGGGGACGCGTTGCATAGAAATACTAAGCAACGTGACGTCTATTTGTGTAGTCCACGTGTTTGTCAAAATAACAATTGCATAAATAACGCGCATGCGCGTTCTGTTGTATAGAACAGAAGACGCGTAGCATAGAAATACTTGGCAACGTGACGTCCAGTTGTGTAGTCCACGTGTTTGTCAAAATGACAATTGCGAAAATAACGCGCATGCGTTTTCTGTTGTATGGAAGAAGAGACGTTTAGCATAGAAACACTTAGCAACGTGACGTCTATTTGTGTAGTCCACGTGTTTGTCAAAATGACAATTGCAAAAATAACGCGTATGCGCGTTCTGTTGTAAAGAAGAGGAGACGCGTAGCATGAAAATACTTAGCAACGTGACGTCTATTTCTGTAGTCCACGTGTTGGTCAAAATAACAATTGCAAAAATAACGCGCATGCGCCTTTTGTTGTATGGAAGAGGAGACGCGTAGCATAGAAATTCTTGGCAACGTGACGTCTATTTGTGTAGTCCACGTGTTTGTCAAAATGAAAATTGTAAAAATAACGCGCATGCGCGTTTTGTTGTATAGAACAGGAGACGCGTAGCATAGAAACACTTAGCAAAGTGACGTCTATTTGTGTAGTCCACGTGTTTGTTAAAATGACAATTACAAAAATACCGCGTATGCGCGTTCTGTTGTATAGAAGAGGAGACGCGTAGCATAGAAATACTTAGCAACGTGACGTCTATTTGTGTAGTCCACGTTTTTGTCAAAATGACAATTGCAAAAATAACGCGCATGCGCGTTCTGTTGTATAGAAGAGGAGACGCGTAGCTAGAAATATTTGGCAACTTGACGTCTATTTGTGTAGTCCATGTGTTTGTCAAAATGACAATTGCAAAAATAACGCGTATGCGCGTTCTGTTTTATAGAAGAGGGGACGCGTTGCATAGAAATACTAAGCAACGTGACGTCTATTTGTGTAGTCCACGTGTTTGTCAAAATGACAATTGCAAAAATAACGCGCAAGCGCGTTCTGTTGTATAGAACAGAAGACGCGTAGCATAGAAATACTTGGCAACGTGACGTCTATTTGTGTAGTCCACGTGTTTGTCAAAATGACAATTTCAAAAATAACGCGCATGCGCGTTCTGTTGTATGGAAGAGGAGACGCGTAGCATAGAAATACTTGGCAACGTGACGTCTATTTGTGTAGTCCACGTGTTTGTCAAAATGACAATTGCAAAAATAACGCGCATGCGCGTTCTGTTGTATAGAAGAGGAGACGCGTAGCTAGAAATATTTGGCAACGTGACGTCTATTTGTGTAGTCCACGTGTTTGTCAAAATGACAATTGCAAAAATAAAGCACATGCGTTTTCTGTTGTATAGAAGAGGAGACGCGTAGCATAGAAACACTTAGCAACGTGACGTCTATTTGTGTAGTCCACGTGTTTGTCAAAATGACAATTTCAAAAATAACGCCCATGCGCGTTCTGTTGTATAGAAGAGGAGACGCGTAGCATAGAAATACTTGGCAACGTGACGTCTATTTGTGTAGTCCACGTGTTTGTCAAAATGACAATTACAAAAATAACGCGTATGCGCGTTCTGTTGTATAGAAGAGGAGACGCGTAGCATAGAAATACTTAGCAACGTAACGTCTATTTGTGTAGTCCACGTGTTTGTCAAAATGACAATTGCAAAAATAACGCGCATGCGCGTTCTGTTGTATAGAAGAGGAGACGCGTAGCTAGAAATATTTGGCAACTTGACGTCTATTTGTGTAGTCCACGTGTTTGTCAAAATGACAATTGCAAAAATAACGCGTATGCGCGTTCTGTTTTATAGAAGAGGGGACGCGTTGCATAGAAATACTTAGCAACGTGACGTCTATTTGTGTAGTCCACGTGTTTGTCAAAATGACAATTGCAAAAATAACGCGCATGCGCGTTCTGTTGTATAGAACAGAAGACGCGTAGCATAGAAATACCTGGCAAAGTGACGTCTTTTTGTGTAATCCACGTGTTTGTCAAAATGACAATTGCAAAAATAACACGCATGCGCGTTCTGTTGTATAGAAGAGGAGACGCGTAGCTAGAAATATTTGGCAACGTGTCGTCTATTTGTGTAGTCCACGTGTTTGTCAAAATGACAGTTGCAAAAATAACGCGTGTGCGCGTTCTGTTTTATAGAAGAGGGGACGCGTTGCATAGAAATACTTAGCAACGTGACGTCTATTTGTGTAGTCCACGTGTTTGTCAAAATGACAATTGCAAAAATAACGCGCATGCGCGTTCTGTTGTATAGAATAAAAGACGCGTAGCATAGAAATATTTGGCAACGTGACGTTTTTTTGTGTAGTCCACGTGTTTGTCAAAATGACAATTACAAAAATAACGCGCATGCGCGTTCTGTTGTATAGAACAGAAGACGCGTAGCATAGAAATACTTGGCAACGTGACGTCTAGTTGTGTAGTCCACGTGTTTGTCAAAATGACAATTGCAAAAATAACGCACATGCGTTTTTTGTTGTAAAGAAGAGGAGACGCGTAGCATAGCAACACTTAGCAACGTGACGTCTATTTGTGTAGTCCACGTGTTTGTCAAAATGACAATAGCAAAAATAACGCGTATGCGCGTTCTGTTGTATAGAAGAGAAGACGCGTAGCATAAAAATATTTGGCAACGTGACGTCTATTTGTGTAGTCTACGTGTTTGTCAAAATGACAATTGCAAAAAATAACGCGCATGCGCGTTCTGTTGTATAGAAGAGGAGACGCGTAGCATAGTTAGCAACGTGACGTCTATTTGTGTAGTCCACGTGTTTGTCAAAAGACAATTGCAAAAATAACGCGCATGCGCGTTCTGTTGTATAGAAGAGGAGACGCGTAGCTAGAAATATTTGGCAACTTAACGTCTATTTGTGTAGTCCACGTGTTTGTCAAAATGACAATTGCAAAAATAAAGCGTATGCGCGTTCTGTTTATAGAAGAGGGGACGCGTTGCATAGAAATACTTAGCAACGTGACGTCTATTTGTGTAGTCCACGTGTTTGTCAAAATGACAATTGCAAAAATAACGCGCATGCGCGTTCTGTTGTATAGAACAGAAGACGCGTAGCATAGAAATAATTGGCAACGTGACGTCTATTTGTGTAGTCCACGTGTTTGTCAAAATGACAATTGCAAAAATAACACGCATGCGCGTTCTGTTGTATAGAAGAGGAGACGCGTAGCATAGAAATACTTGGCAACGTGACGTCTATTTGTGTAGTCCACGTGTTTGTCAAAATGACAATTGCAAAAATAACGCGCATGCGCGTTCTGTTGTATAAAAGAGGAGACGCGTAGCATAGAAACACTAAGCAACGTGACGTCTATTTGTGTAGTCCACGTGTTTGTCAAAATGACAATTGCAAAAATAACGCGCATGCGCGTTCTGTTGTATAAAAGAGGAGACGCGTAGCATAGAAACACTAAGCAACGTGACGTCTATTTGTGTAGTCCACGTGTTTTGTCTAAATGACAATTTCAAAAACAACGCGCATGCGCGTTCTGTTGTATAGAAGAGGAGACGCGTAGCATAGAAATACTTGGCAACGTGACGTCCATTTGTGTAGTCCACGTGTTTGTTAAAATGACAATTACAAAAATACCGCGTATGCGCGTTCTGTTGTATAGAAGAGGAGACGCGTAGCATAGAAATACTTAGCAAAGTGACGTCTATTTGTGTAGTCCACGTGTTTGTCAAAATGACAATTGCAAAAATAACGCGTATGCGCGTTCTGTTGTATGGAACAGAAGACGCGTAGCATAGAAATACTTGGCAACGTGACGTCTATTTGTGTAGTCCACGTGTTTGTCAAAATGACAATTGCAAAAATAACGCGCATGCGCGTTCTGTTGTAGAGAAGAGACGCGTAGCATAGAAATATTTGGCAACGTGACGTCTTTTTGTGTAGTCCACGTGTTTGTCAAAATGACAATTACAAAAATAACGCGCATGCACGTTCTGTTGTATAGAACAGAAGACGCGTAGCATAGAAATACTTGGCAACGTGACGTCCAGTTGTGTAGTCCACTTGTTTGTCAAAATGACAATTGCGAAAATAACGCGCATGCGTTTTCTGTTGCATAGAAGAAGAGACGTTTAGCATAGAAACACTTAGCAACGTGACGTCTATTTGTGTAGTCCACGTGTTTGTCAAAATGACAATTGCAAAAATAACGCGTATGCGCGTTCTGTTGTAAAGAAGAGGAGACGCGTAGCATGAAAATACTCAGCAACGTGACGTCTATTTGTGTAGTCCACGTGTTGGTCAAAATAACAATTGCAAAAATAACGCGCATGCGCCTTTTGTTGTATGGAAGAGGAGACGCGTAGCAAAGAAATTCTTGGCAACGTGACGTCTATTTGTGTAGTCCACGTGTTTGTCAAAATGACAATTGTAAAAATAACGCACATGCGCGTTTTGTTGTATAGAACAGGAGACGCGTAGCATAGAAACACTTAGCAAAGTGACGTCTATTTGTGTAGTCCACGTGTTTGTCAAAATGACAATTGCAAAAATAACGCGCATGCGCGTTCTGTTGTATAGAAGAGGAGACGCGAGCATAGAAATACTTGGCAACGTGACGTCCATTTGTGTAGTCCACGTGTTTGTTAAAATGACAATTACAAAAATACCGCGTATGCGCGTTCTGTTGTATAGAAGAGGAGACGCGTAGCATAGAAATACTTAGCAACGTGACGTCTATTTGTGTAGTCCACGTTTTTGTCAAAATGACAATTGCAAAAATAACGCGCATGCGCGTTCTGTTGTATAGAAGAGGAGACGCGTAGCTAGAAATATTTGGCAACTTGACGTCTATTTGTGTAGTCCATGTGTTTGTCAAAATGACAATTGCAAAAATAACGCGTATGCGCGTTCTGTTTTATAGAAGAGGGGACGCGTTGCATAGAAATACTAAGCAACGTGACGTCTATTTGTGTAGTCCACGTGTTTGTCAAAATGACAATTGCAAAACTAACGCGCATGCGCGTTCTGTTGTATAGAACAGAAGACGCGTAGCATAGAAATACTTGGCAACGTGACGTCCATTTGTGTAGTCCACGTGTTTGTCAAAATGACAATTTCAAAAATAACGCGCATGCGCGTCCTGTTGTATGGAAGAGGAGACGCGTAGCATAGAAATACTTGGCAACGTGACGTCTATTTGTGTAGTCCACGTGTTTGTCAAAATGACAATTGCAAAAATAACGCGCATGCGCGTTCTGTTGTATAGAAGAGGAGACGCGTAGCTAGAAATATTTGGCAACGTGACGTCTATTTGTGTAGTCCACGTGTTTGTCAAAATGACAATTGCAAAAATAACGCACATGCGTTTTCTGTTGTATAAAAGAGGAGACGCGTAGCATAGAAACACTTAGCAACGTGACGTCTATTTGTGTAGTCCACGTGTTTGTCAAAATGACAATTACAAAAATAACGCGTATGCGCGTTCTGTTGTATAGAAGAGGAGACGCGTAGCATAGAAATACTTAGCAACGTAACGTCTATTTGTGTAGTCCACGTGTTTGTCAAAATGACAATTGCAAAAATAACGCGCATGCGCGTTCTGTTGTATAGAAGAGGAGACGCGTAGCTAGAAATATTTGGCAACTTGACGTCTATTTGTGTAGTCCACGTGTTTGTCAAAATGACAATTGCAAAAATAACGCGTATGCGCGTTCTGTTTTATAAAAGAGGGGACGCGTTGCATAGAAATACTTAGCAACGTGACGTCTATTTGTGTAGTCCACGTGTTTGTCAAAATGACAATTGCAAAAATAACGCGCATGCGCGTTCTGTTGTATAGAACAGAAGACGCGTAGCATAGAAATACCTGGCAACGTGACGTCTTTTTGTGTAATCCACGTGTTTCGCAAAATGACAATTGCAAAAATAACGCGCATGCGCGTTCTGTTGTATAGAAGAGGAGACGCGTAGTTAGAAATATTTGGCAACGTGTCGTCTATTTGTGTAGTCCACGTGTTTGTCAAAATGACAGTTGCAAAAATAACGCGTGTGCGCGTTCTGTTTTATAGAAGAGGGGACGCGTTGCATAGAAATACTTAGCAACGTGACGTCTATTTGTGTAGTCCACGTGTTTGTCAAAATGACAATTGCAAAAATAACGCGCATGCGCGTTCTGTTGTATAGAATAGAAGACGCGTAGCATAGAAATATTTGGCAACGTGACGTCTATTTGTGTAGTCCACGTGTTTGTCAAAATGACAATTGCAAAAATAACGCGCATGCGCGTTCTGTTGTATAGAAGAGAAGACGCGTAGCATAGAAATACTTAGCAACGTGACGTCTATTTGTGTAGTCCACGTGTTTGTCAAAATGACAGTTGCAAAAATAACGCGCATGCGCGTTCTGTTGTATAAAAGAGGAGACGCGTAGCTAGAATTATTTGGCAACGTGACGTCTATTTGTGTAGTCCACGTGTTTGTCAAAATGACAATTGCAAAAAAAACGCACATGCGCGTTCTGTGGTATAGAACAGGAGACGCGTAGCATAGAAATACTTAGCAACTTGACGTCTATTTGTGTAGTCCACGTGTTTGTTAAAAGGACAATTGCAAAAATAACGCGCATGCGCGTTCTGTTGTATAGAACAGGAGACGCGTAGCATAGAAATACTTGGCAACTTGACTTCTATTTCTTTTGTCCACGTAATTGCCAAAAAAAATATGCAAAAATAACGCGCATGCGCGTTCTGTTGTATAGAACAGAAGACGCGTAGCATAGAAATACTTGGCAACGTGACGTCTATTTGTGTAGTCCACGTGTTTGTCAAAATGACAATTGCAAAAAAAACGCACATGCGCGTTCTATGGTATAGAACAGGAGACGCGTAGCATAGAAATACTTAGCAACTTGACGTCTATTTGTGTAGTCCACGTGTTTGTCAAAATGACAATTGCAAAAATAACGCGCATGCGCGTTTTGTTGTATAGAACAGGAGACGCGTAGCATAGAAACACTTAGCAATGTGACGTCTATTTGTGTAGTCCACGTGTTTGTCAAAATAACAATTACAAAAATAACGCGTATGCGCGTTTTGTTGTATAAAAGAGGAGACGCGTAGCATAGAAATACTTGGCAACGTGACGTCTATTTGTGTAGTCCACGTGTTTGTCAAAATGACAATTGCAAAAATACCGCGCATGCGCGTTCTTTTGTATAGAACAAAAGACGCGTAGCATAGAAATACTTGGCAACGTGACGTCTATTTGTGTAGTCCACGTGTTTTTAAAATGACAACTACAAAAATAACGCGTATGCGCGTTTTGTTGTATAGAACAAGAGACGCGTAGCATAGAAACACTTAGCAATGTGACGTCTATTTGTGTAGTCCACGTGTTTGTTAAAATGACAATTACAAAAACAACGCGTATGCGCGTTCTGTTGTATAGAAGGGAAGACGCGTAGCATAGAAATACTTAGCAACGTGACGTCTATTTGTGTAGTCCACGTGTTTGTCAAAATAACAATTGCAAAAATAACGCGCATGCGCGTTCTGTTGTATAGAACAGGAGACGCGTAGCATAGAAATACTTAGCAATGTAACTTCTATTTCTGTAGTCCACGTAATTGTCAAAAAAAATGCAACAATAACGCGCATGCGCGTTCTGTTGTATAGAACAGGAGACGCGTAGCATAGAAATACTTAGCAACGTGACGTCTATTTGTGTAGTCCACGTGTTTGTCAAAATGACAATTGCAAAAAAAACGCGCATGCGCGTTCTGTTGTATAGAACAGAAGACGCGTAGCATAGAAATACTTGGCAACGTGACGTCTATTTGTGTAGTCCACGTGTTTGTCAAAATGACAATTACAAAAATAACGCGTATGCGCGTTTTGTTGTATAGAACAAGAAACGCGTAGCATAGAAACACTTAGCAATGTGACGTCTATTTGTGTAGTCCACGTGTTTGTCAAAATGACAATTACAAAAACAACGCGTATGCGCGTTCTGTTGTATAGAAGAGAAGACGCGTAGCATAGAAATACTTAGCAACGTGACGTCTATTTGTGTATTCCACGTGTTTGTCCAAAGGACAATTGCAAAAAATAACGCGCATGCGCGTTCTGTTGTATAGAACAGGAGACGCGTAGCATAGAAATACTTAGCAACGTGACGTCTATTTGTGTATTCCACGTGTTTGTCCAAAGGACAATTGCAAAAAATAACGCGCATGCGCGTTCTGTTGTATGGAAGAGGAGACGCGTAGCATAGAAATACTTGGCAACGTGACGTCTATTTGTGTAGTCCACGTGTTTGTCAAAACGACAATTGCAAAAATAACGCGCATGCGCGTTCTGTTGTATAGAAGAGGAAACGCGTAGCTAGAAATATTTGGCAACGTGACGTCTATTTGTGTAGTCCACGTGTTTGTCAAAATGACAATTACAAAAATACCGCGCATGCGCGTTCTGTTGTATAGAACAGAAGACGCGTAGCATAGAAATACTTGGCAACGTGACGTCTAGTTTTGTAGTCCACGTGTTTGTCCAAATGACAATTGCAAAAAATAACGCGCATGCGCGTTCTGTTGTATAGAACAGGAGACGCGTAGCATAGAAATACTTGGCAACGTGACGTCTATTTGTGGAGTCCACGTGTTTGTCAAAATGACAATTGCAAAAATAACGCGCATGCGTGTTCTGTTGTATAGAACAGGAGACGCGTAGCATAGAAATACTTGGCAACTTAACTTCTATTTCTTTTGTCCACGTAATTGTCAAAAAAAATATGCAAAAATACCGCGCATGCGCGTTTTGTTGTATAGAAAAGGAGACGCGTAGCATAGAAATACTTGGCAACGTAACGTCTATTTGTGTAGTCCACGTGTTTGTCAAAATGACAATTGCAATAATAACGCGCATGCGCGTTCTGTTGTATAGAACAGAAGACGCGTAGCATAAAAATACTTGGCAACGTGACGTCTATTTGTGTTGTCCACGTGTTTGTCAAAATGACAATTGCAAAAATAACGCGCATGCGCGTTCTGTTGTATAGAACAAAAGACGCGTAGCATAGAAATACTTGGCAACGTGACGTCTATTTGTGTAGTCCACGTGTTTTTAAAATGACAACTACAAAAATAACGCGTATGCGCGTTTTGTTGTATAGAACAAGAGACGCGTAGCATAGAAACACTTAGCAATGTGACGTCTATTTGTGTAGTCCACGTGTTTGTTAAAATGACAATTACAAAAACAACGCGTATGCGCGTTCTGTTGTATAGAAGGGAAGACGCGTAGCATAGAAATACTTAGCAACGTGACGTCTATTTGTGTAGTCCACGTGTTTGTTAAAATAACAATTGCAAAAATTACGCGCATGCGCGTTCTGTTGTATAGAACAGGAGACGCGTAGCATAGAAATACTTAGCAATGTAACTTCTATTTCTGTAGTCCACGTAATTGTCAAAAAAAATGCAACAATAACGCGCATGCGCGTTCTGTTGTATAGAACAGGAGACGCGTAGCATAGAAATACTTGGCAACGTGACGTCTATTTGTGGAGTCCACGTGTTTGTCAAAATGACAATTGCAAAAATAACGCGCATGCGCGTTCTGTTGTATAGAAGAGGAGACGCGTAGCTAGAAAAATTTGGCAACGTGACGTCCATTTGTGTAGTCCACGTGTTTTTCAAAATGACAATTTCAAAAAAAACGCGCATGCGCGTTCTGTTGTATAGAACAGAAGACGCGTAGCATAGAAATACTTAGCAACTTGACGTCTATTTGTGTAGTCCACGTGTTTGTCAAAATGACAATTACAAAAATAACGCGCATGCGCGTTCTGTTGTATAGAACAGCAGACGCGTAGCATAGAAATACTTGGCAACTTAACTTCTATTTCTTTTGTCCACGTAATTGTCAAAAAAAATATGCAAAAATAACGCGCATACGCGTTTTGCTGTTAGAAAAGGAGACGCGTAGCATTGAAATACTTGGCAACGTGACGTCTATTTGTGTAGTCCACGTGTTTGTCAAAATGACAATTGCAATAATAACGCGCATGCGCGTTTTTTTGTATAGAACAGAAGACGCGTAGCATAAAAATACTTGGCAACGTGACGTATATTTGTGTAGTCCACGTGTTTGTCAAAATGACAATTTCAAAAATAACGCGCATGCGCGTTCTGTTGTATAGAAGAGGAGACGCGTAGCATAGAAATACTTGGCAACGTGACGTCTATTTGTGGAGTCCACGTGTTTGTCAAAATGACAATTGCAAAAATAACGCGTATGCGCGTTTTGTTGTATAGAAAAGGAGACGCGTAGCATAGAAATACTTGGCAACGTGACGTCTATTTGTGTAGTTTACGTGTTTGTCAAAATGACAATTGCAAAAAAAACGCGTATGCGTGTTCTGTTGTATAGAACAGAAGACGCGTAGCATAAAAATACTTGGCAACGTGACGTCTATTTGTGTAGTCCACGTGTTTGTCAAAATGACAATTGCAAAAATAACGCGCATGCGCGTTCTGTTGTAGAGAAGAGGAGACGCGTAGCATAGAAATACTTGGCAACGTGACGTCTTTTTGTGTAGTCCACGTGTTTGTCAAAATGACAATTACAAAAATACCGCGCATGCGCGTTCTGTTGTATAGAACAGAAGACGCGTAGCATGGAAATACTTGGCAACGTGACGTCTAGTTGTGTAGTTTACGTGTTTGTCAAAATGACAATTGCAAAAATAACGCACATGCGTTTTCTGTTGTATAGAAGAGGAGACGCGTAGCATAGAAACACTTAGCAACGTGACGTCTATTTGTGTACTCCACGTGTTTGTCAAAATGACAATAGCAAAAATAACGCGTATGCGCGTTCTGTTTTATAGAAGAGGGGACGCGTAGCATAGAAATACTTAGCAACGTGACGTCTATTTGTGTAGTCCACGTGTTTGTCAAAATGACAATTGCAATAATAACGCGCATGCGCGTTCTGTTGTATAGAACAGAAGACGCGTAGCATAAAAATACTTGGCAACGTGACGTCTATTTGTGTAGTATACGTGTTTGTCAAAATGACAATTGTAAATATAACGCGCATGCGCGTTCTGTTGTATAGAAGAGGAGACGCGTAGCATAGAAATACTTAGCAACGTGACGTCTATTTGTGTAGTCCACGTGTTTGTCAAAATGACAATTGCAAAAATAACGCGCATGCGCCATCTGTTGTATAGAAGAGGAGACGCGTAGCTAGAAATATTTGGCAACTTAAGTCTATTTGTGTAGTCCACGTGTTTGTCAAAATGACAATTGCAAAAATGACGCGTATGCGCGTTCTGTTTTATAGAAGAGGGGACGCGTTGCATAGAAATACTTAGCAACGTGACGTCTATTTGTGTAGTCCACGTGTTTGTCAAAATGACAGTTGCAAAAATAACGCGTGTGCGCGTTCTGTTGTATGGAAGAGGAGACGCGTAGCATAGAAATACTTGGCAACGTGACGTCTATTTGTGTAGTCCACGTGTTTGTCAAAATGACAATTGCAAAAATAACGCGCATGCGCGTTCTGTTGTATAGAAGAGGAGACGCGTAGCTAGAAATATTTGGCAACGTGACGTCTATTTGTGTAGTCCACGTGTTTGTCAAAATGACAATTACAAAAATACCGCGCATGCGCGTTCTGTTGTATAGAACAGAAGACGCGTAGCATAGAAATACTTGGCAACGTGACGTCTAGTTTTGTAGTCCACGTGTTTGTCCAAATGACAATTGCAAAAAATAACGCGCATGCGCGTTCTGTTGTATAGAACAGGAGACGCGTAGCATAGAAATACTTGGCAACGTGACGTCTATTTGTGGAGTCCACGTGTTTGTCAAAATGACAATTGCAAAAATAACGCGCATGCGCGTTCTGTTGTATAGAACAGGAGACGCGTAGCATAGAAATACTTGGCAACTTAACTTCTATTTCTTTTGTCCACGTAATTGTCAAAAAAAATATGCAAAAATAACGCGCATGCGCGTTTTGTTGTATAGAAAAGGAGACGCGTAGCATAGAAATACTTGGCAACGTGACGTCTATTTGTGTAGTCTACGTGTTTGTCAAAATGACAATTGCAATAATAACGCGCATGCGCGTTCTGTTGTATAGAACAGAAGACGCGTAGCATAAAAATACTTGGCAACGTGACGTCTATTTGTGTTGTCCACGTTTTTGTCAAAATGACAATTGCAAAAATAACGCGCATGCGCGTTCTGTTGTAGAGAAGAGAAGACGCGTAGCATAGAAATACTTGGCAACGTGACGTCTATTTGTGGAGTCCACGTGTTTGTTAAAATGACAATTGCAAAAATAACGCGTATGCGCGTTTTGTTGTATAGAAAAGGAGACGCGTAGCATAGAAATACTTGGAAACCTGACGTCTATTTGTGTAGTTTACGTGTTTGTCAAAATGACAATTGCAAAAAAAACGCGTATGCGTGTTCTGTTGTATAGAACAGAAGACGCGAAGCATAAAAATACTTGGCAACGTGACGTCTATTTGTGTAGTCCACGTGTTTGTCAAAATGACAATTGCAAAAATAACGCGCATGCGCGTTCTGTTGTAGAGAAGAGGAGACGCGTAGCATAGAAATACTTGGCAACGTGACGTCTTTTTGTGTAGTCCACGTGTTTGTCAAAATGACAATTACAAAAATACCGCGCATGCGCGTTTTGTTGTATAGAACAGAAGACGCGTAGCATGGAAATACTCGGCAACGTGACGTCTAGTTGTGTAGTCCACGTGTTTGTCAAAATGACAATTGCAAAAATAACGCACATGCGTTTTCTGTTGTATAGAAGAGGAGACGCGTAGCATAGAAACACTTAGCAACGTGACGTCTATTTGTGTACTCCACGTGTTTGTCAAAATGAAAATTGCAATAATAACGCGCATGCGCGTTATGTTGTATAGAACAGAAGACGCGTAGCATAAAAATACTTGGCAACGTGACGTCTATTTGTGTGGTATACGTGTTTGTCAAAATGACAATTGTAAAAATAACGCGCATGCGCGTTCTGTTGTATAGAAGAGGAGACGCGTAGCATAGAAATACTTAGCAACGTGACTTCTATTTGTGTAGTCCACGTGTTTGTCAAAATGACAATTACAAAAATAACGCGTATGCGCGTTCTGTTGTATAGAAGAGGAGACGCGTAGCATAGAAATACTTAGCAACGTGACGTCTATTTGTGTAGTCCACGTGTTTGTCAAAATGACAATTGCAAAAATAACGCGCATGCGCCATCTGTTGTATAGAAGAGGAGACGCGTAGCTAGAAATATTTGGCAACTTGAAGTCTATTTGTGTAGTCCACGTGTTTGTCAAAATGACAATTGCAAAAATAACGCGCATGCGCGTTCTGTTATATAGAACAGAAGACGCGTAGCATAGAAATACTTGGCAACGTGACGTCTAGTTGTGTAGTCCACGTGTTTGTCCAAATGACAATTGCAAAAAATAACGCGCATGCGCGTTCTGTTGTATAGAACAGGAGACGCGTAGCATAGAAATACTTGGCAACGTGACGTCTATTTGTGTAGTCCACGTGTTTGTCAAAATGACAATTGCAAAAATAACGCGCATGCGCGTTCTGTTGTAGAGAAGAGGAGACGCGTAGCATAGAAATACTTGGCAACGTGACGTCTTTTTGTGTAGTCCACGTGTTTGTCAAAATGACAATTACAAAAATACCGCGCATGCGCGTTCTGTTGTATAGAACAGAAGACGCGTAGCATAGAAATACTTGGCAACGTGACGTCTAGTTGTGTAGTCCACTTGTTTGTCAAAATGACAATTGCAAAAATAACGCACATGCGTTTTCTGTTGTATAGAAGAGGAGACGCGTAGCATAGAAATACTTAGCAACGTGACGTCTATTGGTGTAGTCCACGTGTTTGTCAAAATGACAATTGCAAAAATAACGCGCATGCGCCTTCTGTTGTATAGAAGAGGAGACGCGTAGCTAGAAATATTTGGCAACTTGAAGTCTATTTGTGTAGTCCACGTGTTTGTCAAAATGACAATTGCAAAAATAACGCGTATGCGCGTTCTGTTTTATAGAAGAGGGGACGCGTTGCATAGAAATACTTAGCAACGTGACGTCTATTTGTGTAGTCCACGTGTTTGTCAAAATGACAATTGCAAAAATAACGCGCATGCGCGTTCTGTTGTATAGAACAGAAGACGCGTAGCATAGAAATACTTGGCAACGTGACGTCTATTTGTGTAGTCCACGTGTTTGTTAAAATGACAATTTCAAAAATAACGCGCATACGCTTTCTGTTGTATGGAAGAGGAGACGCGTAGCATAGAAATACTTGGCAACGTGACGTCTATTTGTGTAGTCCACGTGTTTGTCAAAATGACAATTGCAAAAATAACGCGCATGCGCGTTCTGTTGTATAGAAGAGGAGACGCGTAGCTAGAAATATTTGGCAACGTGACGTCTATTTGTGTAGTCCACGTGTTTGTCAAAATGACAGTTGCAAAAATAACGTGTGTGCGCGTTCTGTTTTATAGAAGAGGGGACGCGTTGCATAGAAATACTTAGCAACGTGACGTCTATTTGTGTAGTCCACGTGTTTGTCAAAATGACAATTGCAAAAATAACGCGCATGCGCGTTCTGTTGTATAGAACAGAAGACGCGTAGCATAGAAATACTTGGCAACGTGACGTCTATTTGTATAAATAAAGAACTGCATACACTAGGTGGCCAATAAATCCATTGGCAAAAGGTAAATCAACATAAAAGCAATAAACTCCACCAAAGCATGGTTCTGTCAAAAAGTAAAGGACCTCGCAGAAGTAAAGCGAAAAAGCTTTTTTTTACTAAAAATAGTCGCAAAAAGGGTAGACCTATCGTGTGCGCCGCAAACGGCCCGCACTTCGACTTTTAGAACGGGGAGAGATTATAAAAAGGAGATGATTGTAGGCCCCTTTTTTAAAAAGTTGCAGGTCATAGTTTTCTAAAAAAAACTGATTTTAGAAGCTTGTTCCATTCTGTAGCAACCCTGTAAAAGAAGGATTCTTAATAGAGATTGGATCTTGTAGTGTCAATCTTGAGAGTAAATTGGTAAGACTGATCAGCGTTCCGAGTTCTTCGGCCGAATGTGGCCAATGGTGGTACAAGAGTTTTTATTTTTCTGGAGCATCTGCCATGGAAATATCTGTAGAGCAATGACTGGTCTGCAACTCTTCTTCTATGTTCTAGAGGGTGAAGGGTATCTGTGAGAGTTGAGCTGTTTATCAAGCGAATGGCTCTTTTCTGAATGGAATCTAGAAGACGAAGAGAATGCCTTGGTGCTGAACCCCAAATGTGCGAGCAATACTCCAGTAGAGGTCGGATTTGAGCCTTGTACGTCGTCAACAGTTGATCAGGAGTAAAAAACTTTCTGGCTTTCCACAGAAAACCTAGCCTCTGGCTTGCCGACTTTGCGATGTTAGCAACATGGTCATGCCAAGACATATTATTGGACACCGTGACTCCCAAAATCGAGATGGAGGGACTTGGTCCAAGGGTATTTTCGGACATTGTAAGGAACCGTTATAAAATCATCAAGAAACACAAAGGATACTTTTTATTTTTATCCACAGTTTTTTTCAATTATATGCTCTAGGTTTCGTACAAAAAAACTCCAATATTGAACACCAATGTTGCTAGATCAACTTATAACAATGAATGAGCATCAGTAGTGTTTTATTTTTGTTTTATTATTCAATCAACCATAGGATGAACAATGAATTGTGAAGGCACTTACCCCAAAAACGCACTTGCCCCAACTTACTTTAGTACAAAAAAAACACAAAATAATAAAATAACGAATTTATCGCCAAAAAACAAATAAAAACATTTAAGCGATTCCTATTAATTGTTGAGCAGTGTAGTATAAATTTTTGCGCTTCGTTATTATCAAATCAGTTCGGTGTACAGGTAGCAGCGTATGCCGTGTTAAAATAGTGTATTTAACATTTTTCACGAAAATATGAGACATTTATAAGTTTTCAAAAAAGGATTCTACATTAGCAGTCATTTTCTTTTTGCGCCGATGCTATTTTTTCATTGGGCGTTCATTTGAAGAGCTTTTATTTGTTTTTTTTTCGTAGCAAATGAAGCTCGAAGTCATCAAAAACGTGCTCGTTGTTTCGTTTAAACTTAATAACAACATCCATTACTTTGACAGGAGGAAATTGTGACTTTTATCGATGCTGCGTATATCCTAACTTAATATAATATGGGCGCTTGAGTCCCGCATTACAAAGAAGGTGTTCAGTCGAGATAATAAATTTAAACTAATAAAAACATGGTTTCACAAAATGGTTTTCAGCGCACAAGTTATTCCATAATTATAGTAAATCATCTACAGGGTGTTTTAAAAAAAGGTGACCACGTCTCTAGGATAGGTTGAAAACTGAATAATAATTGGGGTTTGCTTAGTAAAAAAATTTTGTAACGCCATCCGTATTCAAGATAAAGGGCGTAGAAGAAAAAAAAATTATACACATTCCACAATTATTTTTTTTTATATTTGACATTCCAATTTTAAAGAGTATTGCATTGCACCAAGCTTTTATGCGAGTTCAAACGTTTTTTTAAATAAAATCGGATTGAGTTTTTAAACATGTGTCAAAATAAAATGTAATTTAAATCAAAAGCACTAAGGAGTATTGATATCAATTTCAATGCAAATCATCCCCAAAATAACTTTCTACCCCTTTTTAACCCCGTTAGGCGATGAGTTTCAATAAAGTACAAAACACGCCTTCCATCAATTCTATTAAAGAATGTTTATGCAAAGTTTAAAGTAGATTGAACCAAGGAATCACGTTGTCCCATAAAAACTTTGCCCGCGTTTTTCACTCCCTAAGCGACAGAATTTTAAAAAATCCTTTCTTATCGGATGCCTACGTCATACAAAGAACACACCCTTCAAGTTTCAGGTCTCTACGATCAGCGGTTTAGGCTGTGCGTTGATCCGTCAGTCAGTCATTCAAGACAAAGCATTTTATATGTATAGATAAAAAATACCCTTTTTTTTAAACCCGAAAAACTTTCTGATTAATCAGTCTCGCCCTTAAACTTACCGAATTATTAACGACCATTGACGTATTTGCCACTAATAGAGAAAATAATTTATTAACATATTATATATGTACATATCAGTAAAAAGGATCTAATGCTTAATTATAATTAAAAATTTAAACGACAGTTTGACTGACATTATTTTAAGCCACATTAAATTTAGTTAAGAATAATAGTAAAAGATTAGCTTTTAGTTTAATGTACATTTAAGGGTACTAAAGACCTACGATTAAAAATCAAAGTAAAATTTGAATTTTACAATTAAACAGAGAAAAACCAAAAATAACAGTTTCCTTTGAGTTTTTCTTTGGTAAATCAATTAAATTAAAGTTACTAATATTTGATGTTACAGTAACAAAAAATGCAACATTTATAGTACGGTCATTCTGTACTTTTAAACATACAATAATCCCGTTGCCACTCTTTCTTATTTTAACCGTTGAGGGGTCACTGGTAGTTTTTATTCAAAAATTCGACCAAATCCTGCATGTGCTTATGTCTGCCATTTTAAATTTTATGAAAAATTTTTTTTTTTAACAACTCGGCCATTTTCAATTTTAACGAAAAATTTTATAGACAAAAGTTGTGGAAAATTCAATTTTAAACAACTTTGGTGCATGCATTATTTTACTAAAATCGATATTTAAAGAGTTTAATTTATTTTAATCCTAAACCTTAAAATAAAGTTCCTTAAGGTTTAGTACTCAGCAGTACACTATTGCTATTAGCTATCAACGATATATGCTCAACTCTGCAACTTCCAATTAAATATAAACTTTATGCAGACGATTTAATCCTATTTTGTCAAGAACGAAATACAGTAAATACTTGTAACCTACTTCATAATGCTGTAAATAATCTAACCCAGTGGGCTTCAAAAACTGGTTTTTATTTCTCACCATCCAAATTTAAAGTAATTAAATTTACTAGAAAACATAACAGGATTCAAATTCCACATATTATACTCAATGGCATACCACTTAAACTAATCAAGAGCCACAAAATCATAGGAGTTACCTTTGACCATAAACTCACATGGAAAAAACGCTTAGAAGCAACTAAAGGCAATTGTTTAAGTCGTCTCAACATACCAAAATCACTCTTATATCATCATTGGGGTGCAGTTAAAGAAGTTCTATTGCAAATCTCTACTGCGAATCCCGTAAACTCCCTACACACCTACGACATCAACAGCTACTTCTTTTTTTCTTTGCCAAAGTATCAGCTTGTCCTAATAATCCAGTTACCAAACTACTTACATCCAGGTAACCTCCTGATCAAATCTGTCCTAGAGTCTTCATTCCACAGTATCTGGAGTCTTTACTAGAAAACATCAATTTATCAAATACCACTACGCCCTCAGTTTCTAATGTCCCTCCATGGGTAAAAACCATACCAAATTATAATACCTTCCTTTGTACATGATACTCCTACTGTAATCCTGAGACAAGCTTTCAATGAACAAATTAATGCCATCCAATATGATCAAACTCTCTTCACCGATGCCTCCAAAGAGGTTAATAAGGTTGGGATTTCTGTCGTCACACCACAAACGCTATTGCTACAAAGAAAACTCTCTTCGACCTGCAGCATACACACAGGTAAACTATACGGTATTCTAACAGCCCTGCAGATCCCAATACAAGAAAATGAAAGTATAGCAATATGCACCGACTCTCTTGCCTCTATAAACTCCAGAAAAAACATGTACTCGCAACACCCACTTGTTTAGAAGATCCATAAAAAGTGCCATCAACTTGCTCAAAAATGAATTTCGATAACAATAATCTGGACCCCAGCTCACGTAGGCATACTCGGAAACGAGAAAGCCGATTAAGCTGCCAAAGAAGCTTCTTCATCCGACTTACCCACAATAAACTTGCAATTACACAACGATCTTAGAGCCAATATCAAAGAGAAAATATTTCATAAATGGCTTCAACACTGGAATCAGCTAAATACCAAATTATAGTGCAACAGAAGTAGCTTGGCGGGCGACTAGCCTCTAAAATAACAAATATTCGGCTGAATATACTTCACATTCGTAAACTTCTTCTTCCGATTGTACTTGAGACTCACGATTACTGAAAATTTCGTCGTCGTCGATCGGATCGTTATTCAAATGTTTTTGTTGTGTGCAGATTTTGTGATCTCTCGCCCGCCAAGCTATTTCTGTTGCACTGTACATGATGTTCAACCATACATAAACTTCTTGAAAATGCTGCCCTTGAAAAGAAAAGAGAAAATCGTTATAAGGAGCTTAAGATGTCCGACTACAACTAGATTTGAATGGAAAGTTTTAGAATCAGTGACTCAGTTTGATAAACTAATAAAATTTCTATAACAGACTACAATTTACGATTTAATTTAAAACTATTAATGTATTTCCAGATTGTATTTTCATACTGCTATAATTTCTATTATTAATACTGTGTAACAAATGAATAAAACCTGAAAAAAAAACGGCGAAGTAAAACAATTGCATTAACTTGTTTGCTTTTAACTTCAGGGCATAAATGAACAGAAAAAAACTTGTAAAGAATTAAATTTTCGGTAATATTGTTGTATAACTTTTTTTTTCTAAAGTCAATATTAAGATACTCATCTAATGGCAAAGAAAAAGAAAACCGTCAAAATTTTGTTATGTGACCCATTCGACAACCGAATACCTTTGTGAAATCAAATTCAAATTATTTTTATTAAAAACACCCTTTTTCACACTACCACAGGGGTAAAGTTTCAGGCACTTTTTTTCATGTGGTATCATTCTCTTTCTCTCTTTCTCTCACTTTCAGTTTTTATTTTTAACCTATCACTACCACTCCCTCAACGGTTAAAACAAGAAAGAGCGACAACGAAATTATTGTATGTACTAATAAAATTAGCACCGTGATATCTGTCATTATTTAGTAGGTGTGTTGGTGTTGTATCTATGAAGAGATAATAAAATTGTAAAAAGCACTTTTCTAAATTCTAAATAAAAATCACAAATTATGGTATATTTAGACAAAATATTTTTCCATTCCATTCCTAGTTTAATGGAAGTGCGGAACATCTTTGTTATTATCAATAGACCCTTTATATTATTCCATATTCTGATTCTACGGAAAATGTTATGGTTACTTTGTATAGAATACCCTGTATCTAAAGTAATACACATAGTTTCAAAAGTTATGCATCACCTAAAATTTCCGTTATTATTAAACATTGTACCAAACTACAATTATAGATTTATTCTACAATAAAAATTATTCCGTTGGCAGATGCTTTTTATTTTAGAACAGATGTAGTTTTTTTTAAATAAAAAAAATAAAAAAATTCAAATTTTCTTCCTATTAAAAAATAATTCTTACAGTTTTAATACAGGGTATTTCTACCATGGGCGGCAATGCAAGCCTGTATTCGTGCTCTGATACTGAAAACAAGCCGATCAATATCTTTCTGTGGCAGATTCTCCTATTCTTCTCTTGCAGCAACAGCTAGTTCCTGGTGGGTTCTGGAAGAAACCAGAATAGCTCTGGAGAGCGTATCCCAGCATGTTCAATTGGGTTCATGTCTGGCGACATCACAGGCCACTCCAAACGACGAATTCCTTGTATCTCAAGATAGTCATTTACTGCTCGTGTTTTATGTGGGCGTGCGTTGTCGTCCACAAACACAAAATTCTCACCCACAGCCCCTTGCCACAGTCTCACATGAGGTTCTAAAACCTGTGCGATGTACCTTCGTCCTGTCATAGTCCCGTCAATGAGCACCAATTCCGTACGACCACCTGCCATATTGCCTGCCCAAAACATAGCCTGCCACCAGAGAAAGGGAGTCTGAGTTGGACATGAGCTAATTGTGCAGCTCTTGTTGGCTTTCGCCAAATACGAAAACGCCGGCTACGCCGGCTCAGAGAGAATCAGGTCTTATCTGAAAAAAGTACAGAATTTTAAAATTCCAGAGGAAGCTCTATGTGTGCTTAATTAAGTCCATTAAAGGCGCTGCAAAACATACCTTTGTTGTAGCTGGGGAACTCTAATTGGACGACGATACCTTAAACCTGACTGAACAATTCGTCTTCTTACTGTAGCCAACGATATTTTGACTCCTATGGCATATTTGAACTCTCTTTGGAGGGCTGGTACAGATACAGAGGGATTCCTCCTAATGAAAATTCATATGCATCTATTCTGTTGTTCATTAGTTACTCGTGGTTTACCAGAGCGATGCCTATTTTGTACTGAATTGGTCTCCAGAAACCTATTCCATATTAGTGACACGTCACTCTGAAAAACACCCACTCTGTCCGCCACGACCCGCTGTGAGTGGCCTTCTTGAACTAAAACAATATTTCTGGTACCATGCAGCTCAGAAATTAAATGGAGATCCATTGATAATCATGAATTTTTTAATTATATGAGCAATAAATTTTGTGTAATTGACACCAAAGTGAAACAGCACGACTAAATGGGTATTCAAATTTTTTTACAAAAAAAAATGTTTACTTGTACATGCAAAATATGTAATAAAGAAACCGATTTATAAATGGAACGCTCTCTCAGTATAGGACAGGCTGCCGAATGCTATAATAAGTTAGGAAAAAAAAACTGACCATGATTATGATTAACCTGATGCAGCAAATAACGCCAACCAGCCTGAGAAAGAAGAGCCTTACCGGGACCATTAAAATGACCAAAATTTTAAATATTCTAAATATTTTTGTAATTATTGTAAGCATTCTTTTAAATAAATGTAAATCCTAACCTTGTGTGTAACGTTGAACAAAAAAAAAATAAATAAGTTTACTTTCCTGTATTTTAAAATGTCATAAAATGATTTTATGAGTACCCCAATAAACCTAGCAGAGCCATTTGAAAATTTCAAAACTACAGTAGTGCAGTAATTTATTACCAATTTATTACCACATTGGCGAATTTATTACCCTTCATTCAAACGAAAAAACTAATGGCTCTGCTAGCTTTATACAGTGTGTACATAAAGTAACGTAACTTGCTAATATTTTGATTTTTGTTTGGCTTGCAAAAAAAAATGTTAAATAAAATTTTTTCAAATAATTCAAGCCATCTGCATAGGTCGATTAGAAGTATACAGAGTGCACCTTCAAAATAACTTATTGACATAATTTTTTAAATACCCTTTATATATTTTCAATTTTTTATAATCTAATAAATTACAAACAAGATCGCATAATTCTAACCTTATTTATTCTACAGTTATTAAGAAAAAGTAATATACGGAAACGTTTTTATTATCAAAATATTTAACAGGAACAAATAACTTATTAATCTCATTTAATTAGATGTTTAAAGTGTCTTCCTTCTTCTATTTGACAATATCCAAGTCTATTATAAAAAGCTGATATGATATTACGCAATTGCTAATTTATTATTTAACGGGCTGTTATCAGTATTTTATTTTTCAGTTCATCCCGATTATCAGGTATTGTCTTGTACACAATGGTTTTTAGATATCCCCAGGCGATAAAACGGAGGATCTGGCTGGCCACTCAATTTTGCACACCTATCTTGGAAAACTTCATTTCGAACAGCAACACTAAAGTGTGGTGATGCACCATCATCCTGAAACCAAATGTCATTAAAATTGTTACCAACTGTATTTCTTATTGCAGGAACAATTTGATTTTTTAACAAATCTAAATACTTTGGTCCGTTCAAATTGCCTTTTATAAAAAATGGTAAAATAACAGTGGTGCCGATAATACCTGCCTAAACATTAACTTTTAAAGGCTTCTGTGTTTTGTTTCTGCATCCACCTGGGATAAGTATCACTCCAATATCTACAGTTGTGGCGATTAACTTTACTATTTAATATAAACGTGGCTTCATCAAAAGAGACTATCTTACTTGTAAAATAAGGGGCTGCATCTACCTATTGCATTATAGTTTAACATAATTTCATCCTGTGGTCATAATCATCTTCAGATAATTCTTGTAATAGCGTTACTTTATAATAATATATAATAATAATCCTATATAAAATATAAAAAAAATATCTTTCAAGGTGTGGCTCTGCCAATATAATATATATATATATATATATATATATATATATATATATATATATATATATATATATATATATATATATAAATATATAAATAAATATATATAAAGCTAGGTAAGCCATTGGTTTTTTTGTTTAAATAACTCACTCACTAAAAACTCCACCCCTATAGGTCCGTCTGGCTATTGTCTCCGATGACACTGAGGCCTGTTGGCCCATTGTTTCTTGTCTGTTTTATATCATTGTACCCAATCCAGTACTTTCGTACCTCGTACAAGTTTGTACAAGTTCTGTACTGGGTGGGAGCAATATAGTTCTGGGTCGCTAGTTGGCTGCCCAAAGATTTCCTGTCTTTTGTGGTCCAGTGCCATGCAGTAGCACAGAATGTGTTTTACTGTTTCCGGATCCTTGCCGCACAATCTGCAGGTCAGGTCACCATTATACAGTCCCATTTTGTTCAGGTGCTCCTTTACTGGTGTGTGACTGGTCAAGAGCCCCGTAGTTATTCTTAGCTCATTCCTGTTCATTGCTACCAGTTCTGCCGTCCTTTTATGACACAGCTCTTTGATGTATTCATTCCCGTGTTTGTTTCCTGGTCTTCTTTCCCAGTAATATTTGTGTTTTTCCCCAATCCAGTTTTTTACAGACACTCTTACTGTACGCTTTGGTACCCCTAGCATCTGCCCTTGGTTTGGGGGAATTTTCAAACCTCTTCTTGCAAGTTCGTCTGCTCTATTGTTACCTGCAATTCCCTAGTTTCCTGGAACCCATATCAGTTTTTCGTGATTACGGTCTGCCAGTGTTCTTAGTTTTTCTTTGCAGTCCCATACCAACTTGGACGTCACTTTCTTGCTATACAAGGCCTTAAGTGCCGCTTGACTGTCTAACAGGATGTTGATATGTGCATTTTCAACATTCCTTCTATTGTTCTCCTTCGCGCATTGAAGGATGGCGTACACTTATGCCTGAAATACGGAGGTATGGATTCCCAACGAGTAGCTGATGCCAGTGTTTGGATTCCTGAAGAACACTTCTGCGCCCGCCCCATTTTAAGTCTTTTAAGTGAACGGGTCCCTACTGGTTTTCTCTATAGTACAATGCGTGGTAGTCTATCGTCGGTCATTCTCTTCACGTGGTTATACCATTTTCTTCTCCTCTACCTTCCCCTCTCACCACATCCTGTACTTCGCATTATGCTCTAATGTCAGTGTTTCTTACGTGATCTCTTCTTGTTTGGTCTTGTTGGTATCCTCTCTCGCTTCTATACCATAGGTCATTATTGGCCTGACGCATGTTTTATTTATTTTGATCTTACTTTCTTTTCGCATATAGGGATTAGCCCATACAGTTTCCCTTAGACATCCTGATATTTTGGCTGATTTGTTAATTTGGTTACTCAGGTCCTTTACCGGGTCGTAAGCGCTGGACATACCTATGCCCAGGTATCTAAATTGCATGACCTGCTCTGTGGGTTTATTATCTATTACCATCTTGCATCTCATTGGTTCCCTAGCGATGGTCATGGTTTTTGTTTTACCTATGGATATATCCATACTGAGTTGCTGACTGATCTGGTAGAACTTAAATAACGATCTCTGTAGGTCATTCTCACTTTCGGCGTAGCAAAACATGCTGATAGCCCCATCGTTCATTCTGTTTCCCGAGTTCATAGATGTTGCTTCTTCTATGATTTTGTCCATCAGGAGGTCGAATAAAAATGAACCAATGCTATCTCCCTGTCTAATTCCCTCTGGAGTGGGGATGCTCTCCAGTTTTGATTTGCGTTCTGTTCGTAGTGTTAAGGTTGTATACCGTTGTTACTATGTAAGCAGGGGCTTTTTTTTCCTTTAGGATTTTTATGACGTCTTCTAGGTGGACTCTGTCAAATGCCCAAGTAAGGCGGACGAAGCAAATAAATACAGGTATATTGTTATCTATTGCTTTATCCTTTTTTTGCTTGAATCCTTGTGTTTCCTCTCTGATTTTTACTTGCTCCTCTAGTTTGTTCTGGAGTAACCCCGTAAACCACTTCATTGTTAAGCATAGTAGAGTTATTCCTCTGTAGTTTTCAGGCTTTTATTTTTGTCCTTTTTTGTATATGGGAATTGTGATGCTGGTGTGCCAGTCCTTCAGGATTTCCGTAGTGCTTAAAATTTTGTTGCAACGTGTAGAATCTGTTACCGAAATCATAAGGCTAGGTATGGACTCATACATGGTACAAGACGGATCTCCAACCCCAAACCCTGGTTCAACCAAGAATGCAACCGTGCGGTGCGTGATAAAAATTAATCATATCGACTCTGGTGCAAATTTCCGATAATTGCTAACCAAGAAGCCTTTGTCCCTGCAAGGAACACCTGCAACAAAACGAGTGACCTTGCCAAAGAATCTTACGACACGAGAATATGCAACAAGCGTCAATGCCTTTCCTGGATCAAAGACCCTCTGGTCTTTGTCTAAGGCAATAAATAAGAATTTCACAACTTCTTCTTTACAACCACTCGAGAGGTCCGACGGCACGACAGCCGTATCTTTCAAGGAAAAAGCGGATCTGCTGGCCGGAATGTTCAGTTCAAACTTAACCCTCGATACCAATGAGAAACAACCCTCAATGATATCTAGAATAAACTCAATAATGCCTGAGGTCACTATCCGCTATCGCACTATCAGGAAAATCCTACGAAATCTTGACTCTACTAAGGTACTAGGACCAGATGGAATTCCGACAATTGTCCTGTAGACCTGTGCTCAAGAGCTCATCACAGTTCTCTATAGACTCTTAAATCCCATTTCGAAAAAAGGAAAGAAGACTATTCCTGCGAATTATCGCCCTATTGCAATGCTCTCAGTCATATCCAAAGTTATGGAAAAAGCGATTAACATAGAACTTATTAAATATCTGAAAAAATTTGAGATAATTTATGACAGACAATATGGATTTCGACATTTTCGGTCTACTGGAGATTTATGGCTTATGTCTCTAAGCTCTGGATAAACACTATTTATAAGTTTAATAAATCCCGTGCAAAACCTTGGATATACCTAAAGCCTTTGACCGCGTTTGGCACCAGGCATTGTTAAGCAAATTATCTGCCTACGGTCTCCCAACCAAACTGCGCCAATGGCTTTTGAGATTTATGCAAGATCGCTCCTTACATGTGGCAGTTGACGGTATTTCTTCTGATGCGTTAAAAACCAATTCCGGGGTGGGGTGTCTCCCACCCTATTTCTTTTACACATCAACGACCTGTTGAAAACCACCACAAACCCCATTTACAGTTTTGCAGACGAAAGCACACTTATTTTAACTTTTACATCCTATCGATTACTTTCGGTGAATGATACAAATAGACTAGGAACAGGTTGATTCCATTAATAGAGATCTTGAAGCAATCGTCAAGTGGGGAACCAACAATTTTGTTCAGTTTAACGACCAGAAAACACAAAGTGCCACGTTTTCCAAGAAAGTGAATTCCTCAAATCATTTTTTTACAATGTCCGGAAATACCCTAGAATCAAGTCCCTTTATCTCGATTTTGGGAGTCATGGTGTCTAATAATATGTCTTAGCATGACCTTGTCTCAAAGTCAGCAAGCCAGAGGCTAGGCTTTCTGTGGAAAGCTAGAAAGTTTTTTACTCCTGATCAACTGTTGACGACGTACAAGGCTCAAATCCGACCTCTACTGGGGTATTGCTTGCACATTTGGGGTTCAGCACTAAAGCATTCTCTTCGACTTCTAGATTCCATTCAGAAAAGGGCCATTCGGTTGATAAACAGCTCAACTCTCACAGATATCCTTCACCCACTAGAACATAGAAAAAGAGTTGCAGACCAGACATTACTCTACAGATATGTCCATGGCAGATGCTCCAGATAAATGAAAACTCTTGTACCACCACTGGCCACATTCAGCAGAAGAACTCGGCACGCTGATCAGTCTCACCCATTTAATTTTAAAATTAACATCACAAGGACCAATCTCTTCTAGGAATCCTTCTTTTACAGGGTTGCTACAGAATGGAACAAGCTTCTAAAATCAGTTTTTTTGACCTGCAACTTTTTAAAAGGGGGGCCCACAATCATCTCCTTTTTATAATCTCTCCCCGTTCTAAAAGTCGAAGTGCGGGCCGTTTCCGCGCACACGATAAGTCTACCCTTTTTGCGACTATTTTTAGTAAAAAAAGCTTTTTCGCTTTACTTCTGCGAGGTCCTTTATGACAGAACCATGGTTTGGTGGAGTTTATTGCATTTATGTTGATTTTCCTTTTGCCAATGGATTTATTGGCCACCTAGTGTATGCAGTTTTTTATTTTATTCCAGCATGATTTAACATTTTGGTTGGTAAGGTCAATCTTACTTATTTTTTGCATTAATTTGTTTTCGTATAGTTTCGGAGTGCTGTCTAATTCCAGATATTCCATGTTATATTTTTCTATGTTTACTGGCGGTTTCCTGATTCTTCGTGGCTGCTCCATTAGTAATTTACACAGGATAAGATTGTGATTTGTCCCTAAGTTGGCTAAAGTTAGGGCCTTTACATCGAGTACTTGCGATGGTGTGATTGTTCTGTTGGTAATGATGAAATCGATCTTTGATCTTTGTCCTCTAGAGTTATTGAACGTATATTTGTGCTGATCTTTATGCGGGAAATATGTGTTATTGATCCTCATCTCGTTTCTTGTGCAGAAATCGATTAGAAGCTTTCCGTTCTCATTGACAGTGGGTTCGTTGTGTTTTTGTTTCACGCCTGGTAGTATCGAATTACCTATTCGTGTATTGAGATCTCCTAATATCACGATTTTATGGAAGTTACTGATTTTGTCTACTGGAGCCTGTGGTTCTCAGTAGAATTTTCCTGAGTCTTGAACAGATTTGGATATATCTGGGGAGTACGTACTTATAAGATGTATTGTGGTTTGGTTCAGTTTCAGGGAGTTTCTCAATAATCTGTCGTTGATATATTCTATATCTTCGACGCTTTGTGCATATTTCCCACGAGAATGCCGTAGAATGCCAACTGCCGATTGTGCTCTTTCATGCTTGGCCTTTCCGCTGTAGATTAATAAGTGTTTTCCAAGCTGACATGTTTCTTGGCCTTTCCGTTTAGTTACCGAGATCCCACAGATGTCTATGTTGTGCTTTTCCATCTCGATAATGATTTTTTTTTATTTCTTCCATTCCACGATATTATAATTCAACAAGTGACTCTGTTGATGTTGCGTTTAGATTTCCAATTTCGTTTTTTTCTTGTCATAGCATGGGTCGTCTTCGTGGTGATCCGTCCCGTTTCCGAGACAATGTCTTCGGTTCTATGAGCTGTATGTTTTTTTTACTTCGGGTAGGTAGCTGGCTTAACCCAAAAACCCTCCTATTTTGCCCGGGCTTGTGACCGGCAGTGACAACCTTTGGGCTACTCAGTTCACCCATTAATCATCATAGGCATCACATGTAAAACTCATAAAAAATTTAGATTTTAAATTTTAAGAACAAAAAACCGGAAAGTACAGGTCAAAGTCATAAAACAATTTCATTTTAAAATTTTCACAAAATTCCTTAAAAAAATTTTAAGATGTATTCAGAAGGCATAATATAGTCTCAGAATGAAGTGACAATTGATTCCCGGATTCGTAGACATTAAAAAGTGCGAAAATTCAATTTTGCTTCGGGAGTCAAAAAAAATTTCAAAATTTGAAAATGGGTAATGTTTTGGTAAAGTTGAAAAAAATTGCTGTTTTTTGGATCCCCTTCAAAATCGAACTCCTGAACCAATCATTTTTTAATTGACGTGAAATATTATCTTCTTTAATTAATTATAATACGGTTATTTACAAAATATGAACCGTTCGATTTATAAACGAAAAACTGGAAAAAGTCCGAAAATTTTAAGGTTTTTCGGCCACCAAATGTTGTCTTACCACTTCCGAGGTCGCAAACTTAGATTTGACATACCCACACCACACCAAACAATCAACAAAAAAAAGTAAGCTGAACCCTTCCATATACTGGGCTAAATAAGTATATGGAAAAAATAGATATTTTCACAAAAAATTAATGGAATAAAAAATCCAAAATTCACAGTAAAATGTCTCTTTACTAAAATTTTGACAAAAAAATAATGAAAAACTGTAAAAATATGTCGAAAAACACGGTCTTTTGCAAATATCTCAATGACGGCGCCCAAAAATTATTTTAAACTAGCTTTTGCCCGCGACTTCGTCAGCGTAAAAGTCGAAAATGGTTCTAATAGGATTTTTAATTGGTTTTTTAAATTATTAATTTTTTTAAAACACATAAATTATTATGTTAAAATGTTTAAATACTTATAAAATATAACAATCTTTATTATAGTGTAGGGATTAAAAGGTTAAATAAACATAAAAATAAAATAAATTTTTGTTATATTTTATGAACACGAAGCTCCGCCTTTGATCTCGTGAAAGTGACACGGAGTATTATCTTTTTACAACGAAACCGAAATATTACACCTACCGCAGCATTTTTTGTAAACAATATTTTTTGTTTTTCCTTTGTGTGCTAGAATCACCAGGCTACTTTGTGCGCTTACTCTGGAGCATGCCACATACAACTGGCCGTGGGAGAAGCAGCTTTCGCTCAAGTCTACTCCCGCTACATTATGAGTTTGACCTTGAGCTTTGTTTATGGCTATGGCAAAGCAGACTTTGATGGTGTTAAGGGAATCCTAGGAATAAATACAGACTCTCTTCGAGAACAACCTGTTAGTATAGATGCTTCGTTTACATTGCGATGTAATGTTTTCACTTGCAATCTGGTGCCATTGCATAATCTTTGTGGATTTATATTGCGCAGCAACATAATGGGTGCGCCAACTTTTTATTTTAATATGTGAGTTGGGAGACCGGGAGGCTTCGGTGTATTCAGGAACTCGACCGGATAATGAATTGCATCATCGGTGTTTATCACTGAGTCGACGGATTTATATTGATATTCGACCCCTTCGAATGATCTTAAAAGTATTTGATTAATGACTGAGGCTAGTTGGTTTTTTGGTGTTAGGATGGCACGCTCGCTTAACTATTCTGCAGGTTTATCGTGAATATTATTATCTGATGTTTGGGTAAATTTAAGCTATAAGCTCATTTTCAGTGGAAACAATTGTATTTAAATCTGTAGAAAGAATTATATTATTATCCAGTTCCAGGACATCACCATTTCCTATTTTAAGCAACAGGTCTGAGAACTGTCCGGCAGGAACATCTTTCCTACTCTATTTTACCCTATTTTTGGTAAGGCTCAGTTTTGTCACTGAATGCCACAAATGAGATCGCTTCACGCATGCTTTAACTTCGTCCGCTCGCGTTCCTCTGGGCACTACTGGTAAAGTCTGCCGGAAATCGCCTGCTAACAATACACTAACTCCTCCGCTTAATTCAAAGCCACGCTTAACCGTCTTACCGCGTGACAACCATCTGGATGAGGAATAAAACAACAAAGATTGATGCTCAGCTCCCATATCTTCACACAGAACAGAGAACATCCTTGTTTTTAGTGGTCTGGTTTTTATAAAGTTAACAACTTCAATAACTACTGTCAAAATCATGTTTAGTCCAGGGCTTAGCGATTTTGATGCTAACGCTTCCCGATGTATCATGCAGTGCGTCCAGATAATTTCTGAGGATTCCTTTTTTACTAGCGCTTGTAAACTGTTGTATTTACCAGACATGGCTTGAGCTCCATCGGTGCAAATCGCAACACAATTTTTCCATTGCAAATTCATTTTAGTAATAGAATCATTTGTAATCTTGAACAACTCGGTGGCTGTAGTTCTTCCTTCAATCTGTTTACAAAACAATAAATCTTCACATATTTTAGAACATTGACAGAATCTAATGTAGCAAATCAAATGGGAATCATTACTAGAGTCAGTTGCTTCGTCAAGTTGTATAGCAAACAAGTTTCCAGTAAGCTCAGATTCAAGCTGCTGCTGCATATCAACTGATATATCGTTAATTCGTCGACAGATTGTATCATTTGACAGAGGAATATTGTTAAGTTGTGAAGTAAAATTTTCACCAAACATTATTTCTACAATGTCTTTGCAAGCGGGTAAAATAAGTTGCTCTGCAATAGTGTGCGGTTTTTTGCATTTAGCTACTTTGTATGCCACTTTATATGATGCCAAGAGAGCCTTCTCATTTACTGCCAGTACTCTATGGAAGCTGGATTTTTGTTTTTTAAACAATCTGAGTTTCTCCACAAAAAAATCTCGCGGTTTATTGACATATTCTCTGTGCAGCGTTTCTAGATGCCTCTGTAATTTATTTGGTTTCATGCTATCTGCAGCCAATACTTTTAAACAGATAATGCATTGTGGTTTTTCTTCGCCACCTACTTCAAGGCTAGTAAAGCCCAAATTTAGGTATGATGGGTCATATTTTCTTGTTTTAGAATTTGGACGATTTCCACCTGAACCTGTCGATGTACAAGCCCCGTCATCCTCAAGTTTTCGTTTTAAAAATTTATCCATACTACATCTACTTATACACTCACACTTCACAATAATGCTTGCTTAGTGTTAAAACACCTTCACTGAGAGACTGAGAATACCGTATGTGCGCTTCTGTATTTATAGTCGCGTTCAGACAGTTCGAGAAAGATCAGGAAGCTTGAATACGTGGCACGAACGCCGCGAACTTTCCGACAGCATCTTTGGCGCTCTCGACGAGACAATGTTGCCTATTTTAGTCCAAATTCCTAGGTCTACGGATTGGGGGGCGCAACATTTTTTAAATTAAAACAGGGGGGCGTGAATAACAAAAGTTTGAGAACCGCTGATTTAGAGTTTCGAAACCCCCTTTATAAGCCATATTACTCCAATCCCAAGCAATTAATTTTGTTTTGCAGAGTACTTCTACTATATTACTTTGTTTGAGTATATTGCAGAGTGGGGTTACGGTTTATATTAAACCGACAGGAAGTTTGAACGCGGAGTGTGCAGTCAAGGTATAAAGTAAGTTTTTCATTCAAATATCCAAGAACCAATAAAATTAAAATCATAAATTCAAATTCGATTTAAATATTGTTTTATATCTAACATTCCAATTTTAAAGAGTATTGCATTGCACCAAGCTTTTCTGTGAGTTCAAAGGTTTTATAAATAAAATCGGATTGAGTTTTTAAACATTAGCAGCTGAAGTTCCGTAGAGTTCACATAACTAAAAAAGTCTGTCTCCTATATATTAATAGAAATTATGTATTTGACAGCTTATCTGCTCGAGTGCGGAAAGTATTTCGCACGATTGTGGAAATAGTAAAATTAAGTAAATTATCTGCCTACGGTCTCCCAACCAAACTGCGCCAATGGCTCTTGAGCTTCATGCAAGATCGCTCCTTACATGTGTCATATTTCTTCTGATGCGTTTAAAACCAATGCCGGGGTCCCCCAGGGTTTCATCCTGTCACCCACCTTATTTCTTTTACACATCAACGACCTCTTGAAAACCACCACGAACCCCATTTACAGTTTCGCAGACGATAGCACACTTGTCCTATCGATCACTTTCAGTGAATGATACAAATAGACTCAGGCAGGAACAGGTTGATTCCATCAATAGAGATCTTAAAACAATCGTCAAGTGGGGAACCAACAATCTTGTTCAGTTCAACACCCAAAAAACACAAAGTGCCACGTTTTCCAAGAAAGTGAATTCCTCAAATCATCCCATCACAATGTCCGGAAATACCCTTGAACCAAGTCCCTCCATCTCGATTTTGGGAGTCACGGTGTCCAATAATATGTTTTGGCATGACCATGTTGCTAACAACGCAAAGTCGGCAAGCCAGAGGCTAGGTTTTCTGTGGAAAGCCAGAAAGTTTTCTACTCCTGATCAACTGTTGACGACGTACGGGGCTCAAATCCGACCTCTACTGGAGTATTGCTTGCACATTTGGGGTTCAGCACCAAGGCATTCTCTTCGTCTTCTAGATTCCATTCAGAAAAGAGCCATTCGCTTGATAAACAGCTCAACTCTCACAGATACCCTTCACCCTCTAGAACATAGAAGAAGAGTTGCAGACCAGTCATTGCTCTACAGATATTTCCATGGCAGATGCTCCAGAGAAATAAAAACTCTTGTGCCACCATTGGCCACATTCGGCCGAAGAACTCGGCATGCTGATCAGTCTCACCCATTTACTCTCAAGATTGACACTACAAGGACCAATCTTCACCAAGAATCCTTTTTTTACAGGGCTGCTACGGAATGGAATAAGCTTCCAAAATCAGTTTTTCCAGAAAACTATGACCTGCAACTTTTTAAAATGCGTGTCCACAATCATTTCCTTTCTATAATCCCTTCCTCTTCTAATAGTCGCAGTGCGGGCCGTCCGCGGCCCACACGATAGGTCTACCCTTTTTGCGACTATTTTCTTAAAAAAAAAAAAAAAAAATTTGTCAAAATAAAATGTAATTTAATTTAAAAGCACTAAGGAGTATAGGTATCAACTTTGATGCAAATCACCCGTAAAATAATTTTTTACCTCTTTTTAACCCCGTTAGGCAATGAGTTTCAATAAAATACGAAACACGTCTTCTATCAATTCTGTTAAAGAATGCAAAATTTAAAATAGATTGGACTAAGGAATCACGTTGTCCCATACAAACTTTGTGTCCGTTTTTCACCCCCTTAGGGGCAGAATTTTAAAAAATCCTTTCTTATCGGATGCCTACGTCATACAAAGAACACTTCCTCAAGTTTTAGGTCTCTACGATCAGCAGTTTAGGCTGTTCGTTGATCCGTCACTCAGTCATTCAGGACAAAGCATTTTACATGTATAGATGAATTTAGCTTACGTGTAAGAATATTATGCGTCGATATATATTATACTCCTAAGTAAATAAGCAAGTAATAAGTTTTGTATGGCTGATTCTAAACATCCTGCCAATACGATTTGGTTATAATTGCGAATCATCGCAACGGATTTTGTTTAACAAAATATCTCAAACGTTTTTTGGCCTGACATTTAATTGTCAGCAGTATAATTTAAAAATTTCTTTCCTGTGAACATCAAAATTTTAGTGATTTATCATGCATTGCATAAAGTTTACAGAAGAGCCAAAAAGACTTCTATACGATTATATAATACCGTTTTGGTCTTCAACGCAACTTTTCCTAGTCGCTTGTTTTTGTTTGAAGATTTTCTACCAGGTAGTGGTAAATAGAGAGATGCATCATTTTGCTTACATTTCCTATATAGTGATGATTGCCAATGCATGTGCTGGATTGTTAAAATATAGTAAGTACCCCTACATATCGTGTAACATACTAAAAAGCACGACCAAGTGTAAAATGGCGTCATTTCTAATACATAAAATCTCAATTCTTGTTGGACTCTTTCGTTGGTATGGTGGAGTTCCCATTACAAAAATTGCTTTGATCGGTAAGGGTAGGTCGCGTAGAAAGTCATAATTAGAAAATTAATTTCAAAATGACAAATCTTGTCAAACGTTTTCGAGATACGGATAGCGTCGATAAGGAATTCACCATATTTTCATCATTGAGTTGTTTCGCTCGTGACATATAGCAAGGGAAAATGTCAATAATCCGAGGACGGACTTTTGGAACTGTTTGACTGTTTGCTGCAACGATGTTTACAGCACTTATCTAAAATTTCTCCATTGTCGTAAAAAAACCAAGAAAGGAGGAGTTAGGTTTAAGGCCGGTTCGGGAGCACGCGCTTTGTGAAACCGCATACAAATTTTCAAGTGGTCAAAATTAATTAACTTTGAATTTTATTGTATTTTTTACACTTTGGGAACTGTAGGCAGAAAGAGCTCCGATTTTGCTCTCGGATGTTCTCGTTAATTGACCATTTTTGAAGGTAAGGGCTTGACGAGAGATCAGAAACCGGATATGCTCTAAAAAATTTATAATAAAGCAGAGTAGTGGTAACATTTAAGATCTACGTAACACCGCAAGGTTTTTTGTAACATACAGTGTAAGTACTTACTCCTGCGTACATATCTTGTAGATAATTTCCAAAATCCATGCTTATTTTTACCTATGGTGGTGTAGAGTAGACGGTTATGGTAATTTGGGATTGGATAATACATTTTTTTGTTATTTTAAGAGGTTCTTTTTCGTCTAAAGTTTGTACTAATTGCATTTTTTTATTTTGTTGCAGCTAATGATGATTCTTATTTTGATCTTCGTATTCTCCTTGACTATTGCCAGCTAATGTTAACAGCGCCATTAATAGTAACTGAATTTTTACTGTTGAATGAAATAGTGCCATCAGAAGTAGCCTACATACCTACAGGCATAGCGTTTATCACGTTATCACTTTTTATTATTCTGGAATACAAGCGAGAGGATTTAACAGATCTAAACATTTTTATAAGCATTTCGGTGTTGTGCATCATAGGATACGGTTATAATATCTACGCATTTCTAACAGGTTTAAACTTTGGTATTAATTATTTTGTAATAAAAAGATCAGAATGCTGTCTTAGAAAAGCAACTCAATTCAATTTTTTCATGTCAACATTTGCTATATTATCATTATTGTGTTTGGATCCAAATTGCCTAAATGGCGATGAATATTCAGGTAATTTTATGACTTTGGCTTAAAAAACTGCATAAATTTATGATTTTCGTGTAATAAATGTGCTTTTATGTGTGTTGTATTTTTATTATTACAAATTAAATAACCGAAAAGTTTGATCTTAACTATAAAACGACAACATTTATTTAAGTTTTTACCAATAAACATTTTTTTACTCCTAAAAATTATTTTATATAGGGTTCTTTAAAAAAAGTGTCCATAACGCCTGTTGTAGATTTGGACATAAATGAAAATGAAAAGGTGTGACAAAAGAGGTTGTGGCAAGTAAGAAGGAGAGTGATAAAGATGAATTAGATAGAATGTTATTTGACGATTTCCAAAACAACATTAAACTCTTCTGAAAGTCCATAAGAACAGCCATAGGTAAAAATGCTACCTCGCAACTGAAAAAAATCAGAAACCAAGATGGTAGTATGGTAAAAGAAGAGAAATCCGTTTTAAAGAGATGGAAGGAATACTTCAAAATTCTATTTAAAAAAGAGGATATACAAGTACAGGCCCCATTCGGAGATATGAGTGAAAGTTGCAATGAAAGTGAAATTAGTACGACAGAAATTGTGAAAGCGTTAAACAGTATGAAATTGGGTAAAGCTGCTGGGTACGATAGAATAACAGTTAAAATTCTGAAGGCTGAATAAAGCGTGGTAACTGGTCTGCTGTACCGCCTTTTTCACCTTTGTTGGAGGAGTGGTAGCGTACCAGATGACTGGTGCAAGGCCGTTATCGTGCCGCTTTACAAGGGAAAAGGTTCGCAGCGGTACTGTAAGAACTACCGAGGTATTAGTTTACTCAGCATAGTCGGCAAACTGTATGCAAAGATATTGATTAAAAGAGTGACGAATGAAACTGAGAAGATGATATGGGATGAGCAAGCAGGATTTAAAAGAGGAAGGAGATGTATGGACAGGTCTTTTCATTACGGAGTATAGTCAACAAATTCTTGGCTAGAAGTAAGAAGGTCTATTGCGCTTTCATAGACTTGGAAAAGGCCTATGACAGTGGCAAGGAGTGAATTGTGTTTGACATTGCCTATGTATGGGGTGAGCGGTAGTTTAATACGAGCACTAAAATCATTTTACGAGGATTCCACTGCTTGTGTCAGGATAAACAGAGCTTACACGGACTGGTTTAACATCGAAAAAGGTGTGAGACAAAGTTGTGTGGCTTTGCCATGGTTGTTTAACATAGACGATTGTTTAAAAGATTTAAAAAAGAATGCGTATGGATTGAAAATCAATGATTTGATCGTCAAATGCCTTCTTTCCTCCGATGATCAAGTCATATTAGCGTCATCTGAAGAAAAGTTACAGGCGATAGTTATTGTTATGCATGATGCCCTGAAAATTAAAGGGATGAAAATAAATGTCAGCAAAACGAAAGTAATGGTTTTTGAAAGAGAAAGCATGACAAGTTGTAAAGTTTTGATTAAGGGACAAAAAATGAAACAAGTAAATAAGTTTGACAGTGACATTGAGCGAAGAGCGTTGGCAGAAAAATAAATAAATGGGGCACTGCATAGCTTTATGAATAGCCAAAAAGTGTCAAAAAAGGCACATCTGGCTGTGCATAGAGGTGTGTTGGTTTCTATACTTCCTACAAATAGGATTCATGCTGCGGAGATGAGTAGTCTAAAATGTATAGCTGAAGTGACTCGATTGAATAAAGTGAAAAATAAATAAAAGAACGCTGTGGTGTAAAATAAGATGTGATTACAATGATAGATAAAGGAATGCTTTAATGATTTGGACACTTAGTAAGGATGGATGTAGGAAGATTGACGAAACAAATTTATAAGGCGAGTGTGAATGGACAAGTCGGTAGAGGTCGACCTCGGCGAACATATCTCGATCAGATCAACATTGTTTCGAAGGAAGGCCATGTCAAGAGTAACAACAACCGACAAGCATGTGTAAGAGAACTGATGAATTTAGAGGAAGCAAAAGATGTGTGTAAGAACCGTAGAAAGTGGTTTTTGCCTACCCCTAAGGGAAAGAGGCGTGACTATATGTATGTATGTATGAAAATTAAGCATTTAAACTGCTTCTAAGGTATTAAGAAATGTAACGTCTTGTGAACTTGGCGTCTAGCCGAATGTTGCCTGCACCAACGACCACATTTTGAACATTTTCTTTAAAATTTAGGGATATAGTGTTTCGTTTAAACTGTAGCAATATTATTTTTTACGTTAATTACAGTATTTTAAAATTTTTTAAATTTGATTTATTTATTGTTATTTAATCACAATACAAAGTGTAATAACTCATCGTGCGTAGAATTCCAATTTCAAATTCTATATTCAGTGTGCCATTTAAATTTAAAAACTAAGGTTCGTTTTCAGTCAAGTATAATAAAAAAACTAATCTGACATACACGCATCAAAAGTGTTATTTTTAATGGCTTAAGCAAAACAACAATTTCAGTTGTGATCAAAGCATCACGTGAGACTTTCTCTGTGAATATAATATAACGGATAATCAAACCCCGAATAATCAGATATTACAATAACATTTTATTAATTTAATGTGATAGATAAGAAGGTTAAAAAAAAAACTATGCATAAAATCAGTTTTTTTAACAAACGTTTTGTATATAAACGTTAAATTATAATATCCAAAAATACATAAGAATAAATGTATGTTTTTATATAATGTACTGAATTCTCATTATTTAGAAAACAATTAGTAATTTTAGTTTGATTTTTATTAAACCTTTTTTTTTAATATCAGTTCTTATTGCCCGTAGCAAAATCTGATATGGTTGGTGTTCTCCTGTTCAAAATAGTTTAGTAGAAGTTTTGTTGTCTTCAATGCTTGGTTGTTTTTTATTTTTTTGGTTTTTTTGTTCTCATTTGTTTTTTATTAATTCTCTATATTTCGTCAATATTTATTGACTTTATCAGGAGAAGGCTAAAAGTAAATAAAAGGGACACAATACTGTAGTTGCACAAATAATAAAAAATTACTTAAAAACATTTAAAAACAAATACATATACCTAAATGTGTTCGACGGCACATTCAGACTAGAAATGTAGAATTGTGATAAATGTTCATTAATCAAGAAGAGAGAAAGAAACTCTAGGTAAAAGGGCCTAAAATAACACAATGATTTCTTTCTTTCTTTTACAATGTGATTATAATATAAATATATACATATACAGGGTGTTTAAAGCAACCCAGGATAAGAAGGAAATAACTAAAAAAAACCAAACAACAATTTCATCTCAAGTTTAAGTGAATTGCAAAATGTTACAGTATATATTGCTTAAATGTCCTGTATTAGATTTATAATTTACCGTTGTGTTTTTGTTTTTATTTATATGGTACATTTCTAAGAATAATCTGCTTTTATAATTGTTTTCATGTTCAAGTATTTTAACATTATTGTAATCAAATTGATGACCAGTTTTTTGGTAGTGTTCAACCACCGCACATAAATTGTTTCCTAAACGACAGTCACTTTTATGTTGGGCTATTCTTTGTTTTAACCACTGTGAAGTTTGTCCCACATAGCAACTTTGACATTCTAGACAAGAAAGTTGGTAGATGATGTTACTGTTAAATAACATGGATGTCTTTTTTTGACTTTGGAAAATAAATCTGAATTGTTTAAAATGTTGTATTTAGCAATCTTTATATGTGGGAAGTTTCTGAAAATATTGATAATTTTTTGGGATAAATTGTCTATGTAAGGCATTTTCTTATATTTTATTCGTATGTTAGTATCCTCAGTTGCACCATCAAACCAGTTTGAACTGTGTGATAATCTTTTTAAAATATGTTTAGAATAGCCGTTGTTTTTAAAAATATCGAAAAGTTTTTTCAAATTTTTCTCACGTAACAATATTTATAAATATATAGATAAATATTCAGAAGCTGCATTTTTTTATTTAAAATTTAAAAAATTTCTTTTATATAAAAAAATACCCTTTTCGAAATTTTAGGATATTTTTGGATTAACCAAAGGCATTATATTAAATAAAACAGTGGTAATCTTTTGGATTTTTAAATTAATTGTAATATTCATAATCAAAATTTTAAAATTTGTAATAAAAGATAACCTAATAAAAGTAGGCTGTCAGCTCAAGGCCACTTTTTGACAGATAGATAAAAGAAGAAGTTAGGATGCAGATACCCAAGAAGAACACTTGTTTTTATAATTCCTATCCATTTCGGATGTTCGCTATCATACATGCTATATTAACTTTTTTCACTGCAGCCTGGAACAACTCAGTTGTACTCATATCAAACCAGGTTCTAGGGTTTTATAACCATGCGATTCGTCTTCTACCCACACTTCGTTTTCCTAGAACTTTTCCTCACAAGATAGTCTGCAATCAGTGAAATCTGTTTTCATTTCCCATAACGTGTCCCAGATATTGGAGCTTTCCTTCCTTCACTTCCTTTTCCTTGCCCATTCTGCTGACATCCTCGATATTTGTTATGTGGTTTCTCCATGGTATTTTCAATATTCTACGATATAACCATAACTAGAATGCTTTCAATTTCTTCGTTGGGGCTTCATAAGTGTCCATGCTTCTACCCTGTAAAACAGGACAGAGAACACGTAACAGCGAAGGAGTCTTATCTTGGTGTGCAATGTTATGCAATTAATGTTGTATTTTCCTAAAATCATTATTTTTGTCTTTTTAATATTAATGTCCAGCCATATAGTTCACTGTACTCGGTTATTCTATTCATGATATTTTGTAACCCCTCTATGTTGTCGGCAAAAACGACTTTATCATCTTTATAACGAATATTGTTCACTCTTTCTCCATTCAAGGATATTCCTAAATCTGTGTGTTCTAAGGCTTCTTCAAATATGAATTCTAAGTAAATATTGAATAATAATGGGAAAAAAATGTAGCCCTGCTTACACCCCTCAGTATGTTCATTTCCTCTGTTGTCTCATTTTCGACTCTGACAAAAGCTGATTGATTTCAGTACAGGTTGATGTCCCTTCCATCCAAGCCTACATTTTTCAGAATTTCTACCAATACTAATAAAAGAAAACTTTCGATAAAAATTTATTTAAATCGAAAGGAGTCGATTTCAACCATTGGTCGATTTGACATGAAATGATCCATATGGAATAAAGGTACAGTCAAAACCACATTTAGTCGAATGCTGTTTAATTTGTCAATTTGTTCTGGAAAATTTGCAACGTGTTGTATAAAATTTGAAACTATCTAGAATATATCTCAACATTTCACTTTTAAATTGTCGTTATTTTCAAAATTAACAGTCGTAAATTTGTTGAATTTTTAGATCATGCATATTAAACAATTTCAGAGAAATATAGTACAACATCTGCCCGAATCAAATTGCAAATTTTTCAATTTTAACTTCATGAATATTCCAAATTTTAACACCGTTTTTTTTACAAAATAAAACACATCCGCCTTTTCAATGGTAAATATTTCAAATGAAAAAAAAAGATCAAAGTTAAAAGACGATTTAAAATCCATATTTCTGAATTTGTTATTTAAATTGGTAATTGTTAGTTTTGCAGCTATTTAGTTAAAAAGTAAAAAAATGCAAAAATTAAAAACTCTAAATTGCCAATATAAAGTTACATTCCGATATAAAAGTTATTGTTAGGCACTTTCGCAGTCTCTTTACTTTTGCCAAACTATCCTATGTTCTCCTTTCTAAAACTATGCCAGTAATGGGTTTTGATCGTGTATCTTTAGATAGGTACCCAAGACTTTTCAAATAAATCGGACATTTATAAACAAAGCCTTTAAATTATGTTACTTACTGGATGATGGAGGTTTTTTCTTCTTATGTTTTAACTCTTCAAAGTTAAACCTACTTACATACATAAAGTCACGCTTTTTTGCCGTAGGAGGCAGAGACCACTTTCTTTTACTTGCTACGATTCTTACACACATATTTTGCTTCCTCCACTTTCATCAGTGCTCTTATACATACTCGTCGGTTGACTAGCTTTTCTTCAAAACAATATTGATATGATTGAAATATGTTCGCCGAGGTCGACCTCTACCGACTTGTCCATTTACAGTCGCCTTATAAATTTTTATCGTCAATCTTTCTTCATCCATACTTTCTACGTGTCCTTTTAGACCACAGCGTTTCCTTTTCTCATTATTCTTTACTTTAACCAACCAAGTTACTCTGGGTATACTTCCCAGACTATTCATCTCCGCAGTATTAATCCTATTTTAATGCTTTTTCTACCAAACCCAACATTCAATAAAATACATGTGTAGGAACCAACACTCCTAAATACACAACCAGACGTGCCTTTTTTGACACTTTTTGGCTGTTCATAAAGCTATGCACAGCCCCATTCATTTGTTTTCCTGCCAACACCCTTCGCACAATGTCACTGTCATACTTTCCATCTCTCGTAAACTTTGAACTCAAGTATACAAACTCTTTACCTTCTACGATTCTTACACACATCTTTTGCTTCCTCCACTTTCATTAGTGCTCTTATACATGCTCGTCGGTTGACTGGCCTTTCTTTAAAATAATATTGAGATGATTAAAATATGTTCACCGAGGTCGTTCCACTTGTTCTACTTTTATCGGCGCTTTTATATATGATCGTCGGTTGATGGTACACTTGACCTGGACTTTTTTTAAAACAATTTTGATCTGATTAAGATACGTTCGTTCAGGTCAACCTCTACCGCCTTTTCACTTCCCAATCTGTTTTGTCAATCTCCTTTTATCCATTCTCTCTGTGTCCAAACCATCTAAGCAACCGTTTATCTTTGTAACAACATCTTCTTTCACTCCACAGCGTTTCCTTATCACACTATTTCTTACTTTATTCATCAGTACTCCATCTCTAGACTACTCCTAGACTACTCATCTTCGCAGCATTTATCTTATACTTTTATGCTGCTTCTGCCAAATCCAACAATTACTATTAGACATAAGTGTAGGAACCAACACACCTCTATGCACAGCCAGTCGTGCCTTTTTTTGACACATACTTGTTGCTCATTCAGTTATACATGGTTCCATTCATTTGTTTTCCTGCCAACACTCTTCGCTCAATATCACAGTCGTACTTTTTGTCTCTTATAAACCTTGAACCCAAGTATAAAAACTCATTTACTTGTTCCACTTTTTCTTCTGAAATCAGCACCTCGCAGTTTGTTATGCTTTTTTCTCTTTTAAAAACCATTACTTTCGTTTTGCTTGCATTTACTTTTATTTCTATGATTTTTAGGGAATATTGCATGATATTAAACATCGCCTGCAACTCCTCCTCAGATGATGCTTATATAATCTGAACATCGGCAATTAAATTATTCTTTTTCAATTTTACCTACTTTATTTTGAATCTACAAGAATTATTTAGTGAAAATAAAGAAGTAAAGAGTAATGAAGCAGAATATCAATTCTGTGCAGATAGAATGAAGCAGACGTAAAGTGATTAATGTGTTTAATGCAATCAGTTTATTTAAACATTCATAATGTGAGGTTATTTTATAATAATTGTTAATAAAAGTGGAGAGTAATTAGTTTAGCAATGAATTTTATTTAAAAACTTAAATCATTCTAAAAACAACATTTTTTTAACAATTCCAATATTACCCAAACTGGAAAAATTAAAAATCTTTGTTTAAATGAATTCACCACTCACGATTCATAAGCTTGTCATGCTTGTTTTATATAAATATTGCATGATTTGATATTCATTTGATACTCATAAACGGACTCAATAATAAATGTAATATTAGGCACCTTCGTAGTATAATTAGTAACACAATTAAGAGAATGATTAGACCTTAATAAAACTATTTAAATGGATTTTAATCAGTTGTAACCAGAGACAACCTATTGTAACAAAACCATTGTCTAATTTTTAGACTGGGAGCCGGTAACACTAAAAGTGCACTTATATGGATTCTGAAATTTAGCATAGAAATTAATAGTATTTAATCATAGGTACGACATAGGCCCGGTGTGCCAGTGTTTATCCTGGCAAAAATATTTGTTATACATTTTTATTTTTCTAATAACCATAATAATTTGCACTTTTAAGGAAATTAATTTCTTTTAGACCATTTTATAGCAAATTTGATGTTCATAAAATGTTTCCATTATCGCCGAATTACTTTTTTTTAATCTCTTCCTTTTCAGTTTATCTTTTAAAATATCTCAGTGTGATAAATCAAAACTTGACCAAAATATCTGTCACACCACTTTATATTATAGTTTTAACCATTCAAAATCATTAAAATGGAGCATATTGAAATTCTTTTCTTTCCCGTTCTTAATTTTCGACACAAAATACAATCTGTCATCAATGATTCTTTTTTTTTACTTTTAACTTTTAAATTGAGCTTTTCTTGCTATTTATAATATATTATACCTGAGTTACCCTAAAAGCCTTGAAAATGTTTAGCTCATCTTTGTCACTTCAGTCAGTTTCTTTGAAGCCCTGTTGAACGTTACAAAATTTCGATCAGCGTGCTTGTTTATTAATTATTTTAAAAATATCTGTCATACCAGTTAGATTTAGATGACTTCAAAAACAAAATATTATTTTTTATTATATTTAAAATTTATTTATTAAAGAAATTTATAAACGACTACCAGGAAGGAAAGTAAAGGTCATTTAATTATTACAAATGTATAACTGGAAAACATTATTTAAAACAAACATATATTATTATAATTAAATAAAAATTTACTCAGAATCATCTATATCATCACATCCATAACATCTATTTCTTTGAGATTCTGTATCTTTCTCCTCATTTTCATGATTTTAAAGGGTTGAAGCTATAATATAAAGTGGTGTGACAGATTGTAGATTGTAGGGTGGGTCGTGAAGGCCATGCTGCCTCTCAAACACTTCGAACTATCAGATTTTTTGTGCATGACCCTTAATCTATTCGAGGCCCGGGATTTCGAGACTTCGAGTAAAATTTATCAGTTTTCTGGGGGCCAAGTTTTTGACATCAAAGGGCATTACGAAGGCCTCTTCCAGAAACTTGAGCCTCTTGCTAGCTTTCCTTGGCGAAAGACTTACTAGCCTTTTCGCTTGCCTTTGTCCTGGCACTTTATGCCAGTGAGATTTTATTTCATCTGTTTCCCAACTTCGAACCTATTCTTTCAAGTGGGCTTTGGAAAGTCCACAGAAAGGTTCTGGGCCGTAAAATTTTGTATTTGCTCCTTCTTTGGCAAGGCAATCTGCTTCTTCGTTGTTTTTAACTTCCTTGTGACCTGGAACCCACATCAGAGTAACCTGATTGTTTGCTGCCAGTTGTCTCAGGGACTGTTTACAGTCCTAAGTCAGCTTAGACTCACAAGTGTATGACTTTAGAGCTTTTAGTGCTGCTTGGCTATCTGATAAAATATAGATTTCTGCCCTTCGGGTGTTTCTTTCGATACACTCCTGGGTATATGTCTCTATGGCATGTAATATGCTTGAAAGATGGTTGGAGTATTACCAAGTGGTTTTAAGAGCCTAAAATTCGGCCCTTTAATTCCCACTCAAACCCTTTCATCCATCTTGGATCCATCAGTGTACCACACTAAAGCATCACTTCCTAGTTGAGGTCCGTTCTCTATGCAAACTTGGTGGTTGTTTATAACTACTTCAAACTGCATTTTAAAGTCGTATTTAACTGGCATAATATCTTTCGGCTTAGACATGGATTCTAGGAAAATATTTTTCAAAATCTTCAAATGTCCATTTCGATTTCTTGCTCTAAGATTTATTGTCTGGCTCAGTCTGAAGGCACTGATTGCTGCTTCTTTTATTACACATAAGTGCAAAGGTGGAACGTTCATCATTACCTCTACGGCTGCAGAAGGACACGTGAATGTTGCCACTGTGATTCCCAGACAAGCTAGCCGCTGCACTTTCTGCAGCTTGTCTTGTGCCGAAATTTGTTGCATTTTTGGCCACCATATCAATGAAGCATAGGTGACCATTGGTTTAATGATCGTTTGGTATGACCAGTAAATCATTTTTGGTTTCAGACCCGATGTCTTCCCAAAGACACTGCGGCATGTCCAGCTTGCCGCTATAGCTCTGGAAAGAATGTTGTTGAGTTGGCTGTTGCATGTCAGTTTTTGGTCGATTATTAAGCCCAAATATTTAACTTCTTTGGAAAAAGTAAGCCGAGTTCCATTCAGAGTTGGGGCTTTAAGTTCGTACTTTCGCCTCCTGGTAAATGGAACCAGCACTGCTTTGCTAGGATTGACGTTAAGTCCTTCCTTTGCGCACCAGCTTCCGATTGTGTTTAGGGCTACTTGCATGCGATTGAAAATTACTTCATTATGTTTGCCCCTAATGGTGACGACTAGGTTATCGGCGTAACCTTAAGTCGTAAAACCAGAGTCGTGTAGCTAAACTATCAGGTTGTCTACAACCAGTGACCACAGCAAAGGCGATAGAACTCCCCCTTGGGGATTACCTTTTTCTTCTGTCATCTTGACTGTCTCTTTTCCAAGAGTTGCCACAATAATTCTGCTTTTCAGCATAGATTGTATCCATCTGATCAGTAAGGCGTTTATATTTCTTTTTTCGTGACAGATATTTTGGTCAAGTTTTGATCTGTCACACTGAAATATTTTAAAAGAAGAACTAAAAAGGAAAAAATTAAAAAAAAAGTAATTCCGCGATAAGGGAAACATTTTATGAACTTTAGATATTAAAAGTCGGTGTGACAATTTTTTTTGCTACGATGAGAGTTGTCACACCAATTTTTTTTTAAAATAAATAAAATTTGCTAGAAATTAATTTCCATAAAAGTGCAAATTACTTATTATTATTAGAAAAATAAAAATTTATAAAAAATATTTCTGTCAGGATAAACTCTGGTACACCGGGCATATGTTGTAACAATGATTAAATACTATTAATTCCTATGCTAAATTTCAGAATCCATGTAAGTGCACTTTTAGTGTCACCGGCTCCCCGACTATTTTACTTAGTTTAATTTTGACGTTTCATTTTTGACGTTTCCCCTTACATTAAAAAACTTAAACTAACTCAGAATTTTTTAAGTTTAAAAGTTAAATCAATCATATAAATTTAAATTGTTGTCTGCTATAAAAAATGTTAGTGTCTGATTTATGTTTATATTGCTTACTGCGAGAACTTTTTTGTTTTGAAATTTAAAAATAAGATATTCAGAATACACCTAAAACTACATTAAGGTAGGTTTTATTCGACTAACATCCTTACACTATCCATGGATGCATCTCGGAAAGTAAATAAAAAGAAAAAAAAGAAAGGACCAGATTGGGCTAGTACAGCTGCTAAGGAAATAGAAATTAAAAGTGTACAAGGGGTTTATGCCGTTGCTAATGAAGCTGTTCCTCCAAATTTAAACTTAAAACAAATAATTAAAAACAGTAAGTTGACCGAAGGTGTATCATCGATAACACCCCAAAAGAAAAACCAAAATTTTATTTAACCCCGAGTTTAATAGCATTAAACAAACCGCAAAACCCGCAGAAGTTACCCAAGAGACAATAATTGAAAAATCTAACTTCGTATCTTTTAAAGCAAGAAATTATTCAAAAAACAAAGGTAAAAAGTAAAACTCACTCAAGCAAAACTAATTTAATAATTTTTTAAAAATCTCTGACGAAAAGTAACAATTTCAAAAAATTTTCAATAAACCATAACTTAGGTGCATTAAAATTTTAAAAAATAAATAAAATAGATCTTTGTCAAAATTAATACTAAACACTTAGCTAATGGTCTAGTCATTAAGGTATTTTCTACGTTGTCGTGACATTGGACCCGATAGAACCTTTGTCTTATTTGATCCAGATTTTTATTAACTCCCAGATAACCACCTGGTTTTCCTCCATGGATCTCCTTCAAGACTTCATTAATCCTTGTCTCGGGCACAACCAGTTAGGAAGTTGTTTTCTTGCCATCGGCCGACTCCCAAACTCGTTTCAGTTATCCATTCTCTACAATGCCCACATGGCCCACATGCCCACATGGCTTTGAATGTTTGTGCCCGGTGGGAGATGTCCTTTTAAGTAGGTTTCTTTGATCCACTTTCCTTCCAACGTAGAAAGTCCGCAATATATGGATCACACCTTGTTCTTGTCTTAAATAGGCTGCTGTCCATTCATCGTCAGTTGTCAGTCTCATTTGTCTTATATCGGCAATTCATTCGTGACGTTCGACCCGCACACTGTGTTTGCAGTTATCCACACAAGGTCTTCTGGACAAGGCATCTGCGTTGCTATGTAATCGTCCTGGCCGATGTTTGACCTTGAAGTGGTACTGGTTCAACTTTTAGATCCAGCTTGCTACTTGACCTTTAGATTTCTTCATATTCAGTAGCCACTTTAAGGCTGCATGGTCCGTCCTTACAAGAAACTTCCGTAAAGCTATTTGTGAAAGTGGTCTACTGCTTTAATGATCGCTAGCAGTTCTCTCCTGGTGACGCAGTAGTTTCTCTCAGGTTTGCTCATTATTTTGCTGTAGTACTCCATCCCCTTTTTGTGACCATCCTGCACTTGTGATAGTACGGCTTCAATTCCTTTGTTACTTGCATCTCTGTCTAGTATGAATAGGCCTCTTGGTTGTGGAAAGCCCAAAATTGGACTAAAACATAGAGCAGCTTTCAGTTTATTGAATGCTCTTTTACAATCGTTAGACCAGATGAAGTTGACTCGTTGTTTTATCAACTTGTGCAGGGGTGCAGCAATATCCGCAAATTTTTTCACAAAACGCCGGTAATAGGTACACAGGCCCAAAAATCATCTCACTTTATGTTTATCTTTTGGTCTTGGCCTGTCTTGAATCGCCTTGATCTTTTTCTCATCTGTTTGGATGCTTGTTGATGATACTGTGTGGACCAGAACATCCACTTTTTTCTGGAACAAGGAACATTTCTTAAGGTTCAGCTTAAGGTTGACATTTCTGAGCCTTTGGAATATTTCTTGCAAATTTTCCAGATGTTTTTCAAAAGTTTTGCCCTTAACCAAAACGTCGTCAAGATATACCAGGTAAGTTTTCAACATGAGTCCACGTTGTATTCCATTAGCCTTACGAATTTTGCTGGGGCATTAAATAATCCAAAGGGCATCACATTAAACTGGTAAAGTCCATTTTCCAGTTAAAAGAGCAGTCTTCTATTTGTCATCTTCATGTATGCCCACTTGCCAATACCCGCTCTTCAAACCCAGTGTTGAGAACCAACGTGTCAAAGTGTCTTCAATCCTGGGTAATGGGTAGATGTTCTTCTTCGTGACATCATTCAATTTCCTGTACTCCACAAAAAACCTTGTAATTCCATCCTTTTTATAAACCAACACAACCGGCTCAGACCAAGGGCTTGCAGATTCTTTAATCACTCCATCTTCCATCATCTTGTTAACCAGATTTTTCACCTCGTGCTGTTTCGCAAATGATAATCTTGGTCATCTTGGTGGTTGTCGAGTCGGATGAGCCTGGTCAGTATCAATATTCTGTTGGACCAAGTCGGTTCGTCCTGCTGTTGTTGAATCAAAGATGTCATTTTCGTTTTGGATGAATTCCCTGGCAGCGTTTGATTCATCCAACGATAGGTGTCCTGAGGATGATTCTAGATTTTCCAATAAGCTGTCGGTGTCTTCTCTTCAATCCTGATAATTACTCTCGTCACACTTTGTTATCGAAATCACAGGTTTAGAGGCTCCAATGATATTACCTTTAAGTGTTATTCCTTCGGGGTATACGTTAGCAATTCTTACAGGAATAGTCTGTTCTGTCTCTACTAAGGCTTGTGCATGCAGTAAGAGGTTGGGTAATTATTTACATGGCTATGCTACTTCAACGCAGCACCTAGGGTCACTTTCCATTGTGGCACAGACTATCTTCTCGGAAAGTTTTGGAATTCTTACAGATTTCGCCATTCGCAGCTTAACAGGTTCTTTTCTTTCAACTGGGGTTGTCAAGATGAATTCTTTTCTTTTAAATCTCATTCCGAGAATAAATTAATAATTTATATCTGCGACATATACTGTATATATGTTGTTAAGCCGACCAAGAGTTAGTGTGACTTTAGCCTCTTTTTTTATTGGTGCATTATCTCCAGTAACTGTTCGAAGAATAAAGTTGTGGAAAAGGCAGGTTTTACACATTCTGGCCAAAGAATGTCGCTGCGTACCAGGGAAACTGATGCACTGGTGTCTATGGTGCATACATTGTTTTCTTGGTTCAATTTACTTCTGATGGTAAGACTATCATTTGTTTTTCTTATCCTGTTAACATGAATGGCCCTCGGGGCTTTGTTATTATTGCTAACTAGTATGCGCTCCGATTGATGACTAATCCTAGTTTTCCTTGTACCGTTCTGAGGACTTGCTAGATGACCTGGTGTTCGTAGGTAAGTGAGGACGTGATTGTGTTTTTACAGTTGAGTTTGATCGTGGTGGTACTCTCACTCTGCAGTGATGAAGTGTCCAGTTTTTTCATACCGGTAACAGGTTTGTTATCGCTGGTTGCCAATACCATTTATCAAAAAAATTTGAAGGGCCCATTGGCTGCGTCGCTTTGATGGTCTGGTTCTTCGATTGACACTGCTCGAATTTTCGGCCCCGAAGTATTAAAAGCCGCCTCCTCTTTCAATGATCGCTCCAAGTCTTCACCACTTCTATTGAAGTTCTTCAGTCGAAGAGTCCTCTTGGTCTCTGGATCCCTAAGTCAATCAATAAATAGCTAGACGGCCCGTTTCTCCCTAAAGTCTTCCGGTGCCTGTGGGTACGCTAACTGGATTAGCCTTCTCACATCTGCCTTGAACTTTTGCAGACTTACGCCAGATTTCTGCACCTGTGTTTTTATCTGCTCCTGGTATAGCTGTTCATTGTGTTGATCGCCATACTTTAACTCCAGTGCAGCTACTAAGTCTTCATATTTGCTTTGTTGGTCGACAGGAATTGTCTGTAGCATTCCAAAAGCTTGTCCTCTTAAGGCAACTATGAATGCAGTAGCCTTCTCTTTATCGTTCCACCCATTGGAAGAGACCGCAGCTTTGAACTGTCTGCGATACATGGACCAAGATGACTTTCCATCAAAAGTTGGTGGTTTCACTGAAATTCCCGATGTGGCAACCCTGTTACGACGATCTTGAATTTTAAGCGAGGCAATCTGGCTTTGTACGTCCTTTATAACAACGTCGATTTTATGCTTAATGTCCTTTACTTCATTTCGTACTGCGACTTCTTTCTGGAGAACAACGTCGATCTTTTGCTTAATGTCTTTTACTTGATCTCGTACCGCGTCTACTTCCTTTTTTAATTCACTGTTAATTTTTTTGACATCTTCCTTTAATTCGACAATTTGTTTTTCTGTTTTAGGTAGTAGTTGTTTTAAAAGTTTCTATTGTTCTTCTCTTTCTTTTTTTTGATCTTTTAGAATTTTTCCAAAGTCTTCTTGTCGTCGTTTTTCTTTCAATTTTTCCTTTTGTCGTCGTTTTTCCTGTTCCAATTTTTCTTCTTGTCGTCGTTTTTCCAACTCCTCAAATTAATTTTTTATGAACTTTATAACGTCCTCCATGGCGTCGCATGACGTATTTCTTGTATTCACCATAAATCTTTTGTCGCAAAAATCCTAACTTCTGACACCAATGTTACGATATTTACTCCTTTTTCTTCTTCTTTTGGTGCCATATCAAGCCCTCCTGATGTTTGCAATCACAATGGCGAGCTGTGTTCTGTCTTTGGCGATTCTAAAGAGTTTTTCTGCGCTTCTATTTCCAGTCCACTCTCTAAGATTCCTTAATCACGAGGCTTGTCTTCTACCATCTTATCTACTTATCTATCTATCTATCTATCTTATCTACTTATCTACGGCCTTCTATCTTGCCCTTCATTATAAGTTGAAGTATACGGTAACGATCACCCTTGAGTATGTGACCTAGATAGTACAGCTTTCGACATTTAAATGTTATTAGTAGTTTGCGGACGGCGTTTGCTCCATTTAAAACCACTTCATTTGTCTGCTTGGCTACCCATGGGATTCGGAGCATACGTCTATGTAGCCACATGTAAAATGCTTCTAGACGATTAATGGTTGCTGCTTTTAAGGTCCAAATCTCTGCCCCATACAACAGTATAGACCATATGTAGCACTTGATCATTCTCTGGCGGAGAAGTGCCTTAGAGTTTTGATGATCGGTCAGTCAGTCATTGAGTGAGTGACAAAATTAAGAAACTTTGACTACTTATAATTTTTAAAGTACTGGTTTAAATTAAATGAAATTTAAAATATACCGTGTTTATACAATGCCTGCTTGTTTACTAGTTTTATCCACAACGAAGTTATAGGGGGTCGAAAATGGCTTGAACTGCTTCGAAAAAAGGATGGTACGGCTGTGCCGCTTTTTTGCTCGACCCCTATAAAGGTCAGTCTAGCTATTGCCTTCGGTGACAGTTAGGCCTGTTGGCCCATTGTATCTTGCCTTTGTGGTTTAATATCATTGTTCCCAATCCAGTACTTAGTACCTTGTACAAGTTCTGTAATGGGCGGGAACAATACAGTTCTGGGTCGCCAAAAATTGCCTGTCTTTTGCGGTCCAGTGCCTCGCAGCAGCACAGTATGTGTTTTACTGTTTCTGGATCCTTGCCGCACAGTCTGCACGTTAGGTCTCCATTATACAGTCCCATTTTGTTGAGGTGCTCCTTCATTGGTGCGTGACCGGTCAGAAGCCCCGTAGTGATTCTAAGCTGATTCCTGTTCATCGCCGTCCTTTTGTGGCACGGTCCTTTGATGTATTCTTTTCCGTGTTTGTTTCCTGTGATGTTTTCCCAGTAGTTTTTGTACTGTACGCATCGATACCCCTAGCACATGCCCTTGGTATGGGAGAGGGTTAAATAAATAATTTTTAATAAATTTTTTAAGGCGTTATTATTTCAAAACATTTTAAAAATATTTTTTTTAATAATGTTTGTGACCCTGCTGATGGCCTTTACCCACTACCTGCCTTAAAGTACCATTGAACATCCTTAGGTCAATTGTAATGAAAGTATTGTTGGTTAGGTTAAATATATATTAATAGTATTGTTACTTTTTTTTCTCTAATTAGTGCAAAGCTCAAATCCGACCTCTACTGGAGTATACCTCGCACAATTGGGGTTCAGCACCAAGGCATTCTCTTCGTCTTCTAGATTCCCTTTAGAAAAGACATAGAAATTTCACCCATTTACTCTCAAGATTGACTTTACAAGGACCAATCTTCATTAAGAGTCCTTCTTTTACAGGGCTGCTATGGAATGGAAAAGGCTTCCAAAATCAGTTTTTCCAGAAAACTATGACCTGCAACTTTTTAAAAAGCGGGTCCACAATCATCTCCTTTCTATAATCCCTCCTGTTTTTAATAGTCGCAGTGCGGGCCGTGATAGGTCTATCCTTTTTGCGACTATTTTCAGTAAAAAAAAAATTGGATGTCGTTAATAAAAGTATTTAAATAAACAAACAAAATTACCTTACCCAAATATTGCAAATGAAATAAATATATAAGCGCAGTAATATTTTTATTGACACAAATAGAGTGCTTAAAAATATGGCCTTCTTCCATTCTAACCAGCCGATACATCAGAAACCGTTCTCAGACTTATACGAAACAAGTTTATGTTTTGAATATAAAAACAGACTTATGACCTGTCAAATTTGTAAGAATTCTTATAAAATTCAGAAAACCACCGATGCATGCAAAATTCAGTAAAACGATGTGAAATGTATGATGGTAAAGTATACGGCAGAGGTTGGAAAAATTTATTACATTCGTTATTATAGCCCAGTTAAAACGTATAAGAAATAAAGATAATATTATGATTTTCAGCTAATTTATTGACTGTGAGCATTTTTAATAAATTATTATTATCTGTTCGATCACTCGTTTTAACAATGGACGCACTAACATATTCTTACTCTATTTGTCTTCATTATTTTAACAACAAGTAATTTTTTTAAAGCCCGGATTAACAAACTAATATCGGTGAATGGTTTTTTCGGTTTTTTGGCCGTCGTAGGTCTAAGTTAATACTCGACGTTTCGCTATCTCGAGTGGATGGCATCTTCTGGAGATATGTCTGCTTTTTTAAGGCTGACGGTTTGTGACATTTGTATGTCACGATCTCAGGTTGTATACGTTTTGGTGAGCGGGATATATTTGAGGGCTGTTCAGGAATTGGTCACGTTCCGGAGATTCCTTCTTCTTATTTTTGTAAGGAAGCAGCGTTGTATTTTTTGGTACAGGTACCCATGTATGTATTAATTTAAAGTGTTTCCTTAGATTTATTAAAGTTCTGCTAGTGTTTATGTATTTTAATCGCTTATCTTTAGAGCCTCGGGTAATATGCAGATGTGGTGCATAATACTTAGGTGTCCTCGAATTTAATTTAATTCAATTTACGAAACGTGACCAATTCCTTAACACCCCATAAATATGCTCCGCATACCAAGACGTATACAACCTGTGATCTTAACATACAAATGTCACAAACCGTCAGCCTTAAAAAAGTAGACCTTATTGTCCTTTAAAGCTTAGCAATATGCCATCTGACGGAATAAACTCGCATTAATATCACGTGATGAGCAAGTGTAATTGCTCTGTGTTTATATTCCCTAAAGCTTGCATTTGTGCAAGGTCTAAAAATGGACAATTATCTCGTAAATTGTTAGTCCGAATTGTATAAAATTTGGGATAAGCCTATTTTGCGATACGGAGATTCCAGAACTGACATATACAATGTTGCCAGATTTGGCGTTTCTCCGATATTATTAATCACTTTGGTGTTTTAAATACATCACCCTGTATATTCAGTCATCATTGGAATCTGCTTTTCAATACGAATTTAGCCACATGTGTTACTAATAATTTTATGTAGCCTAAAGGTCTTAAATAAATAAAACAGAAGTTTGGCAATGCCTAATTGTATTAATAATTTTTTAATACTGTTACGAAATTTACTTCTTTCTTGGGTTCGGTGATTTTAAACTTTCGATACAGTAACAAAACAATTTTTATTCCAATACTTTCACACAATAAATTTTACTTTTACAAATCACATAAATATTTACTTAGATATTCAACTAATTACAACTGTAACAACTATTAAAATTTCATAACTCATAGAAAATTTTAAAAACCTTTTTTTTCACGACCGTTGTCCTTTTTATATTTCTAAATCATAATTCCAGACTATTCCACCTGTTTCTCGAGAGTCCGAAACAATCCTTCTACCATTTTAAAGTCTCTAGACACAGCGAAATCTTGGAACTCATGAATGAGAGGAGAACCCATAAGGCAAATCCAACATTATATGCTGAATTGAATAAAAGGATTAGAAGAAAGTGTAGAGATGCAAAGGAACAATGGATGTCCGAAAAATGCAGTGAAATCGAGACGCTTCAGGAAAAATATGACACTTTCAACCTACACAAGAAGGTAAAAGAAATGGCAAACCGTAATAAGAAACGTCCCACAGCTATCTTACGGGACCAAAATAATGACATCATCTTGGGGGTGGAGAATAAACTCCAAAGATGGAAAGAATACGTGGATGAATTATTCAATGACAGTAGACCGTATACTCCACCAGCGGCAGATGAGCTTATGAACGAAAAAGGCCTTGAAATCACAAAAGATGAAATAATTCACGCAGTAAAATCTCAAAAAGACGGTAAAGCAACTGGTCCAGACAATATTAATGCCGAAGTTATAAAACTTATGGTCGATCAGGATGGAAAGGGTTTGCAGCTACTGGTGTCATTATTTAATATAATCCACCGTACGGGGAATATCCCAGCAGATTGGCTACGCTCGACATTTATTACCCTTCCGAAGAAAATCCACGCCTCGAATTGTGACGAATACCGCATGATAAGCCTGATGTCCCATGTTCTGAAAATATTCCTCAGAATAATTCACACCAGAATTTACAAAAAATGCGAATACCAACTAGACGAAACTCAGTTTGGATTCCGCAGTGGCCTAGGTACACGTGAGGCACTATTCGGATTAAATGTGCTCATTCAGCGATGTAGAGACATGAATGTTAATGTAATCGCTTGTTTTATAGATTATAGAAAAGCCTTAGACTGCATCAATCATCAAAAACTAATAGAAATCCTCAAAACAACTGGTATAGATAGAGAAGAAATCCGATTAATTACAAATCTCTACTGGGAACAAAACGCAGTAGTTAGAATTTGGGGAACATATTCAGATGCAATCAAGATTAAGAGAGGTGTAAGACAGGGTTGCGTGTTATCACCGCTCTTATTCAACATCTACTCGGAAGCTATCTTCAGAGAAGCTCTGGAGGGGATTGAATGTGGAGTTAAGGTTAACGGGAGATTGATTAATAATATCAGATATGCCGACGACACAGTTGTGCTGGCCGAGAATGAGCAGGACCTTCAGAGACTATTGAATCAAATAGTCCGACATAGTGAACACTATGGTCTCCTCATAAACACCACAAAAACTAAGATTATGGCATTCACCAAAAAACCTGTTCAGGCACATCTGGTTATTGGCGGTGATCTGGTGGAACAAGTATCTACATACAAGTATCTGGGGAGTATAGTGAATGATCAATGCGACCCGAAGAGAGAAGTTAGAAGCCGCATCGAACAGGCTAGAAAGACATTTATAAGTATGAGACAATTTTTCGTAAGGTCAGATCTGAGTCTAGTGCTCCGGGTGCGCATGGTCAGGTGTTACATTTTCTCGGTTCTCCTGTACGGATGCGAGAGTTGGACTCTCGACACATCATTAGAAAAGAAAATAGACGCCTTTGAAATGTATATCTACCGCCGCATATTAAGAATATCATGGGTCCAAAGAGTTACAAATGTAGAAGTTCTTAATCGAATGAGTAAACAAAAAGAACTCATGCTTAACATCAAGGAAAGAAAAACACGCTATATAGGACACATAATGAGGGGTGAAAAATACGAACTCCTTCGACTGATTATAGAAGGTAAAATCCAGGGCAAGAGATCTATCGGCAGGCGCCAGAATTCCTGGCTAAAAGACATTCGTAGATGGTTTGATTGTTCATCGATCGATATATTCCGCATGGCTGTATCTAGAACGACGTTAGCTATTTGGATCGCCAACTTTCGAAAGGAGACGGCGTCATAAGAAGAAGACACAGCGAGAATTTTTTAGACGGAGGCGGAGGCCGACAAAGCGTTTATTAATATGCACCGTAGTTGTGGTCGACTCTCGGAGGCCGACAAATAACAGGGCCGGATTGTAACAATACAAACAATTTTCAGCTACATCAAAACGTACCAATTAAAAGATTACAACATTTTTAACATGATGATTACTTAATCTAGTGTTCAAAACGTGCTTCATTTGTAAGTTGACAGTACCCTAATCGATGGTCGAATGCGTCTACCACATTTCTCCATGATTGTTTAGACCTTGACTAGACCTTTCAGAGTACATAACATCATAAGTGTTACATATGGCTGAACTCGTATTGAAGAGGAAATTCCAGAAATGACTGAATATACAGGGTGATGTATTTAAAAAACAAAAGTGACCAATAATATCAGAGAAACGGCAAATCTGACAACATTGCAAATGTCAAATCTGGAATCTCCGTATCTTAAAATTGGCGTATCCCAAATTTTGTACAATTCGGACTAGCAATTTACGAGATAATTGTTCGTTTCCAGACTTTTGGTCCACTCTGTATAACTCCCTAGCAGAGGATCAGTTTGGTTTCCATGAGGGAAAAGAGATGAGAGAAGCGGCTCTTGCACTTAAAATATGTTTAGAGAAGAGATTGGCAAAAGACCAGAAAACATATGTAGCATTCGTAGACATTAAAAAATCCTTCGATAAAATAGAATGAAAGAAGCTTTTCACTATTCTAAGGAAAACAGAAAGTAAAATATAAGGACAGGAGACTGCCGTGTAGTTTATACAAAAAACAAACAGAGGTTATTCTAGTCGGAAGTTGCAATGCAAAAGCCAAAATACAACAAGGAGTTCGTTAGGGATATTCTGATTCCCTCCTTTTTGTAACTGTTACATACAAAAGGCTATGGACGCACTTTGGTATTAACGGAAGGGCAGACGAGAATCGTGATACATAGTAATAAAATACTGTTATTATTGCTCTGCTAGCAAAATTAAAAAAGGATCTTAAACAAGAATAAAACGAAAGTGATGGTTGTTGCGAGGGGAGAACCGTAAAAAAGAAATATCACCCAAGAGATCGTCGAAATAGATCTAGTAAATGTTGTTGCAATATTTAATCTTGGGTTCGATTATTTTAAACACTCAGCACAATAACCAAACAATTTATTCTAATTTCCCTCTAAACAATAAATTTTTACTCAACAAATCACTTGGATATTCACAAACCCATACAATCTTTTTTATAACACTTTATAATTACTTTCTTGATTTAATTTAAACTAAACTTAAAAACTTCCGCGACCGCTGTCTTTTTTATATAACTAAAAATTATTACGCGAATGAGCAGGCATTCTTTTTCGTATTCCAACATTGTCCCGAAATTGCTGGACCTTTTAAGAATCATCTGATGCCATAAATAATGCGCTTAATGGGGGCGTTTGAGTGCCGAAAAATAAACAAGTGCCTTTGTGTGGACGATATACTGCCTCGGCCAGAACGGATCCATCGAAACAATATGTTTACATACCTTGGAGGCCTATCACGCAGAATTGCTGCAGAAGCAGTTAAATAAAAAATAGAATAATATTTTTAGCACAGCTCGCTTTCAACAAGAAATCAAAATCATTTGAATGCAACAATATTAGGGTGGAGATAAGAAAGAAATTTCTGAAATCATTGGTCTGGAGCGTATTAAATGTATTGGTCGTGAATGAAAAGTCGAAAGAACAACTAGAGGCATTTCTAACGTGGTGCTATCATCGGATGTTGAATATACTCGTAGAACGGATGCAGAGAATCACAAATAAGGAAGTCTGGAGAAGAATGAAAAAGCCAAGTAGTAATATGCAGGTTGTTAAAATAAAAAATTTCATTAAATATGCCCGATAAATAACGAGCAAATTATTAGAAAATAAATTATAGTTTAAAAAAACTAAAAAACGCGCTTTTAAAGTTAATCAAACTAAAAAGTAAAGAATAATTTTAAACGTAAGAATAAAATTTCTAACAATAAAATTAATGTAACTGTTATAAAAGCGTGGGGTACTTTTATTCCAAAACGCAGAGTTAGTTTAAAAATGTTATACAAAGCACCCCACGCTTTTAGAACAGTGACATTAATATTCTCGTCAGAATTATTGCATTGTCATCGGTATTTGGCAAGTGTGCGAAGTTTAAATTAAATCTGATCTCTTAAAGTAGGGCAAAATCGAGGCCAGAGAGTCTGTTACAAAAAAAAATACATACAAGCAAACAAACATACAGGTGAAACTAATATAAGCATGTTAAAAACACTTTGTTTATCAAAATTTTATTCTAACACACAAATTCAATTAAAAATATAATTTTTTTTGTAAACGTAAAACAATGAAATTACGAGGCATTGTATAAAATATGAATAAATAGACATAAGAAAAATGGACAATTGAAAATAAATTAGAAAACAGATATTTTTTTTATATTAAAACGACGCACAGTATGTGCCAGTACATTTTGAACAAATTCAACATTTACTGGTTTAATACACCAGAACGTGAGTATATCAGCAAACGTTGATGGGTGTTTTGTTTATGAAGTTATTTGTTAGAATGTAACGTTTACAGAGCTACACGTACTATCATAAAATGAACAATTTATCAAACTGAAAGTAAACCTCAAATTTTTACGTTTTTTTTTAAGCATTGAGAATATTACATTCGAAAAATGCTGTGTTGAAAGTAACAAAAAATAATTCTCGATCGCTAAAGTGGCTTTATAACCCTGTATCAGACAATATTTTAATAATACCATTAAAAAGATTAGTAAACATTTTATAACTCAAACAATCAACAATTTTACTAAACAATGCTGCATATCGATTAGGATGTGAGCACGCGAATATTGGCTCGCGCAGCGAGACATCTGTGTAGCCGCGTTAAGCCGGGAACACACTTGGCGTTTTTGTCCGATCGGTTTTTTTGCCGTCGATGCTATAGCAAAATTGTAGCATTGCACTCTGGGCGGTAAAATATCCGTCACAACCACGTCACCTTCGCCAGTCGATCACTGACCACCATGCAGCAAGTGTGTATTGTCGTTATCTTATTGTGCTGTGTATTAACATGAACAGAAAACAACTTCTCGCTTTATTATTATTTCGTCGCCAATTGAAGAGAAAGCGAAAAAATAGACTTATTTGGGTGCATCCGATTAATCAAAGGAGAAAAGAAGTTGGAGCCTTTTAACTTTGTTTCCTGATTGGAGGATTTTAGTTTTTTAACTTATACATAGACAATTGTTTAAAAGATTTAAAAGACAGTGCGTATGGATTGAAAATGAATGATTTGATCGTCAAATGCCTTCTTTACGCCGATGATCAAGTCATATTAGCGTCATCTGAAGAGGAGTTGCAAGTGATGGTTAATGTTATGCATGATGCCCTGAAAATCAAAGGGATGAAAATAAATGTAAGCAAAACGAAAGTAATGGTTTTTGAAAGAGAAGAAAGCATGACAAACTGTGGAGTTTCGATTGAGGGAGAAAGAGTGGAACAAGTAAATGAGTTTGTGTACTTGGGTTCAAAGTTTACGAGAGATGGAAAGTATGGCAGTGACAATAAGTAAAGGGTGTTGGCAGGAAAACAAGCTTTATGAACAGCCAAAAAGTGTCAAAAAGACACGTCGGGATGTGCATAGAGGAGTGTTGGTTTCTATACTTATGTATGGTGGTGAATGTCGGGTTTGGCAGAAGTAGCATGAAAATAGGATAAATGCTGTGGAGATGAGTAGTCTAAGAAGTATAGCCGGAGTGATTCGGTTGGATAAAGTAAAGAATAGTAAGATAAGAGAAAGCTGTGGTGTAAAAGAGGATGTGGTTAGAAAGATAAATAAAGGAATGCTTAGATGGTTTAGACACGTAGAAAGGATAGATAAAGGAAGATTGACGAAACAAATTTATAATGCGAGTATGAATGGACAAGTCGGTAGAGGTGGACCTCGGCGAACATTTCTCGATCAGATCAACATTGTTTCGAAGAAAGGCCAGGTCAAGAGTACCAATAACCGAAGAGCATGTATGAGAGCACTGATAAATGTAGAGTAAGCAAAAGATGTGTGTAAGAACCGTAGCAAGTGAAAGAAAGTGGTCTTTGCCTACCCCTACGGGAAAAACGCGTTTCTATATGTATGTATGTATTTAAAACACTTGGATATATTCAACTTAAACTTTTGAAAACAATCTTTTTATAACTATATTATTTTTTAATTTTAACTTTCAACCGTAGCCCACAATCTTAAATATCTTCTTCTTAGGGTGCCGATCCGTTACGTTACACAGCGATCCGAATTTTTTTTTTAAGATTGTCTGCAGCAGACCGTATCTTTCTTTTTTTGTATGATAAGACCTAGGTATTCTAATTTACGTGCTTTAATTATGTTTAATCAGTTCCAGGTCTTTTTTCATTGTCCTTAGAACTTCGACGTTTGTCACTTTTGCCGTCCAAGGGATTTTTAGCATTCTTCTGTATAGCCACATCTCGAAAGCGTTGAGTTTTTTGGCTGTGGTCTCATCAAGCGTCCAGGATTCTGCACCATAAAGTAGAACGGAGAAGACATAGCATCGCAGGAGTCTTACTTTAGTGTCCAGGGTGATGTTATGACTTTTAAAGAAGGCGTTTATGCGGTTAAAGGTACCGGCGTACCTGATTTTATTCAGTCTAAGTCCGTTTATCAGAATTCCCTTGTTCATGCCGTCTAGGGCTTTATTGAAGATGCGCTCCGAGTATAGGTTAAAGATAAGAGGCGAACGTATGCAACCCTCGCTTTATTTTTACGTGATCTGTGTGTTCTTCCTCCACTCCGAGGTTATCGACCTGGTTCCACTAAAGGTTCCCAATTATTCGCAGGTCCTTGCAATCGATATCCGTTTCTTTTAGTATTTTGACCATCATTTCGTGCTTTACTCGGTCAAATGTCTTTTGGTAGTCGATCAGGCATGCGTATACACCGCAATTCATGTCTCGGCATCTTTGTAATAAGACTTTCACTTTAAACAGTGCTTCTCTAGTGCCGACCCCCTTTATAAAACCAAATTGATTTGGAGATATTTGGCTCTTACATACGCTATATATTCTCCTGTAGACGACCCTGAGGAATACTTTTAAAAGGTGGCTCATAAGACTTTTTCACACTTTTTTGGTCTTGTTTTCTTTGGAATAGCAACAAATTCAGATTTCAGTCATTCAAATGGAATTTTTCCAGTGTCGTAAATGTTATTGAACACTTGAGTAATAAGCGTGATTGTTCTTTCATCAAATAATTTGAGGAGTTCTGTTTGTATATTATCTGGACCCGATGCTTTACTATCTTTTAATTTTGCAAGGGCTTTTTGTACTTCTTCTTTCAAAATTTTCGGCCTGCTAAGAGTCTCCTCTATGTCAAAATGTTCTTTTTTATTATCCTCAAACAATTTTTTTAGGTATTCTTTCCAGGTGTTGATTTTGGTTTGTTTATCTACTTTAATTCGACCTTTTGAATCTTTAAGGTTTCCTAGTTGTTTGTTTTTGAAGTTTTTAATAAGCTCTTTAACTTTTCGATGTACGTTGTAGCTGTCGTATTTTTTTTGTAGTGCTTCGATTTCCTCACATTTTTCTACCGCTTCATTCTCCTTGGCCTCTCTAATTTTTTTCTGATAGCAATCTTTATCATTCTATGTTTCTGTGGGTCATTTTTGGATTTTCTTCTCTCCTCCATAATTTCCATTATTTCGCTAGTCATCCATGATTTTCCCTTGTTGGTCTTATCTGCTTTAAGATATACTTCCTTTATATCTTCCACAGCCTTCTGTATTCTGTTAATTGTCTGTTTAGTTTCCAGTTGCTCCTTAATATCATTGATTTGTTTATTTAGATTTATTTCGACTTTCCTTTTCGTTTTCGGTTCTATCAGAAGTCTCATATTATATACCTTGAGGGTTTTTGTACGTACTCTTTTCATTCTTGTTTTAAACACACCTACGAGTGGCACGTGGTCTGACTCGATGTCGGCCCCAGGATAGGTTTTAACAGATGTGCAGCTGTTACGGAATCTTCTATTCACGAGCAGATATTCAATTTGGTATCATACTTTCTTTTCTGGTTTATCTTGAGGTGATTTCCAAGTATAGAGTCTTCTCGAAGGGAGCCTGAAGAATGTGTTTATAACTACTAGGTCGTTGCTCTCTGCAAAAAATTTCAGTAGGTCTCCCCGCTCATTTCTTTTTCTTAGTCCATGTTCTCCGACGTGATAAGAGCTGTTTCCTGCTCCCAGCTTAGCATTGAAATCCCCCATCATGTTTAGGTATTTTCTCAATTACGGTGTTGATCAAGTCATAGAACTGTATAACCTGGTCTTCTGGCTTGTCTGGAGTTGGAGCATAAACTTGCAAGATGTGGTTTTTAGTTAGACTGGAATTCATCTGAAGTAGCATAGCCCTTTCTGATATGAGGACAAAGTTGCCAATTCACTTGGCTATGTCAGGAGATATTTTAGCCCCTACACCATGCTCATGTATTTCATCGGTTCCCGAGTAGAAAACTGTGCAGTTGTCCACTTTCACCTCTCCTGAATCTAGCCATCTCATTTCAGACACTCCTATGATTCCAATGTGCATTCTTCTCATTTACTGTACTGCATTCTGAATTTTTCCTTCCTTTGCCATCGTCTTCACGTTCCACGTAATATCTTGATTTTGGTTTTATATTTAAGTTTTATATCCTTGGATCCGCTTAAAACTGTCCTCCCCGGAGATCCGATCGAAGGGCTGACTCCGAAATTTAATTTAGTGCTGAGCATCGCCATGTTTGATTGACTAGGACTTATCCATGTGGATCTTTATTGTGCTGTCTGTCCTTTATAACTTGCACATCCTTATGCCATTGGCTGCATTCTGCAGTGCATCCGCCTTTAGATCCCGTTTCCAGGTTCAAGGGTAAAAGAGTGCACTGCTCTTTTTTTCTTACCCGCCCGAGGCCGTTGGTCGATAGGAGTGGGTTGCTTATCCCGGCAATATTTCGGTCGTTATTCTCCCCATATCTGGGTACCCTCACTTAGTTTAGCCCGCAAGTCGATGCAGTTTTCGGGGTGTGGCACGTGGAGCCATAAGTGAGAGCTGGCCGCCCTATAAGGACCAGTTGTCCGAGACCATCTCCAGTCTATGACTACCTCTACAGCGCAACCCATACATCCCAATAACTCCCGAATATACGAGAACTCTTCTTCGTTTTTTCGAAAATTATCATGAATATTCTTGCCGCCCTCGGCTGATACCGCCAAAAAAGAACCGCATATCTTTGTGTGGACGATACACCGCCTCGTAACCTCAGGCCAGATAATAGCACAGGGACGCACCAGTTAACCACCATCCGTAACAATACTAATCAAGATAATTAATTATTTAAATAATGAATATTTAAATCAGCAAAATAACTGTAGTTTGTTATTAGCAGATAAAAGATGTAATTATATTGTTTATAGAAATTGTCTGACAAGACTTTGTTTTTGACTATTTTAAAAGCTGATTTAAGTTATTAAATACGGTATCATTCCACAAATGCAGCTTTTAAGAGCTTTTAATTTATATTTATTCGTAATTGGATAGGTCTTACAAATATGTTTCGCTGTGTTTAATTTATAATATGCACACTTAGCACAAAAAGTATAAAAAATTTGGAACTGTTAAATAAATCTTAACAAAAAATATTAATTTACGTGCATGGTCTGCTTTACTATGGTATAAACAAAATCCTGACTTTTTTGTCGAACAAAAATTTAAAAAAAACCCGAAAAACTAAGCAGAACGATGCGATGCATATTCGTTTTGTTTAAGTACCACTGTAAGCTAACTAGAGACTATGCATGTATTCGCGATTTGTGATAAGCGATGCGTGATTTATCTAGTTCGTAGCAAACAGAACATACAGACTATGCGTTTTTCAAGACTCGATGTGTGATTTATTTATAGTTGCAGTTAGTTCGTGAAAATAATTATTCTTAAAGAACTTAAACACAGTTTTAACACTGAAGGACCCTCAAAAAAACATTCTCGCACCACGAATGGACGAATTAACAATAAACACAGCCCGAATTTCAGCGAATAAGTGGTTCGTGTTGATGCGCAGCCTTTGATATTCGTCAACTTGCTTTCTCCAAAAGCAAATCACCGCGAACACACGAACTATGTTGTTTACTAATCAATTTTTAACGAATAAGTTTCTACACACTACTCGCGAAACACGCATCGCCCGTAAATTTTCTTGGTAATAGTTTTCCGCAAAAAAAAAATATTCTAGCGGTGTTGAAATTTTTAATAAATTCAGTAATTTTATTCTAACATTAACGACAATCTTTTTTAATAAAAATGTACTTGTATGTTGGCGTACTTGAAAGCTCACTTGAATGGCTTCTTTGAATTTTATTTTGTGAAAAACTTTTTAATATTATAGCGGCTGGGAAAATTGAGGTCAAACTTGCATTCAACTTGGTGTGGCTGTAATAACATGCATAAAGAATAATCTCCAAGCTTAACCAAGAAAATTACTGGGTGCCTAATTTTAGTTTGCGCTTTTCGAAAAAGTATGAATTAAAAGATTTTTATTTTTATTTTTCTTGAAGGGAAGAGTGGTAATTTGGACCATTTTTTTTAAACCCGTTTTAATTAAATATCATTTATTATTTTTACAAATATCTATCGTATTAAATAAAACCACTATTATTGAAATTTGCATTTATTAAATATTAATCACATACAGTAAAACGTTTAAAATCCGAACGTCAAAAATCTGACATCATCAAAAAGAGCGGTTCAGCCGAAAAGCAGTTGTTTATTAATTCGTTGTTCCTTTCTTTATTCGTTGGTAACTATACATACAGTGTGGAACAGCCAAATGGAATAAATTTGATAACGAATAACGTAGCAATCTTCCTCATGACTGGCCCGGTGATTCTTAGCACCCTCTGGTCATTTAAGACCTGCCGGGGACTAAGGGCCTTGGCAATTTCTTTTCCAGTCATGCTAATGATTATTCTGAGGAATTTAATGAGGTGGTTTTCCGTTGCCTTCATCATCGCAGCCTTACAATCGATTTGATCATAATATGAGATGGTCGCTTGTAAGTATCTGGTAACGAACCTTTAATATCCTTTAATAACCACCCATATCTAGGAGGCGTTCCCCTATCTGCCACCTGGGGAGGCTCCCAATGGAGGACTAGCAACCCCACACGGAATACTTATTATAACTTTGGTAAATACAAGATGTTTAAAAAATAGGTGGTTTTGTTGCTAGGATAGGTAGAAACACTGCAAAATTAGTTGGGTTTGTTCAGTAAAATTTTTCGTAACGGCATCTGAATTCAAGATACCGGGTGCTGAAAAAAAAAATATTACACCCATTTTTTACGATTATGTCGAAACTACTGGCACCATTGCAATGACATTTTGTACGAGTATGTTTTGGAAGCGGGGTTCAAATCGAGTAAAGCATGCGTACCGCACGATACCATATCCAGCTAGCATCGCATAGCCTGCCCTACCCAATTCCGACCCCTATCCGCCACGAGGAAAACCCAGATAAGCTGAGCAACTCCATGGAAGATTGGGTTACCAACCCCAGTGAGAAATAGGGTCAATAGGAGCGGAAGAAATGGCCTTTCGAAAATGGGGTTGGGCTAGGGGCTAACAACCCCTTCCTGTAAAAAACAACATTAAAATCATACTAGGCAACATGAATGCTAAAGTAAGAAGTAGAAGAAAGTAAGAAGAAAACGGGCGTTTCTTCCAACTATGGGAAAACATTGCCTTCATGAAGATAGCAATGACAATGGAGTGCGCTTATTAAATATGACTATAGCTAGCACATGCTTCGACCATAAAAACATCTATAAGACAATATGGACCTCACCTAATGGCAGAACCAGCAACCAGATAGACCACGTAATAATTGATTCCAGACACGGATCTGATATCATGAACTGCAGAAGATATAGAGGGGCTAATATTGACTTGAATCATTATCTTGTTATAAGTACATTGAGAGCGCGAATGCCGAATGCAAAAGAGAAAATAAGCAACCCCTCCGCAAGTACAACGTACAAAAACTGATCAACCCTACAATTAAAGAGTCCTACAACAGTAACTTAAATACCAGATTGGCGAACGTAAACGAGGCCGAGGTCACCCCCACGCAAATAAACAGGTATTGGACAAAAGTTAGCGAAGAGATACGGGTGACCGCAGAAGAAGAACTAGGCAAAGATCGTGGTATTCGTAGGAATAAATGAAATTCTATAGAAAAGTAAACTTTACCAGAAAGAGCTTTAAAACAAGAACGACGCAGTATAAAAATAGGAATGGAGATTTATTAAGCTCCAGAAGTGAGGTGGTGGGCCGCTAAGTAGAACACTTTAGCGCTCTACTGAACACAGATGAGGTGGAACCAATCCCAGAACCACAAAAAGCCCAAAACGCAGAACACGGGACAAAAAATGAAACAGAATATGAATCGCCAACAATAGAGGAAATTAAAGAAGCTATAAAAAAGTTGGCAAACAATAAATCTTGCGGAAGCGACAACCTTCTTGCTAAGCTTATCAAAAATGGTGGCGAAGAGCTAGTAACCGCCATGTAACAACTATTTTCAAACATCTGGAAACAAAAAACACTACCAGAGGAATGGAAGGTAGGTATACTATGTACTATTTACAAAATAAATGATGTATTGGAGTACTAAAACTTTCGAGGAATCACCCTACTCACCCATACAAAGTATTCTCAGTAGTACTCTGCAATCGAATTTGACCCTACTCGGAAAAGGAAATAGGAAGATACGAAGCTGGAGTTCGTGTATCTTCCCTTCCTGATAACCACTCATAATGACACAACAGCCAAAATTAAAGGTAGAGTCCTCTTTGCCAACAGATGTTACTTCGAACTCGCCCCCCAACTCAAATCCCATAATATCTCTAGAAGCACAAAGTGTAAACTCTACAAAACACTGATAAGACCGGTTTTAATGTACGGCGCCTAAACATGCAAACTCACTAAGAGTGACGAGACCATCTTTGGGTGCTTTGAAAGGAAAGTACCAAGAAGAATTTACGGGGCCAGTGAGGAAAATGGGATATGGAGGAAAAAGTAGAACTTTGAGCTGTGTAGGCTGTTTCAGCGACCTGACAAAGTCAAGGAAATATAGTTGGGCCGGCTGCGATGAGTAGGCCATGTTATGAAGATGGAGGCAGATGACCCCGCCCAAAAAGTCTTACTGGATAAGCCCGTAAAACAACGTAGAAAGGAAAAACCTCAAATGAGGCTATTAGATAACGTAGAGGCCGATTTAAGAAATGTTGGATTAAGGGCCTGGATAAGATAGGCGCTGGACAGGGACGCCTGGAAGAAAATACTTAAGGAGGCTAAAGCCCACGAAGGACTGTAACGCCGTACTGATAATGATGGTGTTTTGGAAGCTGACACATCGGATGAGTTTGTTTTTATATCTGACTCTCATAGAGGGCGCTAGTTACGCGGTTGGTATTAAATAGTTTTAATTATAACTTTTTAGAGGTTAAATGTTCTAATCCAAATGTAATGTGAACTTGAACATCATTTAATTTTACATATAAAAAGTACGATTGATAAAACTCGATAATTGATATTTTAATTTGAAAATGATGAAGTAATAACTAAAGCAAGTATTGTAAGTAACAATTACCCTTTTATTAAAAACCAAACACAATAACATTATCCTAATGCTAAAGTTATTAATTAAACAAAGAATTACAGGAAAAACAAAATAAATTTGAGTAAACTTATAACAGTGCTCCATTTTAAAACACGTCGAATTTTAAATCGAGGAGGAGGTTTAAAAATTTTATTCTACGGTTTTCAAGTCTCACTCCTTCAACATCCACACCCCTTTGTTAAAATGTCAAATAGCAACCCCTATCTTGTGTTACATCAAATAAAAACACAAGAAAAAGTCAAATTAGCCATATACACAACAATTTATTCTGTCAATTTATTTTGCAGATAACATTAAACATAGCGAAATTACAACAGAAACTAAAATTAAGTTAATTACAAACAACTCCTTTAATGTGTTTATATATATATATATATATATATATATATATATATATATATATATATATATATAAATATATATTTCGTGGGTGGATCCTATAACCAACGAAGAGGTGCTACGTAGAATGAAGAAGGAAAAAGAAATCTTATATCAGGCAAAGAAACGTAAACTTGAATACCTCGGCCATCATGAGAAATCTTGAAAGATACCGGCTTTTACAGCTTATACTCCAAGTCAAAATAAAAGGTAAAAGGAGTGTAGGAAGAAATCTGTCTACATTATTCAGTTATTCTAAGCTTTAAATCTTCAATGTCTTTGGGAGGTATTTTGTAAACTAAAGTTTTTAAATAGCCCCACAGAAAAATGTCAAGTGACGTTAGATCTAGAGATATTGCCGGGCCATTCTATAAAAACCCTTTTGCCAATCCAATGCCTTGGAAATCGTTCGTCTAGCCATTGTCTTACAGCTAGTGCGTAATGTGGTGTTGTTTCGTCCTATTAAAGGTATATATTCTGTTTATCTAGCACCATATTTGCCTGTCCATCAACTTGTCTTTCTAGAGACTGAGTAACAAGTGGATCAATTTTATTTTCTAATAATTTCCAAGAATATCAGCCCATACATTGATCTTCACTGGAAACTGAGTATTATACTGTCGAAACACGTGAGGATTTTCGTCATCCCAATACCTACAATTATATTTAAATAAAACTTTGATTTATCACTGAAACTAATATTTTTAACCAAATTTGCGTCTTCTTGTATTTTTTGGGACATTGTTTCATAAAATTCAATTCTGCGGTCATAGTTGTATTCACTAAGCTGATGATGAATTTATATTTTATGAGGAAAAACTTACGCAATTTTAGCAGTTTGTGTATGGAACCAACAAAAATATTTGTAAGTTTTATTACTTTCGGAATAAAAAAGGTAGGATCCAGAGCAAAATGACCCAGTAGGTACTAAAATTTGTGCAGCTTCGTCGAGAACTCCGAAGATGCTACAGCTACAAATAATGGCTAATTTAACGTCACTAATAACTAACTACATATGCTATTAATATTTTTAAAACAAAGAAACAAAATAACAGAAATTTTAAAAGAAAATGTAAATGATTCAAAAGTAATTATTGATCCCTAATTAGACATCCACCTATCCAACAGTGGCATAGGTCGTTTTTGTTATAGTCTTGTGTTATTTTACAAAATTTGTTGTTATCGGCAAAATAAAGCGATAGAATAAATTGTAGTTTATATGGCAAATTTGTATTTTGTTTTTGTTTTTATTTGATGCATCACAAGGTAGGGATTGTTATTTGACATTTTAAAGAAAGGGTGGGGAATGTTTAAGAGGTGCCACTTGAAAACAGCAGAATAACATTTTTAAACCTACCCCTTGATTTAAAATTTGACGTGTTTTTTGTGTTTCTTACATTTACGCAAAATCAAAAGTTATTTGGACTGGCTGGTTTTGAAATGAAAGCACTGTTTATACATTTAATTGGGTTTATTAAAGACTTCTTTTATGGTATGTAAAATCCAAATATAAGGGTATTTTCTTGTAAAATAAATTTCCTAAGAAAACTCGAAATGTTCGCTGATACCATTTTATGAGTATATTTAGTGAAATATTTTTATCTTACGTAAAATAATTTTCTTCGGGATATTTCATTATCATTTATCTCGTTTTCTACAAATCTAATATTGACTTTAATATGATACCTCGTCTGACTTTGCGTTTTTTATGGTTATTTTATATTTATTTTTGCTTGTACCTACATCTGAAATTACGACTGCAATTTAAAATACACGAAATTACGAAGCAACTTAATATTTTACTTTATGGAAATAAATTTATCAGTAACTAATCCCATAAGATTTCTTAAAAAGTATTCAATAAACTACTAAAAATTATGTAACACATTAAAATTAATTAAATTGTGGAATGGTTTTACAACTTCTTAATTAAAAATATATGTTATATGTTTTTTTTCTTCTTTTTATTTAAAAAAAAGGTTGTTGAATGTCAGATTGACAAGTAATATATATGAATTGTTCTGTCTTTCGTTTTATTAATTAAGACTAATAGTATTTTGCCAAAAGTAAAAGGCCTCTAAGTTATTGTCAATCCAGCCTAATCCCGACACAACTGTGTTCATTTAAAAAGGACCCACCCTTAATATTACAGAAATGCGACATATTAGAAAGATATGCTAAAACATGACAAATTTTAGCTTGAGGGGGACACTTTTTAGCGTTGATGTCGTTAACGTCAGATTCACCCACTCACTACTTGAGATACCCCTTAAATTTTTTTAAATAGCGTTAGGTATCAAGTCATACCTTGTTTAAAAGGTCTAGTACATCTCTATACAATTATATTGTTTTGCATTTGATACCAGCCTTTAATCGTTGTTTAAAATTGGCTCTCTTTAAACTTTTTATATGCCCCACAAAACTGAATCCTGTTATTGTAATTATCACTATGATTTTTTTAATTGTCATTATTGTTTTTGTATTTGTCACTGTTACTATGATTTTTTAAATTATCAACATAACATGAAAAGTTTAAAGGGAGCCAATTATAAACAACGATTAAGACTGCTATCAAAGGCAAAATAATATGATTGAATAGAGATTTACCATACCTTTTAAATGAGGTATACCTTAATACCTAACAACGCTCCATTATAATTAATTTAATAGATAGATCTTTTTAATACTTACAATTTCCTGATTGAACCTATTCGATCGGAGCTGTAGTTTTTTAGTTATTAACAAAAAACCGCTTTTCGCAACTTTGCCAATTTTTTAGGTTATTTTCGGTAATCAGGATCGAGTCGCATAAATAAAGAAACTCACCCTGAGTTTTAATTTCCCAAACGCTCATATTTTTTTTTTTTATATTAATTTTTGCACCTATAACATTGGGCCGCTTCTTCGTTTCTTGAACTATTTGGTAACAATCTTACCGTTATTGCTCTTGCAGCATACTCTGAATCTTAGTAAGAGTCTTAATATGCGATATTTATTCGTGGGTTCGATGTTTTTAAACAAAAAAAACTTAACAATTTGTTCCAATCTTTCTAAACAATAAAATCTTACTTAACAAATCCCTTAGATACAAACTCTATACAATGTTTTTATAACGCTTTATAATTTGGCAACATTTCTTTAAAATGGGCAAACAAACTAATCGAGAATGGAGACGTCCATTCTGGAAGAACAAGGAACCAACGAGAAAATTCTTTCCTAAAATATGGGTCATTTTTTGTTACAAAACAAAACAATTTTTTTTCGTTGTGATTAACTCGCTGTCGCCTTAAGGTAATTAATCGGACTGGGACGAACTGCAATTGTTAACATCATCCTCCTCTCATATTTGATCGTCCCGATAAAATACTTGTACAACCTCTCCATTGAAAGGCTTTAAACTCTCTAGGTGGACGATTTTTATCTTGGGGCTGCGTTAGATTCTACAAACCACATCATTTATTTTTTTTTATTACCTTATAAGGCCCTTCCCAAGATGGTGTCATTTTTGGAGACACACTTTTCTTTCGTTGTGAATTATACAGTCATACTCGATCTCCTTTCTTAAATCCCTTCGAATTTGCTCTTAAGGTCATAACGAGCCTTCATTTTATTATTTGCTAACCTCAATATCTTTTTAGCCGTTTCACGGATTTTGAATAAGCTATTCCGTAACTCATCTGCCTAAACTTGAACTTCTTTCTCTTCGGCACTTGCTGACCCGAACACCAAATCACAGGGCAAACGAAGTTTCCTTTCGAAGACTATGCTGGTTGGAGTGAGCTTTGTAGACGTCGATCCCATTCATTCTGATGTTCTTCTACTACTTTGGAAAGATGTTCCTACATACCACGATTAAACCTTTCAACCATGCCGTCTGACTGTGAATGTAGTGGAGTAGTCTTAGTCTTGCTGATTCCCATCAATTTGCAAACTTTCTTAAATAAGTTTTATTTGAAATTTTTTGCTTAATCGGAATGTAGCTCAATGGGTACTCCGAATCGTAAGAACATGTTGTCTACCAGGGCTCTTGCAACAGTAGATGCTTCTTGGCTAGGCACGGCATAAGCTTCAACCCACTTATTTAAGTAATCTATAGCAACCAGTATGTATTTATTGCCTTCATTTGTTATTGAAAATGGCCCTGCTACGTCGATGGCAATTTGTTCAAAAAGTGCTCCCACATTGTACTGTTTCATTTCGCCTCTAGATCTTGTTTTGGGGCTTTTGCTCACTTCAAAAATTGGGCATCTTCTGCACCAACTTTCTACGTCTTCGCGACATTGGACCCAATAGAACTTTGTATTATTTTATCCAAAGCCTTATTATTACCTTTTAGATGACCACGTGATTTTCCTTCATTGATCTCCCCCAAGACTTTTTTAATCCTTGTCTTGGGCACAACCAGTTGGAAAGTTGTTTTCTTGCCATCGGACGACTACCAATACATTCTTTACAATAAGGGAATCTCATTGTGCCCAAATGGCTTTGAATGTTGGTGCCCGATCGGAGATGTCCTTTTAAATAAGTCTCTCTGCAATATTGGGATCACTTTATTAATCCTGCTTTAGATGGGCTGCTGTCCATTCATCGTCAGTCTTATTTGTTTAATATTAGCAATTTTTTAGTGACGCTCGATCCGCACACAGTGCTTGCAGTTATCCGCACAAGGTATTTTGGACAAGGCATTTGTGTTGTTATGTAATCGTCCTGGCCAATATTTGATATTAAAGTGGTACTGGTTTAACTTTTTGATCGACCTTGCTACCTGACTTCAGGGTTTCTCATATTAAGTAGCTACTTCAAGGCTGCATGATCTGTCCTAATGAGAAACTTCCTTTTGTAAAGATGTTTGTGGAAGAGGTCTACTGTTTTAATGGTCGCTAACAATTTTTTCCTAGTGACGCAGCAGTTCCTCTCAGGTTTACTTATAATTTAAGTGTAGCATTCTATTACCTTTTTTTGACCATCCTGCACTTGTAATAGTACGGCTTTAATTCCTTTGTTGCTTGCATATGTGTCTTTATTGTGAAATACCCAAGGTTGGTCTAGAACATAGAGCAGCTTTTAATTTCTTGATTGCTTCTTTACAATCGTTAAAACAGATGAAGTTGACTTTGTCGTCTGGCAAAACGCCGGTAAAAGTACATGGGTACAAGAAGCTCCTCACTTAATGTTTATCTTTTGATCTTTCCCAGTCTCAAATCGTCTTAATCTCCTTTCCATCTCGTTGGATGCCTTCTGATGATACTATGTATCCCAGGAAATCCACTTCCTTCTGGAACAAGAAAAATTTCTCAAGGTTCAGCTTAAGGTTGGGATTTCTAAATTTTTAAAACATTTTTCGCAAATTTTCCAGATGTTTCTTCGAAAGTCTTGCCCATGACCAAAACGTCGTCGAGATATACTGGGCAAGTTTTATACGTAAGCCCACGTAGTGTTAATTATATTAACCTTTTGAATGTTGCTGGGGAATTACATAATCCAAAAGGCATCACATTGAACTGGTAAAGTCCGTTTTTAGTTAAAAAAACAGTATCTTTATGTATGCCCACATGCCAATAACTGCTCTGTAAATCTAGTGTTGAGAATAAACGCGATCCTGCCAATGTTGTCAAAGTATCGTAAATCCTGGGTGATGGGTAGCTGTCCTTCTTCGTGACAATATTCAATTTTCTGTAGTCTACACAGAACCTTGTAGATCCATCCTTTTCGGAAACCAACAAAACCGGCGCAGACAAAGGGCATGCTGATTTTTTGATTACTCTATCTTTCATCATATTTTCAACCAGCTTTTCCACTTCTTGTTTTTTCGCAAATGGTAGTCGTCTTGGTGGTTGTCAAATAGGATGAGCTTTGCCAGTATTAATCCTGTGTTAGTCCGTCCTGGTGTTGTTGAGTCAAAGGTGTCGCTTTTAGATCTGATGAATTTTCTGGCAGCGTTATTTTTATCCAACGATAAATGTCCTAACGATGATTCTTGACTTTCCAATACGCTGTCGAAGTCCTCTTTTTAATCCTGATAATTACTCTTCTGACACCTTGTTATTATAGTTACAGGTTCACAGGCTTCAATTATGTCACCTTCTTTAGGACTTATTTCTTCGGAGTACAGATTAGCAAATTTTACAGGAATGGTCTGTTTTGTCTTAACTAAGGATCGTGCAAGCAAAAAACAGTTGGGGAATTCTTTTCATGGCTTTACTACTCCAACGCGACACCTAGGGTCACTTTCCAAAGTGGCATCTTTTCGGAAATTTCTGGAATTCCTACAGAATTTACCATCTGCAGCTTTACATGTCCCATTTTTTAAAATGGGGTCGTCACAATAAATTCTTCTCCTCCAAATCTTATGGTTATTTGTTTGCTGTTAAATGAGAACCCCTACTCGTTATCAAATCCATACCAAGAATGAATGCATCTTCTATATCTGCGACAAAAACTGAAACCACAATGTTATGCCGTTTAAGAGTGAGTATGACTTAAGCCTCTCCTCTTATTTGTGCATTTTCTCCAGTAACTGTTTAAAAAACAAGGTTTTACACATTCTGGCCTAAGAATGTCGCTGCGTACCGGGAAAACTGATGCGCCGTTATCTATGGTGCATACGGTTCAATTTCCCTTTGATAGTAAGACTATCCATTGTTCTTATTTTGTTGACATGAATAAATAACCCTGGGTGCTTCTTTATTGCTAGCGAGCATGCGCCTCGATATGCTGACTAATTCTAGTTTACCTGGTGCCGTTCTGATGACTCATTAGATAACCCGGTCCTCGTAGTTAAGTGGAAACGTGATTGTGTTCTAGCAGGTGAGTTTAATTAAATGGACTTGATTTCCTTCACAAAATTTTTGAAGGGCCCATTGGCTGAGTCGTTTTGATGGTTTGATTTTTCGATTAACACTGCTCGAACTTTTAGCCTCATAGTATTAAAGGCCGCCTTCACTTGCAATGATCGTACCAAAGCTTTACCACTTCTATTAAAGTCAAAGAGTCTTCTGGATCTTCAGATTTCTTAGTCCATTAATAAATAGCTGGACGGCCTGTTGTTCCCTAAAGTCTTCCAGTGCCTGTGGGTACGCTAACTGGATCAGCCTCCTCACATCTGCTTTGAACTCCTGCAGACTTTCACCAGATCTCTGCACCCGTGTTTTCATTTGCGCCCGGTTTAGCTATTCTCTTTAGTGATCACTAAACCTTAACTCCAGTGCAGCCACTGGATCTCCATATTTGCATATTTGTTGTTTGACAGAAATTGTTTTCAGCATTTCCAAAGCATGTCCTCTTAGGGCCACTATGGGTGCAGTAGCCTTCTCTTTATTGTTTCACTTATTAGACGAGGTTGCAGCTTTAAACTGTCTGCGATACATGAACCAAGATGACTGTCCATAGAAAGTTGGTGGTTTTATTAAAATCTCCAATGCGGCAACCTTGTCACGATGATTATGAATTTTAAGCGAGGCGATCTGGCTTTGTACGTCCTTTTTATTTGTATCCACTTTCCTCTTGAGAACAGCGTCGATCTTATGCTTAATGTCTTTTACTTTATCTAGTACTGAGTCTACTTCCTTGCTCCACTCTCTGTCAATCCTCTTGATATCTTTTTTTAATTCGACAATTTGTTCTTCTGTTTTCTGTAGCACTTGTTTGAAGAACTTTTCCTACTATTCTTCTCTTTGCTTCTTTTGTTCTTCTAGAATTTTTTTTTCGTCATTTTTTTTGTCGTCGTTTTTCTTTTGACGCGCAGTTGTCTTAAGTCAATCAAACGGACAGGAATGAACTGCAATTCGTAACTACATAAAAAAATATTGTTTTTATATAGAAAACAAAGTAAATACAATTGACATTTGAATTGTGACTTACTTTTTAATTATTTTTGCAATACTTTTAAAAAATTATTTTCCATACTTTGATTATGTCCAACAATCTGGCCCTTACATTTTTTACTTATTTTTATTTAGTTGACAAGTAAGCGGTATTAATATTTATTAAGTAATAATAACAGTTTAAAAAGAAAAGTGCACTGTCCAAGGAACAGAAATAAATAAACCATTTTGTAATGGTGAATAATAACAATTATTGTTTACATACATTCATTTATGTAGTCACATCTTTTTCCAGTAGGGGTAGGTTTTTTTTCCGTAGGGGTAGGCAGTGACCACTTCTTTCCACTTGCTACGATGTTTACACACGTATTTCGCTTCTTCTACTTTTATTAGTGCTTTCATACATGCTGGTCGGTTTCTGGTACTCTTGACCTGTTTTTTTTTTAAACAATTTTGATCTGATCGATATAAGATAATTGATTAGGGTCAAAAAATTGTATCTAAAAGACTTTTTTTGTACCTTGATCTTGTAGAAATGTGAACAGGTGAACAGTCAGGTGGTTGAAAATTAAAATTTTCAAAAGATATATGAAATGACCATACCTGAGAAAAAGTAATAGAATATACCATATTTTTTATTTTAAGTTTTACCCAAAATTAATTACATAATCTAAAAACGGTATAATGGTGACACCACTTTTAGTAAAACTGGATATTAAAACATTATCATTCTTGTGGCGTTGGTTTAAAAACTTTTCATTTGTCAAAAAGCTATCTAAATATTTTAATGCTTTGAAATTTTATATATCAGTCTGTACAACAGTAGATCCGTCTAAACAAGCTGGCGACGTTGATGTATGATACTTTTAATATTGTGTATTTTCAAACAAGCTATTATTTAGAATTTGCTTTTTTTTACACCATTAAAGAGTATTTTTGCGCAAAAAATTTGCATCAAACAATATTTTTCAATTTTATTACATTCATATGATGAAATGTTTTAAACTAATATGGGGTACGAGATGAATGATGTATTAGTTAAGAAGAAAATTTAAAAAAAAATACCAGTGAAAGTGAACTTAATAAAACAAATAACAAACAGAGTAATCAGAATCTCAGCAAAACCTTTAACAAAAAAAATTTTAAAATTTTTTTTAATCTTTTTTAAGATAATCCACACCCACCTAGTTTAGTAAAGAGTATTATGTTAAACACCCATCTCCTATAGAACACACGCGTACAATAATACCAGTATTACAACCATCAATGTTAATGAACCCAATACCAAAGAATACACCAGCATAAGTTGAAGATGTCAATGGTATAGGTACAACAGTACACACAGTGCTCTTGATGTCCAATTAGGGAGATCTGCAGGACATCCTTGACAGAGTTGTTTCAGAATGTGCCACGGCTGGTCTTGACTTAAACATTAAAAAGACGAAAGTGTTAGTGATCAGCAAACAACCTAACATCGTAACTAACATTACAGTTAGAGGCAAAACGCTAGAGCAAGTTGATCAAATAAAATATCTTGGCAGTGTTCTGAGAAGTAACGCTAATAGCCAATCTAAAATAAGGTCACGAATTTAACAGGCTCGTACTGTTTTTAGGCAGATGAGTAAAGTCTTATGTTGTAGAGATTTGGGGTTGCCCCTGAGGATCCGTCTTCTGAGATGCTATGTGTTCTCTAATGTAGTGCCCTGAGCCAGGACAACTTGGACAGAGGGTTAATGAAGGCCCAACAAACTCAGTTGATCGTTCATGAGAATTTCTTTGAACCCAACGAACGTGTCAATGTCAACACGCATTGTTTACAAATTAATTGTATTTATTAAACAACGAGTCCTCTAGCAGAGAGTTGTGTGTTTTTATATTTTGACATGACCGGTCGATACGCGAACTACTTAGGTAGCCGTCGTCGATGTCAAGTTCAACAATTGTTAATAAACATCTAGTAATAATGTTCGATTAATTAAATAAACTTAGTATTTGGGAAAACGTTCCTTTTTTTTATTCTAACAAGGGTTTCCCGTAACCTTAAGGTGCCTAAGTACTACATGGCTTCCTGAAACATTACACTACTCTCCTATACGGCGTTAAAGCCTGGACACTTAACAACAAAGACATGAAACGTCTTGAAGCTATTGAGATGTGGGCCTACAGGCGAATACTAAAAGTAGCGTGGACAGAAAAAGTTCGCAATTCAGAGATACTCGCGAAAGTACAGAAGAACACCGAAATTATCGTCACCGTTGAGAAAAGGAAATAAGAATATTTTGGGCATGTGATGAAAGGCAAAAAATATCGTTTGCTCCAGAACATAATGCAAGGCAAGATAACGGGTAGACGAGCTCCAGGTAGAAGAAAGACATCCTGGATGAAGAATCTCCAAGACTGGTTTGATGTGAGTTCCAGCACGCTGTTTATACTGGCATTTACAAGATAAGAATAGCCATGATGGTCACTAACGTTCTGAAAGAACATGGTACTTGAGAAGAAGATTGTTGTATTGATACGGGAACATTGAAAAAAAAAGGATTGAGAAACTGTAACTAATCTTCTTCTTCTTCCAGTAACCTGTCCGATTATCGAACGTTGGCAATCATATTGGCTATAATAACTTTGTTTATTGCAGCTCGGAATAGTTCAACGGATGATTTGCGAGACAACTCTCAAAGATTTTTGAGCCAAGATGTTTTTCTTCGTCCTGGACCTCTACTTCCGGCAATCTTACCCTGCATTACTTAATGAAGGAGGTAATATTTCTCTGGATGCCTTATCACGTGACCGAAGTATTTAAGTTTTTGGCTTTTTATTATTTTAATTATTTCTGTGTTTTTCCTCATTCGTTGTAGAACCACCTCATTTCTTATTCGGTCCATCCAGCTTATTCGTAGGATCCTTTTGTAGACCCACATTTCAAAGGCCTCCAGCCTCTTAAAAAATGAGTCGGTCGGCGTCTAACTCTCTACTCCATAGAGCAATGTGGAGAATATATAGCAGCGTGTTAGTCTGATTTTTAATTTTAAAGTGATTCCTTTGTTGCAGATAATTCTTTTTAATTTAAAGAAGGCGTTTCTGTTTTTTTCGATACGGATCTTTATTTCTTTGCTCATGTCCCAGTTGTCATTGATATTAGCGCCCAAGTATGAGATGTTGTTAACCTTTTCTAGCTTTATCCTGTATGCCCTGATTTGTATTGGTGGTATTGGTGTTTTGCTGACAACCATAACTTTGGTTTTTAAAGTATTAGGTCTAAGCCCATACTTGTTACATGATTTGGTCACTTTGTTTATGAGTATTTGCAGTTCTTCCTGACTAGCAGCAATTAGCACCGTGTCGTCCGCATATCTCAAATTATTGATGTTAATTCCGTTTACCTTAATACCAAGGTCCACTTCGTCAAAGGCTTCTCTAAAGATATATTTAAAGTAGAAATTAAATATTAAAGGAGACAGAATGCATCTCTGCCTTACTCCATTTCCACTTCCTTTGATATGTTACGGCCGAGTCGAATGTTTGCACATTGATGCCAATAAAGATTCGCGATGATTCGTAGGTCTCTATCGCTATAACCCGGATCTTATCTTCACCAACAACTCTCTAGCTGCAACAAGACAGTCATGGACCCTATCCCACACTCCCAACATGCTGAAGTTTAGACCAGTGATAATGCCGCAGAAGGTCCCATTTAAAAGGCGGTTTAATCTAAGAAAGGCAGACTGGAATAAATTCACAGAAGAGATCGACGAAGAAATTAGAGACCTCCCACCGACCCCAGCAAACTACGATAATTTCATCTCTGCAATCAAGAAGACAGCAAGGCGCTGCATTCCCGCGGCTGTAGAACTTACTATATACCCGGTCTCCCCAATGAAAGTAAAGACACATACGAGGAATATTTAGAGCACTACAGTCGGAATCCCTTTTCTCCGGAAACCATACAGCTAGGTGACCAGCTGATCGATTCCATAAGTAAGGAGAGACAAGGGGCATGGAAAGACACGATAGAAAGTCTAGATATGAAACACAGCAGTAGAAAGGCCTGAAGCCTCATTAAAAAGCTATCAGGCGACCCAACATCCTCTAAAGACCAAGTAAACGTCACCGCCAACGAAATCGCACATCAGCTACTTCTAAATGGTAAGCCTGATCAAAAAGTTAAAGTGACCCGCACTTTCAGGATGGCACAACAGCCTAGACAAGCTAATAAGGATTACTTTACCATTACAGAACTGGAAACTGTAATCGAGTCTCTGAAGGCCAGGAAGGCCCCAGGCCCTGATGACATCCTGAATGAGTTCCTGATAAACCTAGGCCCATCAGCCCTGAACTGGCTTCTTCAAATGTATAACTCATGCTGGAACAACAATATAATCCCAAAATTGTGGCTAAAAGCTAAGGTCGTAGCCATCCACAAACCAGGGAAACCACGGGAAGATGTCAAAAGCTACCGCCCGGTGTCACTGTTATGCTCTCCGTTCAAACTCTACGAACGCCTCATTCTGAACAAGTATGGGCCCCAAATAGAAAACCACCTAATCTCCCAGCAAGCAGGGTTTAGACCTGGGAAATCCTGTACTGGTCAGGTTTTAAGCCTCACACAACACATTGAGGATGGCTTTGAAAGAAAGGCAAAAACGGGGGCTGTCTTAATAGATTTAACGGCGGCATATGACACTATAAACCATAATATATTACTGTGAAAAATCTTCGAAATGACAGGTGATTTACAGTTGACGAAAGTGCTAAACACAATGCTATCGAATAGAAGGTTTTATGTAGAGTTCCAAGGATCAAGAAGCCGCTGGAGGAACCAGAAGAATGGCCTTCCCCAAGGTAGCGTGCTCGCACCCATGCTCTTCAATGTGTATACTAACGACCAACCAACTGGCCCAACAACAAGAAGCTTTATCTACGCCGATGACGTAGCTATCACCTGCCAGTCAAAAAACATCGCAGAGATAGAGGAGCACTTAACAGAATCTTTATCAATGCTGAGCGGCTATTATAGATCTAACCAACTCCGCCCGAATCCAGCAAAGACGCAGACATGCCTATTCCATCTCAATAACCGACAGGCGAGAAGGGAACTGCAAATAGAGTGGAACTCAGTTAGACTGCAACACTGCCAAACCCAGTCTATCTAGGGGTTACATTGGACCGCTCCCTCACCTAAAAGAAGCATATCGATAAAACCAAGGCCAAAGTCAACACCAGAAACGGCATTCTCCGTAAACGGACTAACGCTCGTTGGGGGGCGAACCCTAACGTCCTGCGCTCCCCGGCCCTTGCACTGTGCTACTCCACGGCCGAATATGCATCTCCCTTATGGCAGAGATCAGCACACGTCCATAGGCTGGACCCTGTCCTGAATGAAACGTGTAGATTAATAACGGGATGCCTAAAACCCACCAACCTTGACCAACTCTACATGCTAGCCGGAATCGCACCCCCACAAATACGGAGGGAAACCCTAGCCATGGCCGAACGAAACAGACAATGCGACGACACCAGACATCCTCTGTATCAACATATACCGGTAGCGGCCAGACTAAAATCTAGGCGAAACTTTATACAATCTACACAGCCTCTAAAACTGCCACCAAGGAGGCAAGATGGGAACAGTGCCTAATAGACCACGACACTCCAACCTGGAATCCAAAAGAAAAACTTCCTGCAGGTTCGGACCTAGACTGGGGTACCTGGAAGACCCTCAACCGACTCCGGTGCCAAATGGGGCGATGCAAGACCAACCTCGTGAAGTGGGGATACGTGGAAGAGGCAGCATGTGAATGCGGAGAAGCCCAGTCAATAGAACACCTCCTGTCGTGCCAATCCCTACAAGCCCCATGTACCCTCCGGGACCTATGGACGTGCAATGAAAATGCTGTGATATGCGCCAGACACTGGAGTGATATATGAACATTTATAGCTATATATATTTGTAGTTCAGACACGATTAAATAAATCGCTGATTTCCACCTGCTGCAGAATTATTATCATTTTGACGTGCTTGACCAAATCAAAAGCCTTCTCAAAGTCAATAAATCCCATAAAGACTGGGTTTTGCATGTTTCTGCATCTTTGAACTAAGACCTGAAAGCTAAACTAATCAACATTTGTTTTTTGTTTTAAAATCTAACAAAAAAGAAAATAATAAGGAATATATAATAAGTGAATTAAAATTAAGTGTAACTTTTTTTTTCTTAATAAATAAACAGCAAATTTAAAAAAAGTTTAATTATAGAAGACGCTTCGAGAATTCTCCAAAGGTATCTTAACGAGGTGAAAACTGTCAGCCGTTGTGAAAAATGAGAAGAAAAGGTGATTAAGGTCTGAATCAGCAAACGTGTTTCTTTTATTTTGATGGATTAACTTTTGTTTTTCGACCGACCGCTGCCGTCTATAACAATTTTGTCGTCGGATTTTTGTGTTGTCGATGAGTATTATGAGTGATGACACCTTTTCTTGCTGCCCGTAGATATCGTGAAAGTTCGGGATTTTTGATAATTGAAATACTGCAAATGAATTGTTAGACACATTTGCCAAATAATCGTCACGAAATAGAAAATAGTTTCGAGGAAGCATCAATATTTAATTAATATAACCGTTTTAAAAGTCGACAAAAGGGCGTTATTGCGGTAACATATTGCTTTGTTAAACATGTTTTTACAAAGTAAAAAAACATTTATTCGGCGCAATTATTTTAAATTTTTGTTGTTGTATAATGCAATAATAATTATTGTAACGTCCATGGGTATTTAAAAAGAAAATACTTCACAGATGATTGGAAATAAAAGATCAGACGAAACTGGAATGACATACAACATTTTTCTATCAGCGTGCGGCCATTGGGAAATCTCACGACCGAATAACGTTAAGGAAATTGAAGAAATGTCCTCGCTTATTGACGCAAATGATTGGTTTTATACAAGGGAAAAGGTCAAATAATATTTGATTTAAAAATTGTCTTAAAACTATCAGTTACATAACTACTTAGGGTACTTTTATAAATACAAAAACTATAGATACAATTTAAATTAACGTTGTGATTGCTAGTAATAATCGATGTTTTATCTATTTTAACACAAGTATAAGCGATGTGATTTGAAAAAGTAAAAATAACAGTGGCATAAGGTAAAACTTTGTAAAAAAACTTTGTAAAGAAATAAGTATCTACATTATGTTTGTTTGGGCACTTTGAACGTTTAAAGGAATATATCCTAACGAAATGTGGAAAATAAGTGGGATATAAAAAAAAGATACAACTAAAAAGGAAGTGGAACGAAAAAAAGACATCACTTAAAATTGCAAAAAAGAGAAATAGAAATAAAAAATATTCTGGGTCGACCCACCCCCTTTATACTAACACGTGTCCCTTAAGTTGATAAATAATGTTATAGGGAATTAAATATCATCAATTAGAACAGTAGTAAACAAAGAACATAAATTAAATATGTTGTTAAAATATTGTTTTTAAAAGTATAACTCAAATATTGATGACTAGAGGTGACCCGTGCGAATACTTCGTACCGATAGCGGTCAGTTACGTAATATTGTTATAGGGAATTAAATATCATCAATTAGAACAGTAGTAAACAAAGAACATAAATTAAATATGTTGTTAAAATATTGTTTTTAAAAGTATAACTCAAATATTGATGACTAGAGGTGACCCGTGCGAATACTTCGTACCGATAGCGGTCAGTTACGTAATATAATAAAGTAAAAATAAATAAATTTAAATATTTATTAATTTTAAATATCAGTCCAATATTTTCATTATTATCCTGGATGGTACCCGCTATTTAGTTTGCGTTAAGATTAGTACTTCGTGTAGCTCATTTTTTTCTCCAAGGAATTCATCCGTCTATCTTTATTTCAAAATTTAATACTCATTCGTGTGCTTACATAACTCGTGCTACGCACTCGTTTATGTCTTTCACACTTATAAATAAATGATTATGATGCTTTTATCCCATTTAAAAAGTAAATAACAAAAATTTATTTTTTTCAAAATAACAATACACACTTGACACTGACAAAAAAACTTAAAACTGACAGGTGTCAATTTAATTTAGTTTATTGACAATTTGAAATTGACTAATGCCAGTTAAAAATTTATGTAGCTAATTTGATTTTAACTAATGTCATTTTGATTCTGATTGCTGCCAACATCCATACTCAAACTTTCGCGTTTATAATAGTAGTAGGTTCACACAATATCTTTATAAATTATAGCCTATGTATTATTCTGATGTATAAGCTACATAATTAGAAAGTTTTATTAAAATCCATTTAGTAGTGTTACGATATTTACTTTTTGGGTTCGGTAATTCTAAACTCTCAGTACAGTAACTAAACAAATTTTTATTCCAATATTTATTACACAATTAATTTTACTTTACAAATCACTTCGATATTCACTTAACAATTACTTTAAATACTTGACTTTGAACTAATTAAACTTAAACTGACTTCTTCGCAACCACTGTCCTTTTTATATTTCCAAATCATAATTCCAGAAGAATAGTAATCATTCGAAACTATTTTCTAGAGAGTGCCAAAATAATCCATTTACCATTTCAGAACCATTAAACGCAGTATTCTAGAATTTGCCGGTCTTTTTCTATCACAATCGCCGCACCGGCATAATAAAGCAGTCCACTAATTGTAATAGATTCGATGACGAGTTTTGTGGAGGGATTATAGAAAGGAATTGATAGTGGACCCGCTTTTTAAAGAGTTTTAGGTCATAGTTTTCTGGAAAAACTGATTTTGAAAGCTTGTTCCATTCCGTAGCAGCCCTGTAAAAAAAGGACTCTTGATGGAGATTGGTCTGCAACTCTTCTTCTATGTTCTAGTAGGTGAAGGGTGTCTGTGAGAGTTGAGCTGTTTATCAACCAAATGGCCCTCTTCTGAATGAAATCTAGAAAACAAAGATAATGCCTTGGTGCTAAACCCCAAATGTGCGAGCAATACTTTAGTAGAGGTCGTATTTGAGTCTTGTACGTCGTCAACAGTTGATCAGGAGTAAAAAATTTCCAGCTTTCCACAGAAAACCTAGCCTCTGGCTTGCTGACTTTGCGATGTTAGCAACATGGTCATGCCAAGACATATTATTAGACACCGTGACTCCCAAAATCGAGGACTTGATTCAAGGACATTCTGATGATATAATTTGGGGAATTGACTTTCTTGGAAAACGTGGCGCTTTGTGTTTTCTGGGCGTTGAACCAAACAAGATTGTTGGTTCCCCACTTGACGATTTCTTTAAGATTTTTATTGATGGAGTCAACCTGTTCCTGCCCGAGTCTACCGAAAGTGTTCGATAAGATGTGAAAGTTAAGACAAATGTGTTGTCGTCTGCGAAACTGTAAATGGGGTTCGTGGAGGTTTTCAAGAGGTCGTTGATGTGTAAAAGAAATAGGGTGGGAAACAGAATGGAACCCTGAGGGACCCCGGCATTGGTTTTTAACGCATCAGAAGAAATACCGTCAACTACCACATGGAAGGAGCGACCTTGCATGAAGCTCATGAGCCATTGGCGCAGTTTCGTTGGAAGACCGTAGGCAGATAATTTATTTAACAATGCCTGGTGCCAAACGCGGTCAAAGGCTACAGAGCTGAGTGACATAAGCCAGCAAATCTTCAGTAGACCGAAAATGTCGAAATCCATATTGTCTGTCATGAATTATCTTAAATTGCTCCAGATATTTGATGAGTTCTATGTTAATCGCTTTTTCCATAACCTTGGATATGACTTAGAGCAATGCAAGCGTTTTTCCACATGGACGGAAATACTCCTTTGCTTTATAATAGCTTGAACAGTCTAGATATCATAGATATCCGCAAAAGAACGAAAGTGGAAGACATAAAAACAAGAATTGCGAAACTGAAGTGGCAGTATGCAGGACATGTAGCTAGACGCAATTATCATAGGTGGACGAAGAGATTATTGGAGTGGCGACCGCAAAATGACAAAGTATAGGAAGACCTCCCACAAGATGGCGAGATGACATAAAAAGAATCGAAAGTCAGTGGATGAGTGTGGCTCAAGATCGTAAACAATGGAAATGTAAAGGGGAGGCTTACGTCCAGCAGTGGACTACGATAGCTGGGTAAAGAAGAAAAAGAAGAAGAGTCCACAGAGAACTGGGGTAAGCTCTTGAGCACAGGTCTTCAGGACAATCGTCGGAATTTCATCTGGTCCTACTGCCTTATTAGAGTCAAGATTTCGTAGGATTTTCCTGATAATGCCATGGCACATAGCGACCTCAGGCATTGATGAGTAACATCATCCCCTTTTAAATTTGATCGTCCCAATCAAATCCTTGTGGAACCTTACCGTTGTAAGGCTTTAACCTCTCTTAGAGGATGACTTTTATAGCGAGCCTTCATTGTATTACTTGCCAACCTCAATCTCTTCCTAGCCATGACATGGATTTTGAATAAGCTATCCTGTAACTCGTCTGCATAATCTTGAGCTTCTTACTCTTCGGCACTTGGTAACCTAAACACCAAATCACAGGGGAAACGAAGTTCCCTTCCGAAGACTATGCTGGCTAGAGTGAACTTTGTAGAATCATAAACAGCTGCTCTATAGGCCATCAGGAATTATGAAAGACGTTGATCCCAGTATTTCTGATTTTCTGCTACTACTTTGGACAGATGTCTTTTTATAGTCCAATTAAACCTTTTAACCATACCATCTGACTGTAGTGAGGTAGTCCTGGTTTTGCTGATTCCCATCAATTCGCAAACTTTCTTGAATAAGTTCGATTCAATATTCCTTCCTTAATCGGAATGTTGCTCCATAGGTACATTGAATCGTGAGAACATGTTGTCTACCAGTACTGTTGCAACTGTAGATTCTTGGTAAGGCAGGGCATTAGCTTTAACCCACTTATTAAAGTAATCCATAGCAACCAGTATGTATCTGTTACCGTCATTATTCATTGGAAATGGCCCAGCTACGTCAATGACCATTTGTTCAATGGGAGCTTCTGTACTGTTTCATTTTGCCTCTAGATCTTGTTTTAGGACCTTTGCTCGTTTTATAAACCGGGCATCTTTTACACCAACTTTCTACGTCATCGCGACATTGGACCGAATCTTTGTCTTATTTGATTCAGAGTTTTATTAACTCCCAGATGACCACCTGATTTTTCTGCTTGGATCTTTTTCAAGACTTAATTAATCCTCGTTTGGGCACAACCAGTTGGGAAGTTGTTTTCTTGCCATCAACCGTCTACCAAACATGTTTTAGCAATCCATTCTCTATAGTATGGAAATCCTATTGTTCCCGCATGGCTTTGAATGTTGGTATCTGGCCGAAGATATCGTTTCAAGTAGGTCTTTCTGCTCCACTTTCCTTCCAACGTAGAAAGTCGAATCGGATGAGCTTGGTCAGTATCAACCCTGTGTCCTCGTAGGTGAAAGGAAACGTGGTTGTATTCTTGCAGGTGAGTTTGATCATGGTGGTATTCTTAATCTGCAATCTTTAATTAAATTTCCTATTTTTACACCGGTAAAAGATTCGTTTCCGATGATTGACTATATTATTTATCATGGACTTGATCTCATCCAATGTTCCCACAGGTGAGTTTGTTCGTGGTGGTACTCTTCCTCTGAAATTTTTGATGAAGTGTCCAGTTTTTCCACACCGGTAACAGGTACGCTTCCGCTGGTTGCCCATTCCATTAATCATGGACCTGATTTTCTACAAAAATTTTCCGAAGGGCCCATTGGCTGCATCGCTTTGCTAGTCTAGTTCTTTGATTGACACTGCTCGGATTTTTGGTCTTGAGGTATTATAGGCTGCCTCCACTTCCAATGATCGCACTAAAGCTTCACCACTTCTATTAAAGTTCGTCAGACTAAGAGTCCTCTGGATCTTTGAATACCTTGGTCCATCAATAAATAGCTGGACGGCCAGTTGCTTTCACCGGATTTCTGCACCCGAGTTTTCATTTGCGCCCTGTATAGCTGTTGGCAGGGATTGTCTGCAGCATTTCCAAAGCTGGTCCTTTCAAGGCCACTATGAGTGCAGTAGCCTTCTCTTTATCACTTCACCCATTAGACGAGGCTGCAGCTACGAACTGTCTGCAATACATAGACCAGAATGATTGTGCATTAAAAGTTGGTGGTTTTACTGAAATTCACTATGTGGCAACCCTGTCTCAACGATCTTGAATTTTAACGGGACAATCTGGCTTTGTACGTCCTATATAACAACGTCGATCGCTTGCTTGATGTCTTTAACTTCCTTTCTTTCTATAATTCGTTAATTTGTTTTTCTGTTTCCTGCAGTACTTGTTCGAAGAACTTTTTTTGCTGTTCTAGAAGTTTCTGGGTATCTACTTTCTTTTGTTCTTTCTGTTGTCCTAGGAGTTTCTTTTGTTCTTCTCTTACTTTCTTTTGTTTTTTTCTCTGCTTCTTTTGTTCTTTAAAATTTTATTGAGGTCGTCTTGTCGTCGTTATTTTTCTACCAATTTTTCTTCTTGTCGTTGTTTTTTTTCTTTCAAACGACGCCTTTTTAACTCCTTAAATTAATTTTTCATGAATTATACAACATGGTCGTATGACGTATTTCTTGATTTACCATAAATCTTTTTTTCGCAAAAATCCTAACTTCTTTCACCAATGTTACGATATTTACTCTTTGGGTACGGTAATTCTAAACTCTCAGTACAGTAACTAAACAATTTTTATTTCAACATTTTTTACACCAGCGTTTCTCAAACTGTGGGGCGCGCCCCCTAAGGGGGGCGCGTTTACATGATCGGGGGGGGGCGCAGTACAGATTAAAAATAAAATGGTAATGATAAAATGCTACAGATAGATTTTTAAAAAATCTTTATTGAAATTTTACTTACTTAATGATGACAAAGAAACATTCTAAGGACTAATGGCTAACATGAGCTTGTTTTAAGGCGCACAACTTCTCTAAATTTGGTTCTATGTTAGAGATGGCCACTCTGAGTTCATTTTCTACTTGAAGTCTATTTCTGTATTTAGATTTCACGACAGCAAGTGCAGAAAATCGAGTTTAACAAAGGTAGGCAACAGAATTCTAAGCGCTTTGGCTTTTATAACGGAGTAGTCGTTCGGAAGTTCAGTCCAGAAGTTTGTTAAAGATTTGTTAACAAAGTTTGATTTTTGTAAGGGATTTGTTGAAATATCTATCAGTTGTTCTTCTTCTTGCAGTGATAGTCCGACAGGTCTATTTTCGAATGGATTTAAAACCCAGCTCCAGTCTGACAACTTGATATCTTTCTCTGCAAAGAAGTATCGCTTGAAATTCTCAGTTAAGTTTTCTAAATGGCTTCCAATGGTTTTTAGCATCACAGCTTTATGAATATCTTCCAATGGGGAATCTTGCACAAAATCGCAAAATGTGGGAAACATTTCCAAACTGTTTTCTTTCAATTTGTTATGCCATAACTGCAATTTCTTACAAAAAGCATCAATCTTTTGACTTAAATCAAATATATTTACGTCTTTTCCTTGCAGCTGAAGATTAAGTATATTAAGTTTTTCAAAAATATCTACTAAATAAGAAAGCTTCAGTAAAAATAATTTGTCGAAAAAATCTGTTGAATGCTTGTGACCTTCCTCGCTTAAAAATATCGTCATTTCCCTTCTTAATTCAAAGACACGCTTAACCGTCTTACCGCGTGACAACCATCTGGATGAGGAATAAAACAACAAAGATTGATGCTCAGCTCCCATATCTTCACACAGAACAGAGAACATCCTTGTTTTTAGTGGTCTGGTTTTTATAAAGTTAACAACTTCAATAACTACTGTCAAAATCATGTTTAGTCCAGGGCTTAGCGATTTTGATGCTAACGCTTCCCGATGTATCATGCAGTGCGTCCAGATAATTTCTGAGGATTCCTTTTTTACTAGCGCTTGTAAACTGTTGTATTTACCAGACATGGCTTGAGCTCCATCGGTGCAAATCGCAACACAATTTTTCCATTGCAAATTCATTTTAGTAATAGAATCATTTGTAATCTTGAACAACTCGGTGGCTGTAGTTCTTCCTTCAATCTGTTTACAAAACAATAAATCTTCACATATTTTAGAACATTGACAGAATCTAATGTAGCAAATCAAATGGGAATCATTACTAGAGTCAGTTGCTTCGTCAAGTTGTATAGCAAACAAGTTTCCAGTAAGCTCAGATTCAAGCTGCTGCTGCATATCAACTGATATATCGTTAATTCGTCGACAGATTGTATCATTTGACAGAGGAATATTGTTAAGTTGTGAAGTAAAATTTTCACCAAACATTATTTCTACAATGTCTTTGCAAGCGGGTAAAATAAGTTGCTCTGCAATAGTGTGCGGTTTTTTGCATTTAGCTACTTTGTATGCCACTTTATATGATGCCAAGAGAGCCTTCTCATTTACTGCCAGTACTCTATGGAAGCTGGATTTTTGTTTTTTAAACAATCTGAGTTTCTCCACAAAAAAATCTCGCGGTTTATTGACATATTCTCTGTGCAGCGTTTCTAGATGCCTCTGTAATTTATTTGGTTTCATGCTATCTGCAGCCAATACTTTTAAACAGATAATGCATTGTGGTTTTTCTTCGCCACCTACTTCAAGGCTAGTAAAGCCCAAATTTAGGTATGATGGGTCATATTTTCTTGTTTTAGAATTTGGACGATTTCCACCTGAACCTGTCGATGTACAAGCCCCGTCATCCTCAAGTTTTCGTTTTAAAAATTTATCCATACTACATCTACTTATACACTCACACTTCACAATAATGCTTGCTTAGTGTTAAAACACCTTCACTGAGAGACTGAGAATACCGTATGTGCGCTTCTGTATTTATAGTCGCGTTCAGACAGTTCGAGAAAGATCAGGAAGCTTGAATACGTGGCACGAACGCCGCGAACTTTCCGACAGCATCTTTGGCGCTCTCGACGAGACAATGTTGCCTATTTTAGTCCAAATTCCTAGGTCTACGGATTGGGGGGCGCAACATTTTTTAAATTAAAACAGTGGGGCGTGAATAACAAAAGTTTGAGAACCGCTGTTTTACACCATTAATTTTATCTTACAAGATATTTACTTTACAATTACTTTAGATACTTTACTTCGAACTAATTAAACTGACTTCTTCGCGACCGCTGACCATTTTATATTTCCAAATCATAATTCCAGAAGAATCGTAATCACTCGAAACTATTGGACCTTTTTTGGAGAGTGCCAGAATAATCCTTTTAACATTACGGAACCATTAAACGCAGTATTTTAGAATTTGCCGGTCTTTTGTTTTGTTTTGTAAGAGAAGATGTGGTTACAAAGATAGATAAAGGAATGCTTGGATGGTTTGGACACTTAGAAAGAATGGATGAAGGAAGATTGACGAAACAAATTTATAAGGCAAGTGTGAATGGACAAGTCGGTAGAGGTCGACCTCGGAGAATATATCTCGATCAGATCAACATTCTTTTGAAGAAAGACCAGGTCAAGAGTACCAACTACCGACAAGCATATATGAGAGCACTGATGAAAGTAAAGAAAGCAAAAGATCTGTGTTAGAACCGTAGCAAGTGGAGGGAAGTGGTCTCTGCCTACCCCTACGGGAAAGAGGCGAGACTATATGTATGTACAATCGCCGTGCCGGCATAATAAAGCAGTCCTATAATTGTGAACGACTCGCTAACGCCGACAGACACAGGGCTGCGTAACAGTAGTTTTTTGCGTAAAAGAGTAACAAACATCCATGCATACATACATAATCACAAACTTTTATTTTTATAATAGTAGTAGGATGAATTTTTTGCCAAAAAGATTTGTAAACGTAGAAGAAAAAATAAGGTATTAAAATTTGAATGCTTCGAATTTAGCATTATTTTAAAGTGTATTTTTAAAGTAATCTAAAATATTGTTACAGGCTATTTATCATTTAAATGTAAAACTAACAGTACCTACAAACATGTGTGATAAGTTACAGGGTGTTGAATTTTTTTAATACTTATTTACCATTGTAATAATTATGACATAAAAGTAGTACATTTCAGAATAGATGTTTAAAATCTGCACCTTTAGCTAAAATTCAAGCTACCAATCGACGTACAACAAATTGCCTAATTTATTCAAAATAGTTAGGAGTATTGTGAAAAACTTTACAGCCATTACGACGCGATTTTGAAAATTTTCCAAACCAAAAATTGGGGTTGTGTAAACAAGTGATTTTAAATATCCCAAGATAACTAACGATGAACAGTTGATTTCTTCCTTTAAAGTAAACTCTCCGATTGGTAAATCAGACCATGCAGTTATAATAGCCCGTATACAGTTTAATCAAATACTACCTAATAAAAAGAACTTTATAACATATGCGACCACTGACTTCGCTAAAGTTAACGATCAACTATCTCTATTAGACTGGGACTCATTTTTCAATGACTTAACAAGCCCCTTATCAATGTGGGCTGCTTTACACAAAAAAATCTCGACATAGTTTCCATCAACACTACGAAACACAAGGCGTATAAAAACAACCTCAAACCCCGGATAAACATTATGGCGATACGTAAAATAAAACATAAACGACATCTCTGGCGCTAATATAAGCAGACAGGTCTTTTTATCGATTTTTAAAATCATCGAAATTTTTTTAATAGTCTATAATTATTTCTCATAAATTTAAGTAAAAAAATATTATTGCTAGTGCTAGTTTTTAAATACATACGATCCTCTTTAACATCAACAGTGTCGATACCCCTACTTCAAAAGCCTGACGGGTCTCCATGTTTTTCTGATAGGAAATCATTCGAAACGCTTTCGTTGACTTTTTCAGATGTTTTTACTATAGAACCCACTACTGAGAACCTTTCAGTAGTTGACTGTCCTCGACTTTATTCTTCCTTACAACATGTAACATGTGTTCACCGTAGATCGGGTGAGGGAACATTTACTACAGCTACGCAGAAACGCTTTTCCTGGTTTTGATGGCTTGATCCCAAACCTATTTAACAGATGTGGAAATAAACTCACAAAACCCTTGTCTTTAATTATGCAAGTTTCTTTCGCTCAAGGCTCCATACCCCCTTGTTGGAAATTAGCATCTATCACTCCTATTTTCAAAAAAGGTAATAAACTCGATTCAAATAATTATCATCCAATCAGCCTGCTTCCAGTAGTCAGTAAAGTCATGGAATCTATCATTTTAGAAGAAATAACCAAATTTTTTTTTTAGGAAAAGATGATTCCACCACAACAACATGGATTCGTCCAAGGCCGTTCAACCTTAAAGCCGGCCACTCACGTTCCGGTAGACCTGTACAGGTACACATGTGCAGGTATATCGCAACGTGTGTGTGAGCAAACCTGTGCAGTTCAAAGGACCTGTACAGGCGACCGGAGCAGTATTGAAAATCGATTCGGTCGACCTGCGCAGACTGCTGTCGTACGACGGACCGGAATGTGTGTGCCGACAGGCCTGTACAGGTCTCAGTTCTCTTTCAAATTTTCTGCTGCATGCACGTGTTTGTAAATAGATTCTGTTATAAAATGGCATTAAGTACTGAAGAGCAACGTAGAGTAATAGCCGAGTTTATAGAACTTTATAAATTTGAGCCCTGTCTATGGCGAATAAAGAGCAAAGAATATCACGATCGTGGAAAAAGGGAGGCTGCTTATAAAAAATTGCTGGAAAAGCTGAAAGAAATAGACCATACAGCCAATAAAGATGCAGTCTTTAAAAAAAAATAATAATTTACGAAGCAACGTTACAAAAGAAAAGAAGAAGTATGACGATTCTATTAAGTCTGGAGCATCGGCTGACGAAGTGTACCATCCTAAGCTATGGTACTACCATTTATTTGACTTTCTTGGTGACCAAGAAACGCCAAGAACTTCCGTATCGAACTTGGATCCAGATGAGGAAGATTTCTCTGAGGTAAGTTAATAATAGATGTAGCAGTTTTTATATATTTACTATATATTTTAGCACATGTTTACTTTATTTAGTAAATTATTATTAGGGTATATATTCCCAAAAAAATAAACAATTTAATTAATAAAATCATTTTGCCATGTTACTTTGCCCTCGCCACAAAAGTAGTGCATAAAATTGTCTCTAACGTTTTTTGCGGTAGCATTGATGTTTCCCGGGTTTCGTTGCTCTAAATTTTCCATGTTAGAGTTTTGTGAATCGAATCCATCGGTGATGACGGTTCCTTCAACAGTATTTTCTTGGTGAACGCATCTTTGTGGAGCATAAGATTTTGGTGAATGTTGGATGAGAAAATTGTGTAACACAACTGCTGCCATTACTATTTTAATAATATTCACAGGCTCTGCATTAATTTGAATATGAAATATACGAAATCTCGAAGCCAATATTCCAAACGCATTTTCAACTATACGCCTTGCACGAGACAATCTGCAGTTAAATATTTTTTTTCTTGTGAATTCATGTCTGCTTGTCGAAAGGGTTTCATCATATCAGTGCGTAAAGCAAAAGCGTCGTCTGCGACAAAAACATACGGAAGATTTCTACCGCTTTCTTTGACCTGTTGGATATTTGGCATTTACAATTCCCAAAAGAACCATACTGTGCCGGCCTTTATAATTGAAAAATTCAGATCCACTACCACCTGGTGGAATAATATCAATGTGTTTACCGTCGATTGCGCCCAAACAGTGTGGAAAATTCCATAGTTCTTCAAATTGTTGTGCTATTTCTTTCCATTCGTCTTGGATGTTGGGAAACTGAAAAAACATAACGATGAAATAATAATTTTTAACAACCCATTTTAATGTTTTATTGTTTCAGATTGGGTCAATACAAGAAACTCAAAATTCGCATGTTGAAGATGCCCCGGATTCTCCATCCCGCCAAGGACCGTCTACAACAGACAACGCCGGTCCGTTAACAGAAAATGAAAATATTCCATCTTCCTCACGAAAAAGTACCACTGGTACTTCGAAAGCCAGACCAGGCAAACGAAACCAAGATTCTTTGACCAATGATGTTTTTACGACTGTGCAAGAACACTTCAAGCGTCCACAAATACAAGACCGTTTTGTTGCCATAAAACTTAGGGACGTGGACAAAAGACAAAACCCAATTGCAGAAAAATTAATTAACGATGTTATATTCGAGGCCGAACTTGGTAACCTTACACTACAACATACATGCCTTAACATGCAGGAAACATCTGACGCAAGAATTCGTAATATGCAGCAACATTTGCCAGCTATGTTTTCACGCCACTCAGTTCCGTGTCCCTCATCACATTCCTCCAGTTCTAGCCTTATTATGACCCCTGCTCCAAGTCCAAGTGAAAATTATATGCAATACAACCAATCAGAAATAGCACAACTTCAGCCAAACCCACAACACACTTTTCAGCATTTTCAATCCCAGCAGTTCTCTTCGACCAGTCCCCACAACATGGTTCTTGATTTCAAGAAAACCAACAACCTTCTGAAAATTTAGTGCTTCTGTAGTCTAGCACAGGAGATGCTGCTACTTATCTTATAAACTTTAGAAGTAACATTTAATATTATTACAACTATGATTATGAATAAATGCTGAATAATACTTTTTTGTCTTATTAGCTTACCTTTAAGTATCTTGCACAAAGAGCTTTGTACAAAGCAGCACATGTTTCAGGAATTATTTTCCCAAGAGCTTGAGGGGAAATAATTGCAGAGTATTTCATGTCTTCATAACTTCTTCCTGTGGCTAGAAATCTTAAAGTTACACTAAATCTCTGATGAGGTGAAATGCAATTTCTCATTACTTTGTATTAAAAGGACCAACCATAGACAGTAATTTGTAGTAAGTTTCCTTGTCCATTCGTAAATAGATTTGCACCATTTTTCCCGTATTTTTTGGGTTTCGCACGTTTATTTATAACTAATACGAGGCCCAGAACTGCCAATGTGTCGTCATCTTTCGATGCCATCATCAAACTCTAACTAAAATCTAGAATTTCACCTTAGCGTGTGTGGACTTTTCAGGTCTCCGGTATACCTGCACAGTTTCGCATGCACAGGTGTACCTGCAAAGGTCTACCGGAACGTGAGTGGCCGGCTTAACTAATCTGTTATATTGTGTCAATGACTGGACATCATCGCTTAATAAACAACTGCCCGTCGATGTTGTATACTTAGATTTCTCCAAAGCTTTTGATCGGGTTCCTAAACGAAAAATTCTGCATAAGCTTGATCACTTGGGATACGAGGGCACTTGCATCTGTGGGTCGATATTTTTTTTATCGGATAGACGTTTTAAAGTTAGAGTAGGAGAAGCATTCTCAGAAGAAAAATTAGTGGAAAGTGTTAGTTGTTCTGTTCTGGGACCTTTGCTATTCATAGCATATACCAGCGATCTTTCCTTTTACGTTTTAATCAAAATATCTGCCTACGCAGATGACATAAAAATTTATTTAAATCCAATGACGAACCAGTTATCTTTAAAGGATGGTTTCAACTTTATATTGCTATGGTGTTCCCAATGGTTGCTCCCTCTTAATGCTGCTAAGTGCGTAGTGCTTCGAATTGGTAAAAACAACCCACTTCTATCGTACGTCATAAACGGTCATACTTTAAACTCCGTATTCTCTCAAAATGACTTGGGAATTAATATTAACAGAAGTCTTACTTGGTCCGACCTTATTTTGTCAATAACCAAGGGTGCTAACAACAGGCTGTATCTCATACGGAAGTGTTTTTCGAAAGTTACATTCCAATCGTTTTGTAAACCTTACACCATTTATGTAAGACCCATTCTTGAATATGCGGGGCCCGCCTGATATCCTGACTTGATTCGTGATAGAAGTTTATTATCACAACATTTAAAATATTAAAATTCAACTTTGAAAACCTTTCCGTGATATTTCCATTAAACCATGACAACCGGCTCAGAGGACATGAATTAAAACTTAAAAAAGAAAACTTTGTGACCAGATCAAGACAAAATTTTCTGAGTAATAGAGTTTTTGACGCCTGGAATAATCTCGATGTTAACAATATTTCTGCTTCTTCTACTAACATATTTAAAAATAGACTGGACCGCCTTATATATCAATAAATTTTAAATTAATATTTATCCTAATACCAAGTATTGTATTTTTGTTTTGTTGTCTTATCTTTTTTTATTTTTGTTCATTTCAATTTATGTATTAATTATGTAGTAGGTAATTGATTTGTATATTATCTACAGTTTTAAGGTAATATGGGGACTTGTCCCTCTGCCCTTGTTTATATTTAATAATAATAATAATAAAAATACCAAAATCCAATGGATTAAAGATATGTAACGAGGATATGTATCACTGTTTAATTGTTAAGGAAGGAAAAATGGTCCTAATAAATAATCTTCAATAATCCGAACCCAAACTTCGACAGTGTAACGAAAAGCGGCGTTACTTAAATATGCACTGACTAATTCAGTGTGTGGTCAATGGATTCTTTAAACTGACTTGCCAATTCCTTATTTATAGGGTGTCAAGCAAGTAGAACTAATTTTAACTGGGCGCCAGAATATTTTTTATTTAACTATTAGGATAAAAAATTTAAACTTCTTAACCTCTTTCTAAAATAAAGCATATAACTGAAATCCTTTTATATATTGTTGTAAAACTTGTTTGCAATTTATCTCAATCACAACGAGACACCCCATCGGCGGGTAGATATTTTAAAATACACAAGTCAACACAAATTTTGAGTCTGAGTTTAGTGTGTCTGATTTTAATTACTTGTGCCCAACTTATTAAAGAAAAAAAAATGTTACCTAATAAAGTTTGCTTTTGTAGGTATCAAAACGAAATTTTAAAATTTTAAGAAAATTCTCTATATAAGACTCTACACCTTTACTATCAAACCAAACACTTATTGCCTTTCTAGGCAAATTTCAGATCTCTTTGAGGGTTAGAAATAATAATTAATTGCAATAAAAACAAAATGAAATACTAAATTATTATGTTATTTGAAATTAAAATTCTGCACCTTTTGTGGATATTAAAACTGACCATAATTATTCAAGGTTAAAAATATAAGATTATTGTAATTGTTAAAAGTTAATTAACAATGTGACGGTTATAACGTTACAACAGAGAAGATTTTTTAGGAATTGTATGGCACGTGGATTTTTATCAGCCTTTAATTGGTTATTATGAAAATTCATAATGCCATTTTTTAAAAAGTTTGCTTCATCAGTAAACAATACAGTGGCAAAAAAATTTGGACTGTTTGCAATTTTTCCTAAAAACCATTGGCAATAATGCATACATAGAGGATAGGTAGCAAACCACAGAACTCAAAGAACTAGAAGGCCAATGACATGCTATATAAGCATGCCCTACCGTAGCGTGCACATGTGAGCATGCGCAGTAGATAGACAGTAGTGCCAGGGTGGGCCTCAGAAAAGTTTTAGGATACCACAAATGTATAGAGTGACCCATATTTTTAACGTAGACCTTTGCGGGTCCAAGAGGAAAGGAAATTGACGAGTCATAGGCATGTATTATTATATTATTAAAAATAATCTTCAGCATTTTAGAACGAATTGGATGTCACAAAAATTCTTTTATCCCTACTGTGCAGAAAGCGTCACTTTCAGCCCACTACGCAAAACGAAGTTGCCGCTTTCCGCCTACAGTAGGGAGAAAAATAGTATACACACTAGGGGCATTAAAGTAAGTAATGTCTCAGAACACATGTGTGATGACCTCGGCTTCGTCCTACTGCTTTAGGTGTGTAATATACTATTTCTTATTTTAAATATGCTCAAGATGAGAAAAACCGGCAATAATAATTATGGACTCAGTTTAATACGAAAAAAATGTTACATATTATGTCTTAATATTATTAATGTTAGTTAAAAGTTAGGTACATATAAATGTATAATACATTTTTTGTATATTCCTATTATAAACTGTAATAGTCTTTTGAGATGATAGTAATAGTAATAAATAGTTAAACATAATTGAATACCCTTTTTTATTAAATATAAAAAATATGAGCAGATAAAAGTTAACTTTATTCCAATCTGAGTGGTCTATGTCATCTTCAGATTTATTAGTAGTATCTTCGCCGAGATCCATAACTACGGGTTCGATGATAATTTCAATGCAATTATTAAGATTCCACATATTCTGCTCTTCATTCATTACATGTTCGATACATTTTATCTACGAATGTGAGGTTACTTTGTTGACGGCACTACTAAGAAGATTTTTTACGTCATTTAATTTGAAAGTAACATTGTTCCTTGCTACTTCATGTTTTATTTGAGCCCATACAAGTTCTATTGGATTTAACTTACAGTGGTAGGGTAGCAATCAAAGTACAATTACGCATCGTTCTCGCGCCATTTCATCTACTTCATATTTGATATATTTATTTTTATGACAATATGCCAAGTATAGTAATTTGATTTTTAAAATTAATTCATTGAATTTAATATTTTTCTTAGCAAGCCAATCTGCTTCGGAAATTTTTTTCAAAAAACTACATAATGTTACTACCTCACTAACATTCATATTTTGTTTTCTGGCTCCAAGTCATTTAAACACATTTCTGATCATGGTTTTTTCTTCGGGTGTTAAATTGTGACGTTTTTTTTACATCCGGTTTACAAACTTTAAAACTATGAGTCTCGACGATAAATACTGCACGTAAAAATATATAATAAAAACTAAACGTTAAAACGCCTTTCCCTAATAATACAAAAAAAGTCCGGTCTCTGCTTTATGAAACTTCCTTAGCGATAAAATCCAAGACAAAAACTACTTGTTAAATGGCGCTGTTGCCAATAACGTAGCTTCAATTTGCGACGTCATTGTTAAACTCGTCCATTATCTGCTGTTGGAGAAAGATATAACTACAATCATACAGATACCTTCAAGTTGAATTATACACGCTGACAACGTTTCATTTTGCATCGAACCCTTAATTGGTTAAAAGAAATCTGAAAAGTTTAAAAATAAACCAGTAAAATGAACAAAAATATTTCATCAAAATGAGACCTGTTCGGAAAGTAAATATTAAAAAAATAAATTAGTTATTCAAAAAATATATAAAGATAGCGATTTTCTCAATTTTTATTAAACTAACTGAACGTATAGTCTTTGGAGAGTGAGTAAAAGAGAAGGGTTTTTGTAAATTTGTTAAAGATTAAACAGTTTTTGTTAGAACTTTTTTATTAACTAATACTGAATCTTTCTCTTTTTGTCGGTATTTAAAAACTCAACAACTATTAACAACAACTTTTTGGTACAGGGTAAACATCTAATTTGATTGGCCTATAAAATCGCCGTACAATATGAGTCACTCTTTACAATTGTGGGATTCAACTATAAGTTTTTATTCTTTAATACGCAATGATTTTAAGGAAGGTCGATTAATATGTTGCAATAATTCCTATAAAGATACACAATTTCTAGTGGTCCGTAAAATAACCTTTAAAGACTGAAGCTAGGCGTCCTAAATTTTTATAAAAAGACTTCTTACTTTTATTTGATGTTATAATTTTTATATAAATTTTTTATGTAAAAAAAAATCAATAATAAAGAGCACCAATATTCAACATTCTTAAACTATAAACAGCCGGTATAGTTAAAAGTTTTTTAGGTTAATGAGCAAGTAAGTAGAGAACAAGTGCGCGTACAAAAGTTAATGTTTCAATTGGTTAAAAAAGGTACTGTTGGTGTTAGGTTAGGTTGTGCTAATTTTTTTATGTTTATTATCAATTAACAGTCGAATCTATCATTTCTTAAACTGAATTGATGACCGACACCTAACCTCACCTTACCTAACCTAACCTTTTTATACTTTTTATTTTTACTACCTCAAATAAACAGATGTTTCAATTATTTAAAAAAGGTACTGTTGGTGATAGGTTAGTCTAATTTTTTTATGTTTATCATCGATTTCTTAAGTGCTAAAGAAAGCACCCTGGCAACGTCGCAATTCAAAAAACGAGTTTAAAAGGCTGTCATTTGTCAAACAAGTTAATTGTTTATGTCTATCAAATAATTATTGATTTCTTCCGATTTATTGACGTTTATTTCATTAAATAATTGCAAAAAAATGTGTGAAATATAATATATGTTAATTGTGTTGCAAAATAGTACAAGGTACTTTAAGTGTTTGATCAAGGTAAAAATTTGTTATAAAAAATACCCTTATGTGGTTGATTGTCTTTTGTAGCCAGCCAATCCAGCCAGGTTTTCTTGTTCTCTAAAACCGCTTTTTAAACCTCTACGCTCTGTAACTTGCATTCTTTCTTTCTTTTACTTACACCTCACACTTCAATAGCAATATCCACGATTACGTTCTTTAATGGCTTCCACAATTCTTTAACCTAATAATCCAAAATAATTTTATATTCATATCCGTATTTAAAACCGGTATAATATTATTTCTATATCCGTATCCGTATCCAGATCCGAAATTTCATATCCATAACATTTTAATATTAATAACACCGGCATTCGTAACAAGCATATTTTTATCACCCTTCTAAATTTTAATTTTATAATTTTTTCAAGATTGTAGTTTATCTAAACTACGAACTTGCAATATACAAGAATGAAGTCATATTATTAGACAATCAATCAAGTGGCAACAGGAATGGTTCACATAAACATCAGGAGATCGAAATGCATTTGCCACTAGCTCTTTTAAAAACAGAAAGAATGAAGATTTACAATTTTTTTGAACTTTTTTTAAACTTTAGGTGATACAAACTTATTGATCAGACTTTTAGCTGCTCTGGAAAATCACTGTTAGTATTTTATACAGCAAATAATTTTTACTGTTTACTGGTGCACAGTAATTTTAAATATTATACAAACTAATCGATCAGGATTAAAAATTATGTTGATAATAACACGACGGAAAATATTTTAAAAAAGCTTTAAAAAAATAATTTGCCATAGATTAAATCTTCACCTTTAAAAAAATAAAAGTTGCCAGCTATAAATGTGTGAATTCAACGTGTCCCCTTTGTAGACAAACGTTGAAGGTTTATTAAAAACATATATAGAAAATGAAAACGTGGAACTGTTGTTTTGATATGCTTTTAAAGACATTCATACATTTTCTTTTTAATATCTTTTCTGCAACGTCAGCATAGGAATAATTAAAATAAGATGTATTTATGTATTATTTAGGGGACAAAATTAGTTTTAAATTAATTAAATTTTTTTATTTAATTTAAAATTTAAGTCCATAAATTTATTTATTTACCAATATATTATTTTATTTAATATGGTTGAGGGTGCTGTCGTGGAAAATTTTCCCGCATAGACAATTAGACTTTGAGTCCATTTTGCCGTCCCTCCATTTATTCTCTCTCCATGAGCTTGGTGCTCTTTATGTAGAGAGCTAATGCGCTTATGGGGATCTTTATAACTCCCTCCGGTTCGTAAAATTGCATTCCGAAGCCAGGCTAGGCCCGTGCAATAGCACAGTACATGTTCTGACAGCTGTCGTTTTCTTCGAGGTCCAATGTTTTCAAGTGACCCCAAATCCGGCAGTGTCCTGTAATCAGACCCACTACTATCCCTAGTTGTCCCCTGTTTAGTCCCATTAGTTGTTGGGCTATTTTCTTGTCCAGTCTCCCCAAGAAGCTGTGGGCCCGAAGTGCCTTGGGTTTGTCTCTTCATAGCTTCCTGTGCTTCCTGTGCTGATATAAGCGGTAGTTACTAATATATAAAACAAAAAATGTTTTTACCAAGTCATCTATTCATTTATTCAAAAGGTACTTAGGGTAAAGGAAACAGAATTAAAAGAACTAGAAGGCCAAAGTAAGGCTGAAAAAGCCCTGAGATTCGATCAGTATGCTTCGTACACATGTGAGCAGGCGCACATTGTCGGCATCATTGCCAGTTATATGTTTTCAAACGCAAATCTGATTATTGTTCATTTGGATTTAGTTAATATTACTTACTGATGATTAACAGCTGTACAAAATCATATAGATCTTTACAACAGAATTCGCAGAGTAACTAAGTAACTAATCTAATTGGCTAACAACAAGAGATCCGCGTGATTTATTATGAAAGTTCTGATTTTTCACATCGGAATTATAAGTTCATCTGGCAGAGAAAAGCTAGGTTAGATCCAGATTATTTTAAATTACCCTTTAAACTTAGCCTCAAATACCATAGAACCACTTAAATTTAAATATAAGCAGCTTTTAGGAGAAAGAAGTTTTAGCTACATTGACGTCTATTAAAGCAAAACCCACCACAGGAACGGATCATATCCCTGCATTTATTGTTAGAGACTGTGCTTCAGTATTAGCTCACCCATTAACAACCCTTATTAATGTTTGCATTCGTTCACATACGATACCTTCTATGTGGAAGTGCTCTAAGGTATGTCCGATCTTTAAAAAAGGAACGCGAACTGATATAAAAAATTACAGGCCGATTTCAATTATATGCAATTTTTGCAAGGTATTTGAAATATTGGTGCAAGGAGTTCTGTATCAACACGTCAACAATTATATTTTAGACCAGCAGCACGGTTTCGTAAAAGGCCGATCAACAACAACAAATCTTACCGTTATTGCACAACACATAGCGGAAAATATAGATAACAGAATTCAGACAGATGTTATTTACATGGATATGACCAAAGCATTTGACAGACTTAACCATAATCTAATGCTGCAAAAACACTCGAATTTTGGCTTATCGAATAACCTACTTGCGTTATTCAAATCATATCTGTCCGACCGCACACAGTATGTGCAGTTAAATGGATTTAGGTCTAACAAATACCTTAACAAATCAGGTGTACCACAAGGATCTAACATCGGTCCACTACTGTTTAATATCTTTATCAATGACATTGGTGACATAATTAAGCTTAATTTTTTACTGTATGCTGATGATCTAACAATTTTCTCTCCTATCATTAATATGACTGAATGTGAGAAACTATCGAAAAATCTTAATCAAATAAGCCAATGGTGCAGTCGTAATAATTTAGCGTTAAATCCCACCAAATGTTGCGTAATGTCATATACATTGAGATCTGATCCAATTATATTTGACTATAAGATAGACAATTATTCTCTAGACAGACCATGTAATTTTAAGGATCTTGGAGTTACTTTCGACCGAGAGCTATCTTTCCAAAACCACATAGACAATATAACTACGTCAGCAAACCGTATGTATGGATTTATAATTAGAGTAGACCGCGACTTTAACCATTTAACACTTAAAACTCTCTACTATGCTTTTGTGAGATCAAAGCTAGAATATGCATCGGTTATCTGGAACCCATATTATCAATTGCATATTTATAAACTGGAGGCAATCCAAAGACGCTTTCTCAAATACCTAAGTTTTAAAGTAGATCGGACTTATCCACTAATTGGCACGGCACACGAGAGTTTACTGTCAAGACATAGCTTTTTCACTCTGGATAGAAGACGAGAATGTTCTAGTGTCATTATGCTACACAAAATAATTAACAATGAAATTAAATGTCAATGCTTACTACATCAGATAAACTTTAAAATTCCCCGTCAGGCATCTCGATACACCGACTCATTCTACACTACCACACCACGAACAAATATACTTAAAAACTCTCCTGTTCATACTATGTGTAGCAACTATAACCTTATAAGTGACCAGCTTGATATATTCTATTGTAATGTGAGGCAAATTAAGAGCTATTATTAGCAGCAGTAATAATGTTGTGTTAGTCTTAAGCTTTCTACTAATGTTAGTCTGATTTTGTAAATTGTGTATTACTCTTAAGCTTTTTTATTGTTAGTACTATTGTGCAAATATTTACTTTGTTTCTGTTCTGTAATTGGAAATCTTTTTTTCTGTACAACAGTGTAAATAAATAAATAAATTATTAAATAGAAAAATAAAGGTGACTCTTGTACTAGATTGATTAAGCCATCTGCAGATGTTGTAAAATCTTGTTCATTCGTTTTTATAGTTTTTCCAAATTTCAGACTGAGCATTAAAGAGAAATGTATTATTCAAATTAATAATTTTGTTACACCGATAGTTTTTGTACTTTAGGGATGTTGTATTTTTTATAAATGTTCATTTATTTTTTTACTATGCTGTTTTTGTTGACCTCTGTCAAAACTAATAATGCTAATTTTTCGAAAAAAAATCCAATAAATTCAAAAGATTTGCACATCTAAATTTTAATATTTTTTGAGATAGTACTAGATGTCTACTAGCTATATACAGGGCGATTCATAACTTTGGGACAATTTCTTAAAAAATGTCGATTCGAGAATTGCGGAATAAATCTGGCGATAAAATTTTTCTGATGCTGCCCCTGGCACTACTGTCTCTCTACTGCGCATGCTCAAAGGTGTACGATATGCTACGATAAGGCACGCTAATATATTATGATATTGGCTTTCTAGTTCTTTAAGTTCTGTGAAAGGGAATGAGATTTCTGCGTTTTCCACTTTTGAATTACCGACCACGCAATTTTTTTTAGAGATGCACAAAGGATAATCAAACAATGGATTGTTTTGCTGATTAAAGATTAAATATTTGATATGATGAGTGTAAACTTAAATGGTAGAAGATTATATTGGTTGACATGATCTAGTTTCGTCTTGTGTCCTTATATTAGTAAGATCAAGTGCTTTTAGCAAATTTTACTATTTTTGAAATTGTATACCTACCTTTAAAATATACATGTTGCTTTTAAATTGGTTTTACATGGTGCAAAAAAACTATCTTAATAAAAATAAACTATCTATTTTGAAAATTTCCTGATCATTTTTTATCTTTCAACCTTTATTAAATTCTTATGTTTAAAGATTCAAAATAATCGACTTTTCAGGAATATATTAATAATTTTTACCACATTTTTTCATCGAAGCAACTATTTTTTGAAACTTCAACGTTGACGCGATTAACACAGAACTCCTCAAATATCTGAAGAAATTTGAGATAATCCATGACAGACAATATGGATTTCGACAACTTCGGTCTACTGGAGATTTGCTGGCTTATGTCACTCAGCTCTGGACAAACACTATTAAAAAGTTTGGTGAATCCCGTGCAATAGCCTTGGATATATCTAAAGCCTTTGACCGCGTTTGGCACCAGGCATTGTTAAGTAAATTATTTGCCTACGGTCTCCCAACCAAACTGCGCCAATGGCTCTTGAGCTTTATGCAAGATCGCTCCTTACATGTGGCAGTTGACGGTATTTCTTCTGATGCGTTTAAAACCAATGCCGGGGTCCCCCAGGGTTCCATCCTGTCCCCCACCTTATTTCTTTTACACATCAACGACCTCTTGAAAACCACCACAAACCCCATTTACAGTTTCGTAGACGATAGCACACTTGTCTCAACTTTCACATCCTATCGATCACTTTCGGTGAATGATACAAATAGACTCAGGCAGGAACAGGTTAATTCCATCAATAGAGATCTTAAAGCAATCGTCGAGTGGGGAACCAACAATCTTGTTCAGTTCAACGCCCAAAAAACACAAAGTGCCACGTTTTCCAAAAAAGTGAATTCCTCAAATCATCCCATCACAATGTCCGGAAATACCCTTGAACCAAGTTCCTCCATCTCGATTTTGGAAGTCACGGTGTCCAATAATATGTCTTGGCATGACCATGTTGCTAATATCGCAAAGTCGGTAAGCCAGAGGCTAGGTTTTCTGTGGAAAATCAGAAAGTTTTTACTCCTGATCAACTGTTGACGACGTACAAGGCTCAAATCCGACCTCTACTGGAGTATTGCTCGCACATTTGGGGTTCAGCACCAAGGCATTCTCTTCGTCTTCTAGATTCCATTCAGAAAAGAGCCATTCGCTTGATAAACAGCTCAACTCTCACAGATACCCTTCACCCTCTAGAACATAGAAGAAGAGTTGCAGACCAGTCATTGCTCTACAGATATTTCCATGGCAGATGCTCCAGAAAAATAAAAACTCTTGTACCACCATTGGCCACATTCGGCCGAAGAACTCGGAACGCTGATCAGTCTTACCAATTTACTCTCAAGATTGACACTACAAGGACCAATCTTCATCAAGAATCCTTCTTTGACAGGGCTGCTACGGAATGGAATAAGCTTCCAAAATCAGTTTTTCCAGAGAACTATGACCTGCAACTTTTTAAAAAGCGTGTCCACAATCATTTTCTTTTTATAATCCCTTCCCGGCCCACACGATAGGTCTACCCTTTTTGCGACTATTTTCTTAAAAAAAAAATAAAAATAAAAATAAATAAATAAAAATAAATTTATTTTATTTCTGAAATAAATAAAAATAAATTTATTTTATTTCTGCTCTGTAATTTTTTTAAACAATATTTAAAAAATTTATTTTTTTAAAGAAATACCAGCGATCAATTTTGTAGCCTCAAAGTTTCCGGTAGACATATTTCAAGTAAATTGTAATTTTATTTCATATGAACTTCCAAACGTGTCTATAGGCCGTTCTTTTAACCTGCAAATTTGCATTTTCTTTTTCGCAAAGGTCTATAAATTTTGCCATTTCGTTGAAAATTATGGAGATCCGCCGACTGGAAAATTATGCATGTATATTTCCTTTTTGAAAGGTACCACAGGGAGGCACATTTTTGACTCGTGGTGGTAGTTTGGCCAGTAATTCAGTATAAAACGAATTAAACTTTTTAGATTTTAGTTCGTTAGTATTTTTAACAATTACACTAGTTAACAAAAAAAAAGTTAAGTCTATTATTTTATGAATATTTTCTGGCTGACTACATTGAAAAGTAACTAAAAACTTTATTCTAAATTAATAAAGCTTGCTTTTGTACTTTATACAATGATAAATAAATATTCATGGTTTTGGCGGACTGTTTAAGGATTAACGGTTTTTAATACTTAATAGAGGAGGTGAGAGGGGAGGATAGCGAGCGGCATAGTAGTCACTTAATTCATAGTTAGTGTGTGCTCGCGGTTTCGTGTGTCACGAAGTCTTAAAATGTCTTTAAAAAATGTAAAAATGACGTTGCTTTCTTTTACTAAATTTGTGCGAATACATCAAAATAAGAGCCAAAAAATTTAGTTTGACAACAAATATGAAGCTCTGTGAAGTCTATACTGCCCATTCGAAGCCAAAAAAAATAAGGGCATCTCATTTTTCATGTAGTAACTACAAACTTTAAAATATGAAGAGAATGCCTGTCCTATTATAGAAGATTTCAAGATGATTAGTTTTTTGGTAGAAATGCAAGGGGGATACACTAAATATTCATGATTGTGGAGCCCCGATCATGTTTTAATGACTTAAAACTCATTGGTTGCAAAACGTCACTTAAAGTACATGCTGACTTGGACCAATTTAAAAATAACTTGGTGGCATATTCAGACGAGCAAGAAAGACGTTTTCACCAGAATGTGATGGACTTTAAGCAACGTTATTAAGAACAATATAATGAGAACATGATGGGTGATTACATTTGGGGGCTAACACGAAAAAGTTCCAACTCCCACTAAGGAAGTACCAAAGTATTCATTTTTAAATCTTGTTTGTATTTGTTTTTTAAATTTGTAGATTTATTTTAACTCTGTTTTGTAAAATAAATTGATAAAAATGTATTAATTAAAGTTTTTTTATGTTTTATATTAAATGATAAAAATTAAGAATTTTTTTAAAATTTGAAATTTCTTTCTGATAGCTACAAAAGCAAACTTTATTAAGTAAAACTATTTTTTTTTCATTAGTTAAGCTCAAGCAATTAAAAACAGACATACTGAACCCATACTTAAAATTCGTGTCGACTTGTGTTATCAAAGAAAATAACGTTTTGTTACATGAAATAGCTTTGGTTTTAAAGTAATTACTGTATTTATCGTGCTTTAATGACTTTTTTAGTTTGGTATTTTGAAAAGGTCTGCTTTGCAAATTATAAAGCTGATGATTTTCTAGCTAAACAAAGTAACAACATTTTCTATGTTTCGGAATTCATAAGAATTTCTTTTAATAAATACGCTTGTGTACAAAGGACCGAAAGCAAAAGGCACATAAACTATTTAAGTTCTTCTTGAAAAATTTTAGGTAACCGGAATTTTTATATTACTCTTGGTCGCCTGGAGTATTTCGTTTAAAGGATTTTATTTTTTCCGGTTCGTTGCAAATATGTGCATCTTATTCTATGAATGTCAACATTATTAGCCCAGTATACAGGGTGTGACGCGAAAAGTTATGGCGGATACAGTTATGTTAAAAATCCGAATTTACGAAGCTGTAGGGTTTGGATAACGCTGAGTTTAAATATAATGTTGTCCTGAATGTGGCACTTCCGGTTATACTGAAAGTAGACGTTAACTTTGTTATTTTAAATAGAACCTAAAAATTTTTATTTTAATTTTGGAATTCTACATAAAATTTTAGATAAAATTTGTGCACAATGTCCTATACCGGAAATAAATTATTTTTGCGATATTTCGATTTTTTTCAAAATTTTGAAAAAATTCTAGTCCTCATTGAATAACGATATCTCCAATAATAAAGTAGCTAGTGACGTAAAATTGTAACCATAAACAACAAGCGCTTGCCCGTTAAGTGCATATGTCCAACTCATTGATATTTCATACAGGGTGTTTTAAACACAATTTACATCATTTATAAGTTGCTTACTTTAAATAGAACACCCTGTATTTTATTACATTTTTCGTTGTATTTTTTTAACTTTTGAGATATTTTATTATATGGATTATTTAATCGACATAATTCCCATTTTTGATCTAATTAAAATCCACATGTTAGTAGAGAACGTTACTTCCAAGATAGTTTAAATGTTTTTTGTGCAATTAAAGTCGATAAAATTTTAGCATTAAAATTTTGATAGATGGATTGCCAATAAGTGTCTGTTTCGTTGGCCAGCTCACTCTCCCGACTTGGCTCCTTTATATTTTGGTATTTGAGGTAACATTAGAAATCAGGTATTTTTCAAACCTGTTACGACAAAGGAAGATATGATGCAGAGTCTTACTTGCTTTTAATTCTTTAACACCCGACCATATTTCCAGAATTACAAGACATAACTTAATGAAAGGGATTCATAAATGTTTAGAAGTAGATGGTGCTAATTTTAAACACTAATTTTAAAACTTTATTTGTTTAATATTATATTTAGTTATTTAGTATATTAATTATCTAATTAAATTAATACAAAATATCTAGTCAACATTTTTAATGATATCCACAATTAATAATCCTTTTATGCTATTGGTTACTTTTTAGAATTAATAACTTATGAAGAAATAATAAAATATCACCTTAAATAATGGAAATCATGGCCTACCCTTTACTAATGTTAAAATAATTAAGTGTTGTTATGTTTTAACTAAGATAATGAAATATCTCAAAATTGGTTGGATTTGAAGTTTAAAACACCCCGTATGAAATATCAATGAGTTAGAAACATAGAGTTAACGGGCAAGCGCTTGTAGTTTATTGCTTACAATTTCACGTAACTAGCTTTGTTATTAAAAGAGATATCGTTATTCAATGTGGACCAAGATTTTTTTAAAATTTTGAAAAATCCAAATATTTCGAAAATACTTCATTTTTGGTATAAAACATTATGTACGAATTTTATCTAAAATTTCATGTAGAATTTGAAAATAAAATTAAAAATATTAGGTTTTATTCAAAATAACAAAGTTGACCTCTACTTCCGGTATAACCAAAAGTGCCACATTCCGGACAACATTATATTTGAATTTAGAGTCATCCAAAACCTACAGCTTTGTAATTTCAGTTTTTTAACATAACTATATCCGTCATTACGTTTAAACAAACTTTTTGCGCCACACCCTGTATTATAGAGGATCCAAAAAGTGGTTTAGCTTACTTTAATTGTTGCAGAATTTTTTTTTTTTGGAATCTTTTGGTATAGTGTGGGTATGCTAAATCTAAGTGTGCGACTTCGAAACTGGGTGGGACAATTTTTGGTAGCTGAAAAACCTTAAAATTTTCGGACTTTTTCCAGTTTTTTTGCTTATAACTCAAAAACAAGGGTATTGTCATAGTCAGAAATAATGTTTCTTGTTTCACGAATTTGTCACCTCAAAGAATTTAGCTGACGGCAGGTCTAAGACCGGACTCTAATTGGATGTAAAGAATAACTCAAAATATTCTTTGCCCATAATATGAAACAATTCGGCACAAACCCGTTTTCATTACTTCTTCTTCTTTAAGTTCCATGTACTCCTAGTACGTTGGTAACCAGTATTTGTAGCCTAATTTTATCTACTGCCGTACGGAAAAGTGTTCTGGTGCTGAGGCCATACCATTGTCTTAAGTTTTTGAGCCATGATGTTTTTCTGCCACCTTGGCTGCGGCGGCCCTCAATTTTGCCTTGTATAATGGTGAATATTTTTCGTTTCGTAGCACATGTCCGAAATACTCTAGTTTCCGTTTCTTTATTGTTGTTATTATTACGGTTTCTTTGCCTAGTTGTTGTAGCACTTCCCGATTGGTTTTTAGTTCAGTCCATGAGATCTTTAACATTCTTCTATATGTCCACATTTCGAAAGCTTCAAGTCGTTTGCACATACTGTTGGTAAGTGTCCATGCTTTCATTCCATATAAGAGTATACTGAATATATAGCAGCGGAGTATTCTTATTCGTAGTGTAATTGAGAGGTCTCGACTTGTCAGTACTTTTCTCATTTTGATGAATGCTGATCTGGATTGTTCTATTCTGCAGCGGATCCCTTGGCCATTATCATTTGACTCGTTTAGGTAACATCCTAGATATTTGTAGTGCTTCACTCTCTCTATAATGTCATTGCCAATTCGTAAATTTTGTTGGGTTTTGTTTGGGTTCTTACTGAAAACTAGCCATTTAGTTTTCTTTGTGTTGAGCGTGAGTCCCATTAATGAACTGTGGGGGACTACTGTGTTTAGCATGTCTTGTAAGTCGTTGATGTTTGTGGATATTAGTACTGTATCATCCGCGTATCTGATGTTGTTGATAGGAGTACCATTCACTATTACACCAGTGAGAGTGTCTCCAATAGTCTCATTAATAATTTTCATTACTGTTAGCGTAGCGTGATGCAACGCCACTAAGTGCCCCGATTGTGCTTAAAATCATCGATGAATTCATGTCCAGACGGTGGTTCATTAAAAACTACAAAAACTCTTGGCGATGAGATATGTGTAGTGAAATGACTGCGTGCCTTGTATTAATCGGTCGTTGTTTTTAAGCCAACATGCAAAAAGTATTTTGAGACTCAATTCCTGATGTAAAATTTTTAAACGCTTCCAACAGAAAACCTACATTTCTCTGCTATAACCTGGACTGTAATTCTTCTGTCATTTGATACCATTTCATGGACTAAATTCATATTTTCTTTGGTCATCACAGTTTTGGGGGCTTCTGCACCTGGTGCATGTTGACAGGACTCTCTTTCCAGTTTGAAATCTCGTGACCAGTTCTTGATTACCTGGTACGAAGGGACAGAGTCACCCAATACTTATACCATGCCCTTATAAATTTCTTGTGGGGATAAGCTCTTTTTACAGAGGTACTTTATCGCACCTCTTATCTTAATTTTGTCCATTTTTATAAAATCACGCACACCTCAATGAAAAAAATTTAATATTTAACATACACGAACTGATGAGCTAATGCTAATTGACACACATTAATGTCATACAATAAGCTTTTGCCTGACACTTTATTTGCATATGCCATTTAACGCCAACTATGTTAAGGACAACAATTCGGGAACTATCCTTGTATATAATTCTCTCTCTCTCTCTCTTGTCCTTTTACTCTCAAAATAGTATGGTGACATCATGTCTCAATTGCTCGGATCGTAGTTCTCCATCCTTTTCTGTTTTAAACTGCAAAAGAAGCTTCTTGCAGACCGTGACCAATGATTTCTTTGGTTTGGTCCACCCAGCGCGTCGGAGACCTTCCTCTTGGTCGTTTACCATTGATTATTCACTCTACAGTAAGTTTTTTCAGCCCATTTGTTCTTCTTAAAATGTGTTCAAAATACCGTAGGTATGATTGGTTTATTCTTGTTAATAGCCTCGTGGTGATTTTTAGTTTTTTAAGAATTGACACGTTAATACGGTGTTCTGTGTATGATATTCGCAGCATTCTTCTGTAGGCCCACATTTCAAAAGCATTTATTATTCTTCGATTGGCCATTTTTAAAGTCCAGGTCTCAGAGGTATATGTGTCAATAGAAGAGATCAAGGTGTTTAATAATTTCAGTTTGTTGCGTTAAGATATTGCAGAGTCTTTCCATATTCGAGTTGGTTTTATTGTTGAGTTACGTGCTATGGCCAGTCTGCGTTTAATTTCTCCATCCCAGCCGCCTTTCTTTGTGATAAGTGATCCTAAATAGTTAAATTTCTCAATCACTTCAAAACCATCGATCTATCTAACATTGGCAGGGTTGCGGTCTATTATCATAATTTTCGTCTTCTTTTTGTTCAACGTAAGACCATGTTCTCTGCTGATCCTGTCCAACTTTCTCATGAATTCGGTGAGTTCTTCTTCCGAACGAGTTAGTATTAAGGTGTCGTCTGCATATCTAAGGTTAGTAATTCTTTTTCCTTCTATGATTAATCCCCCTCGCTAGCCTTGCAGAACTTTTTTCATTATATACTCTCCGTATATATTGAAGAGTATCGGTGACACAATACAGCCCTGTTTTACACCGCACTTTGGACTAAAAGACTTAGATAGCGTGTTGTTGACTTTTACCTTCCTGCAGCTGTTGTCGTAGAGATTTTTAAGCAAAATAATCATATGTTTTGGTACTCCCATGTTTTCCAAGATAAGCCACAAATTCTACCATTTTACACAGTCAAATGCCTTGCTGTAGTCGAAAAAGCACAAATAAGTTTTTACATTAAATTCATATGCTTTTTCCATTATTTGTCTTACATTCAGGATTTGTTTCCTTGTTCCCTTTCCTGGCATGAATCCTGTCTGTTCGTCGGAAATCTGTGGGAGTAAAAAAGGTTATAACTATATGTATGGTAAGATAATAAATTTTTATAACTTGGATCTGGATCAATAGACAAATGCTGACGCATAACCACAGTACGAGATTATATTTTAAGGGTGGGGTTATTCGTTTTATTTCTTGAATAAACTTTTATTTTTTTTAGAATACGAGTACCTATCACAATTTTGTGATACAATATTGTTTACAAAAGCAAAATTATAAGATATTGCAAAAAAAAGTTATAAATGATTCAATAAAAAATAAAGCGGTCAGAAATATAAATACAAATACTTCTTGCCGTTGGGGTAGGCAGAGACCAACTTTTTTCATTTGCTACGCTTCTTACACACGTCTTTTGCTTCTTCCACTATCATCAGCGTTTTTATACATGATCTTCGGTTGTTCGTACTCTTGACCTGGCCTTTCTTTAAAACAATCTTCTTCTGTTTCGTCAATATTTTTTAATTCATTCTTTTTACGAGTCCGAATCATCTAAAAATTCCTTTAACTATTTTTGTTACTACATCTTGCTCCATACCACAGCGTTCCCTTATCACACTATTTACCACTGTATCTACTCTTTCTCCTTTAATCAGCACCCTGCACTACTAATCACTATGTTAAAGAAAACAATATTAAACAAATTTAATATTATAAATACGCAGCGCAAGAATTATGCCAACGAATAAAAATAATAAAAATGATGCTGATTTTATGGAATAGAATGAATGAGAATAGATACAGGAACGCTGGAGTGTGAAAAAAGATGTAGCAACCAAGATAAAAAGATGAATGTTTAGATGATTTGGACTCGTTAAAAGGATGATAAATTGACGAAACAGATTTATAACTCTAATCTCGATCAGATGGAAATTGTTTTGAAGAAAGTCCGGTTCGAGAGTTGCAGCAACGAGCATGAATGAAAACGCTAATGAAAGTAGGAAAAGCAAAAGACCTGTGTAAGATCCGTAGCAAATTAAAAGAAGTGGTCAGGAAAACAAATGAATGGGGCACTGTATAGCTTTATGAACAGCCAACAGGTTTGTTAGTTCCTACACTTATGTATGGTAGTAAATGTTGGGTTTGGCAAAAAAAGCATGAAAACAGGATTAATGCTGCGGAGATGAGTAGTCTAAAAAGTATAGCCGGAATAACGCGGTTGAATAAAGTAAAGAATAGTGAGATAAGAGAACGTTGTGGTTTAAAATAAGATGTGGTTACAAAGACAGATAAAGGAATGCTTAGATAGTTTAAAAACGTAGAAAGGATGGATGAAGGAAGATTGATGAAACAAATTTATAAGACGAGTCATATCAACATTGTTTTAAAGAAAGGCCAGGTCAAGAGTACCAACAACAGACGAGCATGTATGAGAGCACTGATGAAAGTAGAGGAAACAAAAGATGTGTGTAAGAACCGTAACAAATGGAAAGAAGTGGTCTCTGCCTACTCCTACGGGAAAAAGGCGTGAGAAGATGTATGATCATTTATATTTATTTATACCTTTTATTTCTTCCTTTGTTACAATATCTATTTTTACAGTATTGTGTAAAAAAGCTATTTCTAAAATCAAAAGTTTCGTTGCCTTCAATAAATATAAATTTGGTTAATAACAATTTATTGGGATGTCGGTTGTGTTTTTAAAACAAATAAAAATATTGGTGCAGCAGCAAAAAAATATTAACAAAATTTGTATAATTCAAATACGAAGTTAAAAATTGATCCAGTATTATTGTGGGTAAATAGTAAAATATATGCTATTATGTGGGAAACATATTATTGTAACTGTTACACATTTAAACATTTCTCTTCCGTTCACAAATTACCAATGGGTTTTCATGTCAAAAAGCATTTAACATTGTATTCAGTATATTACGGTACATGACATTGATTTAAGAGATAAAATTGCTTTAACCACATGTCCATTGGAACATGTCAAGCGATATGTCCAATGTTTGAGCGGCATGTCAGTCTTTAAATATACGAATTCAGGATCGGCTTATTGAAAACAATTTAAAAAGCAGCAACCCACCCGTTTTATTGATGAAATATTGTTATTCAATATTACGAGTAAAACAACTTTATGAAATATTAGCGGACCCGGTAAACAGAGGTCCTGCCACAGACCTCACTAGTTTAATATAAATTAATGTAATTAAAATAATTTATTAAGTTTTACGGAAATACCTTAAATACATTAACGTACCTAATTAGATAGGATATTTGAATAGAATAAGGGTGTTGATCTTATTGTATATTTTGTTGTCATAGGGATAGAAAAATAAAAATTTGGTTTTCTGACCGAAAAGTTTATCAAATTATTTTTTAAAGAAAATTCAATTAAAACAAAAACCAGCGAAATAACTCTTGGAAGACATCCAAGAGTATATATTGCAGACGCAATATTGGTCCTTCGAGCGGATTTGCAATTTAAGTCATGTCGAAAAATACAAATCTGAAAAATTTGATCCACTAAAAAGACCAACGACAAGATCCAGTAACAGACTAGCAAAAGCCGTGGATGAATAAAACCAAAGTAGTCGAAGGCTAGAGTTTAATGAAAAAGTCGATCTGACAGATAGACAAGAGTTGACAGTAGCGAGTACCAGTAAATAAAGTTCATTGCATAGCCTTTCAGTTGCACGTCACCAAGTATGACGTCATATCATGTTTTCGACATGTCTTTGATTACTTTATGACATTTGGTGGCGACTCTACAAAATTTTGACAGTTGTCAGGATCGTATTCATCCAAATAGGAAAGGGCATTGAAATTAATAAGAATTGTGATATCAAAACATTACAAAATAAAACAAAATGTATTTTTAATTAATATTTATTATCATCAATAATATAACATTAGTAAATAAATACCTAAAATTAGTTCTTAAAGACAACAAGGATCACTTGCCGGATGAAACCTACAATAAGAAATTAGATAAAAAATCGCATAAGTTTTATTCGATAAACTAATTACCTTGGAAATCATTGAAATTTAACAAAACTGGTAACGTTAAACTTCTAGAACAGCCATTTTTGAATACAATACAATACACGTTTATTATGCGGAGTTGTCCTCCCACAAGTCCCAATCTGATTCGCTATCCGATTCGTTTAAATCAATGATTACAAGAGAGATATTACTTGCATCGATGTTTTTTCAGTCTCCCAATATTCATCAATAATATTTCTTGTATGGTCTACATACCTCTTTTATTTTTCTGGTGTAATCTACAATTACAAAGCAATTATAAACCATAGCATTAGAATAAACTTGGCATTAAACCTGTTGAAGAGCTTCTTTCCAAACACTAATTACAGTATCTGCAGTAATACGTTCAGCCGAAGTTATTTTTGCATCATAATACCGTTTACACTTAGACCAAACAAGTTCAATTGGATTGAACTGGCAATGATATGGAGGCAGTCTCAACACACGATAGCCATGCAAAAGAGCTAATCTATCTAATCTGTAAAATATTTTTAATATCTTATTAAATTATATTATATCATAGCATACCTGTATAATTTATCTGGTACATGTTTCTTGGCAATTTCTAACAATTCGAACTTCATAATAGGCATTGGAAACTGTATATTCCTTTCTTTTAACCAATTTATTAGGGAAACTTTGTTCCAACTTGCATTTGGTATTCTTTCGAGCAACGTGGAATGGTACGGCGCATTGTTCATTATTATTAATGACGGTTCTTCTAAGCTTGGTAGAAGCTGATATTCAATTTATTTTTTAAAATTATCAGCATTTATTAAATCATGATAATCGCCAGATTTGCTACCACTTTTAAATATCAAGCTACAGTCATTAATAAACCCATTTTCAGAACCCGCATGAAGAACAATGTATCGTACACCTTCACCACTCTTCTTTTTGACTGCCTTATCAGTACCATCCTGCCAGATTTTGTGAAATCCTCCTTTGCTGAATATCCAAGTTTCATCAAGGTATACAGGCTTGAGACGATGAGAATCACTTTCATTTTTTTTTAAAATCTCGTAAAAAACATTATCTTTTTTGTGTAACATATGACTGTTCCATGAGATATTTTCTGTTAGAAATGTTACAGCTTATCCACTTGAATTTTAATTTTTTTAAAGCCCCACTGAGTGAAGAAACTAATGTATTTATCCCATATACATCTTCTAATTTTTTCTTCAACGTATAAAGAGTCACATGCTCACCTAAAATAAGATAAAATGTTACAAAAAAAAATTATTAAAACTAACCCTTGAAAATAAACTCATAATAAACCAATAAACAACTTTGTATGTGAAATGGAAACATAATAACATTGATGAAGATATTTAGAACTTTATACAATCTAACTTGAAAAATATGTAATTACTAAATACCAACCTTGATTAAACATTCTGTATACAAGTCCTGATACCATGTTCATATTTCTCCCGAATATTGGGACCACGGCTAATGCTCATAGAATCGGACATTTTAGCTGAGTATTCGCGATCTGTTTAAATACCTTTATTTGCCAATCGTCCTACAGTCGATAACGTTATTCCTAAGGCGGCCGAAACACGCTAAAATTAATTGATCATCAATGAATTTTTATTAAACTTTAAGATGTGAAACTTACCTCTTGTACAGCATTTACGCGCAATAGAGTTTTACCGGCTTGTTTTTCTAATTGGAAATAAGCAAGCAGTTTTAATACTAACGCTTTCTCTTTTTTACTATACCTCGGCATGTTTATAATTATTATCAAAACAAATAAATAAATTAAAAATATTATTCCAAATTTTAAAAAATGTGATTAACCATAATAATTACAAATGAAACTAATGGAAGTACTGTTCTGATAAAAACTATCAGGCGTACACTTTGACGTTTATCAAAAATAGCTAAAGAGCGTGTTCAATATTTCAATTTAACTATGAGGCCATGACGTATAGCAAACGGCAGCCAATGAAATGCCTGTATTGTGTCAATTGTAGTTATTTAATATCTACGTGTAGATCTCTCTGTTGTTGCCTTGCGAAAATTTATAGTGGACGTACCGTTTTTTGCATTTCTTTCAACTTAATACGATAAAGCGAGATAGATGCCGTATGACGTGCAACTGAAAGGCTGTGCAATGTTCTTTATGTCTCTCTTGCTGAAAGCCATACGTCCGACAACAAATACGTAATGAAATCGAAGTATACGAAATCCAAATCGTGGAAATCCAGGAAGTCATTAGCCAATATCACAAAAAGGAATAAATTGGAAATCGAGCTGAAAGTAGAAAAAAAGATTGCTGAAATCAAGGAGAAACTTATCCTGAAAAACTGGAACTGGAAAAAATGAAAATAAAGAAGGAAAGTTTTGGGAATATTGGGTCTGATAGTACCTACTTATTCAGTAAAGAGTGATGTGACGAACAGAACTGCAGACAAAGAAGCAATGGTCAGTGACTGGATGAAAACTGTTACTCCGAAAAAATTTGAATATATGACATCACCAGATCATTGTGTTCAAAAAGATTCACATTTGAAAGGAATTTGCCATTTTTCGACGGTAATCCTGCGGAATGGTTGGTATTTATGAACGATTACCACGAGACAACGAATTTGTGCAATTATTCGGACAGTGAAAATCTCATAAGACTGAGAAAGTGTCTCAAAGGTAAGGACAGAGAAGCTGTCAATATGCTTTTAATATCCTGCAAAAATGTTCTTGGGATAATGAAGACGTTAAAATACTTGGCTCATTTTTAAATATCTGATAGCCCAAGTCAGAGTGATTCCTGCACCCAAGGATTACGAGCCCGAAAGTATAGTCAGGTACGCAAAGTCTCCAAATAATTTAGTTGTTGCTGTTAAGGCCGCTAGTTTTCTTTATACACCAATAAAAAAGATCCGAATATGTTCTTGTTGCCGAGGAAAGAAAACGTAGAAAAGGTTGGGAAAAATATGTTTTTCTTGAAAATTGCAGATGTTATTCACAAGAAAAACATCACTTAGACAAATGTTTCAAGTTTCAGGAAATGAATGCAGACAATCGTTGGGTTTTTGTCACAGATAATAAGCTTTGTATATCATGTCTCAAGCCTAATCATCGAATGAATCAATGCTTTGTCAAGAAAATATGTGGTGTGAATGGTTTTCAGCTAAAACATAGTCGATTGCTGCACAAAGATTCTTCACTACAGGTGAGAAACGAGAAATGTACAGGATCGACAAGTAATTGAGGATAATCTTCAACATTCAACCAATTTTGATCAGGTGAGAAATTCTTTTATAAATTTGAAAACAAAACCTGTAATACTGGGAGGTCCTCATGGTAAAATTAAAATTTTTGCTCTACTTGGCGAGGGATCAACAGTGACTTTTTTGGACAGTGAAATCGCTGAAAAAAACGGTTAACATGACACTGTTGAACCATTTTGTATGCAATGGACCAACAATAAAATTCAGACGAAAATTCCAAAAGAGTACACTTGAAAATAAAAGAAAATTTTATAAATTCAAAATCTTATGATTTGATTATAGAAAGGAAATGATTGTGGACCAGCTTTTTTAAGAGTTTTAGGTCATAGTTCTCTGAAAAAACTGATTTTGGAAGCTTGTTCCATTCCGTAGCAGCCCTGTAAAAGGAGACCTCTTGATGGATATTGGTCATTGTAGTGTCAATCTTAAAAGTAAATGGGTGAGACTGATCAGCGTGCCGATCGACCGAATGGCCCTTTTCTGAATGGAATTTAGAAGACGAAGAGAATGCCTTAATGCTGAACCCCAAATGTGCGAGCAATACTCCAGTAGAGGTCGGATTTGAGCCTTGTACGTCGTCAACAGTTGATCAGAAGTAAAAAACTGTCTAGCTTTATACAGAAAACCTAGCCTTTGGCTTGCTGACTTTGCGATGTTAGCAACATGGTCATGCCAAGACATTATTATTAGACACCGTGACTCCCAAAATCGAGATGAAGGGACTTGATTTAAGGGTATTTCAGGACATTGTGATGAAATGATTTGGGGAACTCACTTTTTTGGAAAACGTAGCGCTTTGTGTTTTCTGGGCGTTGAACTGAACAATATTGGCTGTTCCCCACTCGACGATTGCTTTAAGATCTCTATTAATGTAATAAATATGTTCCTATTTGTATCATTCACCGAAAGTGATCGATAGGATGTAAAAAATGAGACAACTATGCTGTCGTCCGCGAAACTGTAAATGGGGTTCGTGGTGGTTTTCAAGAGGTTGTTAATGTATAAAAGAAATAGGTTGGGGGACAGGATGGAACCCTGGGGGACCTCAGCATTGGTTTTTAACGTTTTAAAAGAAATACCGTCAACTGCCACATGTAAGGAGCGATCTTGCATAAAGTTATTAATTGTTACCGACAATTACGATCTGACAATGCCGCGGAATTACAGTGCAACAGAAGTAGCTTGGCGGGCGAAGAACACACAAATCTGCGCAAACGATAAATTCGAATAACGATCCGATCGGCGACGACGAAATTTTCAGTAATCTTGAGTCTCAAGGATAATCGGAGGAAGAAGTTTACGAATGTGAAGTATATTTAGCCGAATATTTGTTATTTTAGAGGCTAGTCGCCCGCCAAGCTACTTCTGTTGCACTGTACATAGAGGGATCAAAGTATAGACCTAAAGCTACACAAACAAAATTAAAATGGGTTATAAATGGATCATTGATTAAAGACAGAATTAAAGAAATATATAATTTTCATATTTTGTGAAAGAAATTTCGACGATGACTCACTTTACTCTCTCCCTAAAGACTCTTTCAAACTAGACAAATCGAGAATTCGACTATGTATTATAAATAATCAAAAAGTTTACAGAAAGACATGGAACACGATGTAAGACGGGTCTTCTGTGGAAAAATCCTATCATTGTACCAGAGAGTAAAGGTATGGCACTAGATAGATCTACTGTACCATCAATAATGCTCGAGTCAGTGATACCACGTGACGAAATCCCTTCCCAAACCATGATCTTTATTGAAAATTTTGATTTTTGTACCGTAGGTCTAGCTCTGTCAAATATCCTAAAACGATTGTCACCCAGATGGAAAGATGTTTCATCTGTAATAAAAAAATATTTTCAAAAGTGTCCCCTTGAAAATGTTCGCAAAATCGATGTCTTCTCCGTACTTGCTCGTCACTAACAGTTGGTATACTTCTTGGTATTCTTGCTGTGTATCCACTGCGCAAGAAAGTTTGGCGAATAGTTTCGGTAGCAATAGGTATTCCACGTTGCCTATTACATCTTTTCGCGATTTTTCGAGCCCAGTTGCGGATTTTTACGACCCATCTGCAACAAATACCTAAAATCCGGTCCTCGTAACTTACACGGTCTTTCTGAAATCTGGGCATGTTTTAAACCAACACCATTTCTTATGCGTTTTAGCATATTGCAAGCCGTTGACTAGCTTAGTCCTGTCAAACGCGCAAATTGTATCACATCCCTAACTCCGTTTTCATAAAATAAATTGTTCAACTTATTTCTACTTGCGTCGTTATATTGATTTTCGTGTTTTCAAATACTGTGAAATTAGTTCTTTTAATCGATTTGAAATTAAAATGCTACTATGCATTAACAAAAATAAAAAAATTCCAGATACTTTCTGGTCGTAATATATATGTTATTATCAAATTTATAAGTATATAATAATTAAAATACGCGGCTGATCATAAATCCGTAATTAACTATTTCTTATTTTAATTATTTATATTAAAAACATTGTTTACATTGCTTATGTACGTCTAAAGTGCCCGAAAAACATGACGCAAGTTGAAGCATGCATACAAAATATTTTCAACTATTAAAAGGTCTATTTCACCTCTTGATATTCCGATTTCGGCCAATTTCAACCTGTCTCGCTTCTGTTTTAGAGTCAATAACGGTTTTTCTTTAGCTTTCTCAAACGAAAATATAATTATCTTTTGCTACTTAAGTTTAAACTCAAAAAACTTACCGAACTTACCAATTTTTTCCCGCTGTGGTTTTAATGTCGTCAGTCCATTTCTTCATTGGCCTACCCATTTTTCGTTTATTTTCTCAGGGTCTCTATTTCAATATTCTAGATGTCCATCTATTGCTATCTATCCTGGTTACGTGTCCTGCCCACTGCCACTTTAATCTGGCTATTCTCTCGGTTATATTTATTATTCTGGTTCTGGTTCTTCCTCTGATCTCTTCGTTCTTTATATGATCTCTCAAACTGACACTCAGCATTTGTCTCTCCATAGCTCACTGCGTGCATTGTAGGCGCTGTAGACTGTTTTTTGTGGGGCTCATTGTTTCCAACCCGTAAGTATTTACTGGAAGTATGCAGCCATCATACACTTTCCTTTTTAGGTTCATGGGGACATCTCTGTACTTAAGTATAAATCCTAAATTTTTTAATGCAGCTCAACTCTGACCTATTCTTCGCGGTATTTCTACTTTTTGATTTTCTTTATCAAGTCTGAATTTATGCCCTAGGTATATATATTTGTCTACATTTTCGATCTCTTTCCCGCCGATTGAAAGTTGAATGTGTTGCGTGCTGAGGATTTTTGTTTTTGTGATGTTAACCACGAGTCCTATTTTTTATAAAGCATGATGTAATTGTTTGATCATAGTCTTTAGTTTTAATGGGTCTTCACTTATTAGAATCACGTCGTCTGCAAAACGTAGGCGGTGGAGATATTCTCCATCAATTCTAATTGCTTTTCCTTTCCAGTTTAGTTTTTGAATACGTCTTCTAATGCCAGCGTAAATAATTTGGGTGAGATGGTATTAACTCAACTATCACTGTCTGTTAAATTGGACTTTTGAACACCTGAACCGTTTAATTTGCCAGATTTGTGTAAATTAATAATAATTTTTTTATCAATTGCCTTTCTTCTGCCCATTGTTAAAAACAAGTAACACTATTAAACTGTTTAACAATGTGAACAACTGTCACTGACATTTCTGTCAAAAAGCGTTATTTTCATAGCCACCTTAGTCCTCGTCGTTAGCAGAACTGAGATAATGGAATGCAACGAAACACATTTTTTGACTAATTTTTATTTTTTATGAGATAGCGATATCAAAACCCGTATGCATAGAAAAAATAGTAAGACAAGGCTGTGTGCTATCACCAATGCTGTTTAATATGTACTCTGAACACATATTTAACCTAACAATGGATGACGATGAGGATGGAAAAAAATTAACGGAAGAACAATAAATAATATACATTATGTAGACGATACAGTTATCATTGCGGACAATCCAGAAAGCCAGCAACGACTGATTACCAAAGTTGTAGAACCAGATAGACCGACAACATCAAAAGAATAAAGAACAACTGGATAGAGGCAGCACAGGATCGGCAAGGATGGAAAACGGGAGACCTATGTCTAGCAGTGGACGCGATTGGTCGATTGATAAGGGAAAAAACCACCACATCAAACAACCACCAAACGTTCAGTCTCTGCGAGATACCATAGACAGTGTTCTAGAACAAACTTCTGGTTCCTTTAACGATTTAAAAGTTACTAACAAAGAATTAATAGAAGATACTCATGATAATTTATAAAAAACGTATACAGTTAAATAAGTGATAATTAAATACAAGTTTATTTAAAATATATATATATCAATTATCTGTTAAATTTTTGCCTATATCTTTTTATTTTGAACAACCAAGTTCAAAAATACAATGCGCGATAATAATGGTTTCAATTGTCAAAAATAAAAACAAAACTATTTAATAAAATACTTCAACCGAATTAAAAGTTTTAATTTATCGAAATGAACTGACTAATAAGACCAATCTTCTGCTCTTTTACACCTGTCCAAACCTTCTAGAAGAATCTAGAATGGTCGAAACTAATTGATCTGAAGAGCTGGAATCTTTAGTTCTGGATCTCATTCGACCCACAATAGTTTTTCTTTGCATTATTCAACAAAAATACTTGTCAAGTTATAATTTTATAATAAACTTATCCATTTTTCAGAAATTGGACTTGTTTGTATGTTGACGGTATTCGTTTCGCCGTCGTCTGGATTTTATGGTCAAGTCGACAAATTTACCACTACCGACCAATTTAACCAACTTGATTTTGAGTATCCCTCTGACAAAGCAAGACAAGTAGACGTTGATAGTGGCGTCTTCAAGATTGGTGTTTCTGCTCCTATTGAGATTGATGTTTATTACCACTTAGGTAAGTAATCAATATTTTATGTTAAGGATTTTGATATTTAGACACGCGGTAGCGTGTTAAGCCAAGTTCAAGCTAACATAATGGCGAGCGGTACCGTGTGTAATATTACACGAACCATTTGGAACCACTTTTGACCCCTTTATAATTCAAAAACTATTTCATATAAACATGACAAATTTAGCTCATATATTGAGACTCTACCCTGATGTCATACCTACAAACCTCGCGAAATGAATCAATGAGTCAAAAATGTCTACTGTTAATTTGTCGTGTGCCTAAATATTTCTACTATTTGTTTATCTTATCACTATTTTGTTGCGTTATAAATAACTAAATATTGCTGTTGGTTGAAGTCAATTAAAATAATTCCATATTACTGTTTTAAAATAGTCTAAAATTTAGATAAGATCCCTATAAAATTTACTAATAACTATTTTGTCTGCTACTAATACACAAAAAAATTATTCTGTAACCATTAACGAAAGTAAAAGTTTCTATGAATCTTTCATTTGAATAAATTTATATAAATTTAAAGCAGCACATAATTTAGGGCTATCATCGTCGCACTCTAAAGAGTGTTTACATGCATATATCTTTCTTACTTCTTGGTTGTTAACGTTATTCTTACTTTAGTTGACTTTATAAATCTACCATATTTTTTTTTTTTTTTTAAGAAAATAGTCGCAAAAAGGGTAGACCTATCGTGTGGGCCGCGGATGGCCCGCACTGCGACTATTAGAAGGGGAAGGGATTATAGAAAGGAAATGATTGTAGACACGCTTTTTAAAAAGTTGCAGGTCATAGTTCTCTGGAAAAACTGATTTTGGAAGCTTATTCCATTCCGTAGCAGCCCTGTAAAAGAAGGATTTTTGATGAAGATTGGTTCTTGTAGTGTCAAGCTTGAGAGTAAATGCGTGAGACTGATCAGCGTGCCGAGTTCTTCGGCTGAATGTGGCCAATGGTGGCACAAGAGTTTTTATTTCTCTGGAGCATCTGCCATGAAAATATCTGTAGAGCAATGACTGGTCTGCAACTCTTCTTCTATGTTCTAGAGGGTAAAGGGTATCTGTGAGAGTTGAGCTGTTTATCAAGCGAATGGCTCTTTTCTGAATGGAATCTAGAAGACGAAGAGAATGCCTTGGTGCTGAACCCCAAATGTGCGAGCAATACTCCTGTAGAGGTCGGATTTGAGCCTTGTACGTCGTCAACAATTGATCAGGAGTAAAAAACTTTCTGGCTTTCCACAGAAAACCTAGCCTCTGGCTTGCCGACTTTGCGATGTTAGCAACGTCGTCATGCCAAGACATATTATTGGACACCGTGACTCCCAAAATCGAGATGGAGGGACTTGGTTCAAGGGTTTTACCGGACATTGTGATGGGATGATTTGAGGAATTCACTTTCTTGGAAAACGTGGCACTTTGTGTTTTTTGGGCGTTGAACTGAACAAGATTGTTGGTTCCCGTTTCACGAAAGTTTAGCCACCGTTTAGGAAATAAGGTTATGTTAAAAATATTTATTAAATGCAAAACAGGGAATATCGTACTCACCGTAAAATCAAAATAACAAATTAGAGGTTTTAAAAAAACCGATTTTATTGATTTTATTTGAATGCAAATGATAAAACGCTTTGAACAAAACTCGATGTATCAAAATAATGACAGTTGTCAAAAGGGGTCAAAATAAATTCTTATGAATACAACCAATTAATTGGTGTTAGCGCTATCTTTTTTCAACATTTAGAGGTCATTAAAAAGAGATACAAAAGAACGTATGTCATTGCTTAAAAGGAAAGTGTACATATTGCATGACGTGTTACTACTGTCAGTAGAAAAGGATGATGTATATAAAGTTTCTGTTACTGTTTATTGTCAGTGACGTCAGGGTAAAGGTCAATTTATTTTACTGTATGTGCTCCAAATTTCATAAACGCACCTCAAATAGTTATTTAGATATTAACGTCCAAAAATCGTCATTTTTATCACTGACTGACCTATGGATCAAAACTCTAACCCAGTTCCAGATGATCTAGATTCTAGAAAGTTCAAATTTGGCATCCAAATAGGTAGTTGGGTAAATACAAAGGAATAAATCAAAATTTTTTTTAATCCAAACATATCAGTTTAAATACTTATAACTAGTTATATTTAAGAGTATAGTCGAACTTTCATATTTATTACGTTAATAACTGGGATTTAGTATAAATTATACAAGAAAATACAGAAAATAACACAATTATACCCTGTAAACGTAGAAAAATACAGTAGGATTACAAAAGCTATTTATTAATTTTATTATGAATAAGTACCCACTAATAATTTCTATACAAAAAGTAATGATATCCCATCAAAGACATAGATGTAAAATGAGAGCCAAGTTCAATATTATGATATATGCCTTGGTTGTTGACTTCAACGACAAAAGAAGTGAGATCTAAATGTCATTTCTTCTAATAACTTGGGATAATATATTGAAGCCTAAGCCAGTCATGAAAGAGCCCTATGTGCAATGGCTAGTTTCTACCAGCAAATCAAATTTTCGGAAAAATAAAATAAGAACTTACAGCTTTAGAACTTGCGAAGGCTATAATATAATTCGTATATTCGAACTAGCCAAGTCAGACCTTAGGCTTCACTATATTATCCTAAGTTATTAGAAGAAATGATATTTTAAGTTGTTATAAAATATTTTATGTTGTTATAAATAAATTTCAGGACTGACCATTGAACTTGGCACCCATTTAGATCTCACTTCTTTTGTCGTTGAAGTCACAACCAAGGCATATATCATAATATTGAACTTCGCTCTCATTTCACATTTATGTTTTTGATGGGATTGCAATTTCAGTATCCCAATTATATTAAATTTTCACTCATTTTGTATAAACATAAGTTTAAAGTAAAAATAAATAATGTATAGCGAACAGTAATAAATATATTATGTATTATATTATTATATATTAATTCATAAAAAAAAAATATAATGAATATAAGTTAATTACTTGTTACATATTTAAATTATTTTCCACAAGTGTTATTGTAAATATCTTGCCAGGTCTAGATAATGGGCAAAAAAAAAGATAGTTTGCACATTAGTAGCAAACACGCTATGAATTTTGTAATTTGTAAATGGGAATTTACTTTCGTGTAAGTTTTAATTTTTTCAGCACATCCTTGCGCAATGTTTTTCATAAAAAACATTTTTATACCCGCTATAAGAAGCTCAAATACTCCGAATATTTTTGTACTTGGATATTGCGGTCCCAAAATTTAGACTATAATTTAATCGAATTATTCATTTAAGGGATAAAACAACTAAGAAAATTTGTTACAATTCCAAGATTCCAGCCTGGCATACCAGCAACTTTGACTACTATAGTTCGTGACAGAAATGGAAACCCAATTTTACGACCGTATCCTTCATGGGATTGGCACACAAATGCTAAAGAATGCAAAGCAAACAGGATTGTTTCAGTTTACAGGATTATGGTAAGAAAAGTTACATCATATGTCTCCTGTCATATGTCAAACCTTTTTTCTTTACTAGGTTAGGTTAGGTATCATGTGAGTGGAGCGTAGGTCGCCACTTCACTGCAACCCTTAGTAGGTTTATTGTGGTTCATCCCTAGAGGTTACAGTTTACCGCATAATCGGTTGAAATCGGTAGGTTCTAGGTTGGTGTGACCAAATATGTTACCTTACCTTATTCTTCCCAGGCCGGGGCATGAGCATAGTATATGTTAAGCAGTTTCGTCTTCCACGCAGCAAAACCGACAGTCCGTTTGTTGATTCAGACCTATCCTTTCGAGGTGATATCTTAGATATCAGACAGGGTCCTGTAGGCAGTACTGTTAGAATTCGCAGGTCATTCCTGTTCCATTCTAGGATCTGCTTAGTTGTGTTTCTCGAGGGTTTAGGTAAGAACGCCCTCGAGTGAGTCAACCCTGGTATATCGGACCAATGCGTGAATCTTTTTCTCTCCGCCCAGTCCGAAATAATTGTTTTTGCGGCACTTATAGTGACTCCAAAGACCGGTTCTGGTCCAGTGAACGCAGATTTGGTCCCAGGTTTTGCAAGGATGTCAGCTTTTTCGTTTCCCTCCACCCCTGGTGCCTAGGTACCCACAGCAGGGTTACCCTGTTGTTCGGCACCAAGGTACTCCAGGAATTCGATGAAATTCCATACAAGTTTAGAATTTATCTTGTTGGAGCTCAGTGCTTTTAAAGCAGCCTGGCTGTCTGATATTATACTTATGTTTTTGTTTGCTAGAGGTCTCTTAGTCAGCTCTCTTGCACACAATTCGATAGCAAAGACTTCAGCCTGAAAGATTGTAGCATACCTGCCAAGACTGGTAGACATTTCAATCTTTGGTTTTCTGATGAAAACACTTAATATAAAGAATATTTAAAATAAAAAATTAATATAGTTAATGGTAAAACTAAAAATTAATTTTTTCTGGTACTGGTAATGTGCTGAATCAGAATGTGGTTTTTTCAGGTTGACGAGTGCGGCAGATTATGGGTGTTAGACAATGGACAAGTAGATGGCGATCAAGTAGTTTGTAATCCTTAACTTTCGACGTTCGATTTGACGACGGTGAGACAATTTTTTTTACAGAAATGCTCTTGTTACTATATTTCTCTAATATTTTTTATCAATGTGGCTTACTCTCTGTAATTAGGTACTGAACATTTTAAACAGTACACATAAAAAAGTAAAACATACAATTTTGGTATCATATTGTTTGCAATATTGTTAATTTAACGTTTATCTAATCATTAATTATTAAAATTAAATAGCGTAAATACAATTATTTTAAATGTTAACTTTTATTGCATTTAAAAAAAAAAACAGTCCACCAACCAGTGTCGTAACCAGGCAATATTCTACCATAGGCAAGATTTCTTTTTTGCGCCCCGTGCAGTGGGCAGGCAAATTTAACATTTCTTTAAATTTTTAATGTATTTCTTATTGGTTTTTTTTTTAAGTAAAAGTTATAAGTTTATTTTCATTATTGGCTTTAAAACAACAAATATTTTTTATCAGATATTTATTATATTTAATTTTTCCTGAGATATTTATAAAGCTTGCTTGATAATAACAAACTAAAAAATAGAAACAAGAATACAATAAAATAAAAAATACAAGTGTAGTTATAAATAATAAACTGACAAATAGACTATACTAAAATTCCTTAAATACTAAGATAATTTTACAAATATTTTCTTGCTTTTTGTGTTGCGAAATCTGATAAAATTTTATAAAAAGAAATGTAGTCTGCAATTAGCTGTTCTAGAAATAATATGGCAGTGTTTAATGATTATTGTTGGGACATTGTCGATCTTAAATATATTTTTATAAATTTCAATTTTAAACAAAATATTTTACAAGCAGCAAGGATGGATGGAATTGCTATAAAAATGTGTAATACATACATACATATTAAAGTCACCCCTTTTTGCCGTAGGGGTAGGCAGAGACCACTTCCTTCTACTTGCTACTGCTTCTTTTGCTTCTTCTACTTTCATCAGTGCTCTCATACATGCTCGTCGGTTGTTGGTACTCTTGACTTGGCCTTTCTTCAAAACAATGTTGATCTGATCGAGATATGTTCGCCGAGGTCGACCTCTACCGACTTGTCCATTCACACTTGCCTTATAAATTTGTTTCGTCTATCTTCCTTTATCCATTCTTTCTACGAGTCCAAACCCTCCAAGCATTCTTTTATCTATCTTTGTAACCACATCTTATTTTACACCACAGCGTTCCTTTATCTCACTATTCTTTACTTTATCCGACCGAGTCACTCCAGCTGTGTTTCTCAGACTACTCATCTCCGCATCATTAATCCTATTTTCATGCTTCTTCTGCCAAACGCAACATTCACTATCATACATAAGTGTAGGAACCAACACTGTACAGCCAGGCGGGCCTTTTTTGAGACTTTCTGGCTGTTCATAAAACTATGCAGTGTCCCATTAATCTGTTTTCCTGCCAACACCTTTCGCTCAATGTCACTGTCATACTTCCATCTCTCGTAAACTTTGAATCCAAGTACACAAATTCATTTACTTGTTCCACTCTTTTTCCTTCAATTAGAACCCCACAGTTCGTCATGCTTACTTCTCTTTCAAAAACCATTACTTTCGCTTTGCTTACATTCACTTTCATCCCATTGATTTTTATTGCATCATGCATAACATTAACCATTGCCTGCAACTCCTCTTAAGATGATGCTAATTTGACTTGATCATCGGCGTAAAGAACGCATTTGACGATCAAATCATTCATTTTAAATCCTTACGACCTATCTTTTAAATCTTTTAAACAAGCGTCTATGTATAAGTTAAACAGCCATGGCGAAGCCACACATCTCTGTCCTATACATTTTTCGATGTTAAACCAGTCCGTGCAAGCTCTGTTTATTCTGACACAAGCAGTGGAATCCTCGTAAAGTGATTTCAGTGTTCGTATTAAACTACCGCTCACCCCATACATAGACAATGTCTCGACCACAATTCACTCCTCACCACTCTGTCATAGGCCTTTTTTAAGTTTATAAAATCGCACCTTCTGACTTTTAGCTAAGAATTTTTCGACTATACCTTGTAATAAAGAGTGTAATGCTGCAGCAAAATTGGGATGCTCTTCCAGTAATTTAAATTCATGTAGGGTTTGGTATATTTCCAATACAGTTTGACACTGAAATTTAAATTGCAATTTGAAATTTTTTCGTTCCTGAATAAATTCATTTTTCGTCACTTGTAGCTTGCGCCCATAGGCATGTGTCTACTCTGCCTAGGAATTTTAGAAGATGTAAAATATCAAGGAAGTGGTCTTTGCCTACCCCTACGGGAAAAAGGCGTGATTATATGTATGTATGTATATAATAAACCTTCTACAGAAAATTTACTAGTGACGTTGTGTCCATTAAGACCATAAAGTATTTAAAAATAAATATAAGAATGTCTTATTCAATCGTGTCGTACAGTGAAACAGAAGTAGCTTGGCGGGCAACAAGCCTCTAAAATATAATAATATATATAATATAAATATAATATAGTACCGATATGAATGTATCTTATTGCCAATAAAGAAACAGGTTTAGTCGTGCAATTTTATTTTGAATTATTGACAGCTTCTTGCATTTTTTTTGTTTGAGATTCCTTACAATAAATTTATGTTAAATCTATAATTTTTGTGATTTTAGTAAAATTGTTTTAGGATACGCTAATAGGTTAATACGAAATACCTGCTGATCAATGGACAATAAATTCCACATTTGTTACGCCTGTAGTGGATGTTGCGAGCAGAAGAAAAAGATGCAAAAATACATTTGTATACATGGCTGATTGTATCGGTAACTCTATCGTCGTCTACGACAATCAAAAAAATACATCTTGGATCGTCAAAGATGATACAATGAAGCCGGATCCACTTTTCGAAGAATATACTATAAAGGGTACGTTTTGTCATCGTCGTTCTAGTGTACTTACTTATCCTTTGTAAAATATTGATTGTGGAGGTGTAAAAGATAATGCTTTGGTGTGTGAGTTTAAGTTTCTTTGTCAACCGAATCGGTTGGTGTTAATAGTTCAGTTCTTAGTTCTCTGTCACATCAATGTTGGTGATTTCTTTGTATTTGTTGGCAAATCTTGCAGATTACAGTAGACCAAACCTTTAGTTTTTTACCGCAATAACTAGTTGAAAAAAACACTGTAACTTTTTCATTTTGACCGAAAGTGGTCTCTAACAATAATATTTCAAGTCTATATACTAATACGTTGTGCAAGATACACATTAAGTTACCTTTTGTTAATAAAATATTAGCTCATATTTAGGTCACTTTTACATGGGTTCCTGAGCACACAGGGATAAAAGGCAACGAAGTAGCCGATGAACTGGCAAGAAATGATACCAAAAAGCCAGGATTGCCAATTTCCGAGGCGAAACATGAATTAAAACTAATCCTTGAGCAAGAACTTATCACTCAGTAAAATGCAAATACTGGCTGCAAAACATTAAGACACCTGAAGAAAAAAGCTCTCCATAAGAGGGACGATGAACCTGAGTAGGCTAAGTAGAACGCTCGGCCTGCTCACTGGCCACGTTGCACTAAGAGCGCACCTCTTTAAACTTGAGCTGGCAGCTGAGAAAAACTGCCGAATATGCGGCGAAGAGAAAGAGAGCAGCATACATATTCTGTGTTACTGCCCGGTGCTAGCGGTGTACAGGTATCAAACCTGTGGCCGCATGATATCTAAATGAGACAGTGCAAACAGAGATCCCGCGGTTTGCCAAAACCAGTGGACTGGAATTCTGATGCCCTGAAGACACAGCGGTAGTCACAGAGGATCAAAAGATCTAGGTGACATAGGTGCCTATACCAATGGCCCAAACGAAAGATTGTAATGTAATGTAATGTAGGTCACACTTAAATAAACTGTTGTCAAAAATAACTTAATAACTCAATTATAAAAGTGGAAGCGCATATTTGGATCCTACTAACGCACCTTAGTAAACAAATCTTTACTCTACCCAAGTATCATTACACAAAAATTTCTTTTAAACAGCGTTAAATTTTAAAGTATGTATGTTGTAGGTCAAAGCTTTCAGTTGCTAGACGGTGTATTAGGAATGTCTATATCTCGTATTTCTGGACAAGAACCAAGACTGTTCTACCACGCTATGACCAGCCAAACGGAGCACTACATTAGAACCAAAGACCTTTAAAATAAAAATTTGTTCCAAGGCAACAATTATTCGCATTTGATACACGTAAGTTTTACAAAATGCATTTATTTATTTACCTGGTAAATTGTATAAATAGTGTTACACTCGATAATTTAACACTCGTTAATTTGAATCTCTCGATAATTTGAATTTTTTTTCCGGTCCCATGAAAAATACTCGATAAGTTGAATAAAATCAATGTTAATTGGGCCCTTCGGTAATTTGAAGTTGAAGAAATAGTATCTTGCTCCCTATCATGCGATAATTTAAAGTCCAGGCTTCCCCACTCTCAATAATTTGAAGCTAATGAATGGGTACACGTGTACACTGATGGATCATATATACCTGAGACTATGTCTGCCGGCGCAGGAGTATATTCTACCCTTTTTGAAAAGCACTTCGCAGTAGGGAAATACTCCAGTAGTTATGACGGTGAAATAAGTGCACTCGAGAAAGCAATCAACTGCCTGCAGGCATCGGACACTCCATCGAGCAAAGTGGTGCTCTTTGTGGACTCACAATATGCAATCCTAGCTCTCAGCAGCAACGCACCCACTGACTGCACCCTCAGAGCCGCTACCCAGAACCCTGGAGAGAAGCACGTCGGTAGTCCTCTTTTGCACTCTTACTGGACACGACTATCTGCAAGCTCACCTCTGCAGGATCGGACTGGCGGAAACCGACATTTGCCCACTATGCAGTACAGCAAGAATGGACGGTGCCCATTTAGCTTCCTGTCCCGAACTGCAATCGACACCAAGTAATACTACATTCCGATACTGAGAGGCTTGGCGTCAGATGGCGGAACTGCCGCGGATGGGAGTTGAATAAAGTAAAGTAAAGTAATAATTTGAAGCGTTTATCATGCAAATACCTGTCGATTGTGTCTACGCCCTCGGAACCGCCACGAATGACGATTACTTCGCAGCTCTCACCACTATCAAAAATTCTTTGGACAATGATAAAATGAAGTCGCTCACCCAAAAAAAAGATTACGGACTTCTTTTCAAAATAAGAAATTGTGAATCATTGTATTATTATATTTAATTGTTAATACATAATAATAATATAAAAATAACATATCACGAATTTTGACCAAACTCTTTTTAATTGAGTCCTCCCTCCCCCTCGTGGTTATTTGAACGCTTGTTATTTTGAACTTTTGGTAATTTCAAATTAATCTCTGGTTCCTTTAGTTTCAAATTATCAAAAGTCGACTGTATAATGTTTTAATGGATTTAAATGATTGCAGTCATACCAGGGGACGCGCAAGACGCAAAGTGCTGCCGAAGCAACCGATAGAGATGGAATTATGTACTTCGGTTTGATGACCAACGTTTCGGTGGCATGTTTTAATACCAGAGGAGAATATGGTATACCAGGAGAAAATTCGAATATTGTGGCTGATAATCAGGAAACTTTACAATTTGTCAGCGGAGCTAAGGTATCGGTATTTTATTTTTATTTAGATAAATATTTAGATAATTATCGACCAGATTATAATATTAACATTTCGATAAATATTGCCTTAAATATTTCATTTTTTAAACTGCTACTTCAGTTATTAAGTCACATGAATGATTAATCGTTAAATATAAGAATTGATTAAAGTTTGGTGAATCCCGCGCAATAGCCTTGGATATATCAAAAGCCTTCGACTACGTTTGGCACCAGGCATTGCTATGTAAATTATCTGTCTACGGTCTCCCAACAAAATTGTGCCAATGGCTTATGAGCTTCATGCAAGATCGCTCCTTACATGTGGCAGTTAACGGTATTTCTTCTGATGCGTTTAAAACTAATGCCGGGGTCCCCCAGGGTTCCATCCTGTCCCCCACCCTATTTCTTTTACACATCAACGTCCTCTTAAAAAACACCACGAACCCCATTTACAGTTTTACAGACGATAGCATACTTGTTTCAACTTTTACATCCTATCGATTACTTTTGGTGAATGATACAAATAGACTCAGACAGGAACAGGTTGACCCCATGAATAGAGATCTTGAAGCAATCGTCGAGTGGGAAACCAACAATCTTGTTCAGTTCAACGCCTAGAAAACACAAAGCGCCACTTTTTCAAAGAAAGTGAATTCTTCAAATCATTTCATTATAATGTACGGAAATACTCTTGAATCAAGTCCCTTCATCTTGATTGTGAGATTCACGGTGTCTAATAATATGTCTTGGCATGACCATGTTGCTAACATCGCAAAGTCAGCAAGCCAGAGGCTGCGTTTTCTGTGAAAAGCTAGAAAGTTTTTTACTCCTGATCAACTGTAGACGACGTATGCTTTACTTTATTCAACCGAGTCACTCAAGCTATACTTCTCAGACTACTCATGCTTCTTTTACCAAACCCAACATTCACTACCATACATAAATGTAGGAACCAACACACCTCTATTCACAGCCAGACGTGCCTTTTTTGACACTTTCTGTCTGTTTATAAAGCTATGCAGTGTCCTATTCATTTGTTTTCCTGCCAACACCCTTCGCTCAATGTCACTGTCATACTTTCCATTTCTCGTAAACTTTGAACCTAAGTACACAAATTTATTTACTTGTTCCACCCTTTCTCCCTCAATCTAAACTTCATAGTTTGTCATGTTTTTTTCTCTTTTAAAAACCATTACTTTCGTTTTGCTTACATTTATTTTCATCCTTTTGATTTTCAGGGCATCATGCATAACATCAACCATCGCCTGCAACTCCTCTTCAGATGACGCTAATATGACTTGATCATCGGCGTAAAGAAGGCATTTGACGATTAAATCATTTAATTTTAATCCTATTTTCCCCTATTGGTAAATTGTGTTTAAAAAAACTATCATGTTTTTTAATTTTAAATGTGTCAATAGATGGTTCAAATATTAATGCAACGTTTTTTTCTTTAAGGTAACAACTAATCCACTAGGCGAGCAGTTCTTGTGGATTTTGTCTTCTCGATTCCAGAAGGTAGCAACGGGTACCTTGAATCCGAAAGAAGTTAATTTTCGAATTCAATTGTCGAAAGTTAAAGATTTAAGACACGGATCGCCACATTGTGATCCACGTCGTTATCCAGGACCGAGACCAGGATATCCCACCACGACGTATCCCGTTCAGAACCCTACTTGGATTAATACCAATCCAGGACCCGTGATATTTCCCACTACTTCATAAATTTAAGATTGTTTTGAACCAGTTTTTAAAATAAGCCTGTGAAAATTTTACACAAAGAAACTTACAATTTTTACCGAGTAGTAAATTAGACAACGGTGTCTACACTATTTTTTCTACGACCCGATGTTTTGGAAGAATTCTTTTTGACATGGCAGTCAATATTTCGCAAGAAATCAAAAAAAGTAAGTGTAGTCAGAAAAATCGTTTTTCTTATTGAAGATCTGGTTTATCAATTACAAATAATGTAAACATTTCCTACTATTTATTTTTTTAGATTGTTATTATTTATATTGCAGGTTTGTACCAAATAATACTGTTATTGTTGACCTTTGTTAAGTAATATAAAATTACCACCACGGGTTTTTTGTGTTTTATTTTTGGAAAGCTTATTTCGAAGCTCTAGTTCTCTGTACCAATTTGTACAGATTCTTCACCGGTTGACTGTCATTTTCTTCTGGTCCGAATATCTCTTTTAAATGTACTACATTTTTTTGCAAAGTTGTTTACACAACATTGTCTAATGTGCATTAGTATTTTTTATTTAAAAAACCCAAATGATTTAAGTACCTACCTAACAATACAGTTAATATGAAATATTAAATATTTCGTATGTTTTTATTGAATTTGTGATTTGCTGAATTAAAATATAATATATTATTATTGATGCCCGGTAAACATTTGAAAAATAGGCCAGTTTCATCAGTATTAAAATCTAAACAAATTGCATCATTAACACTTCCACTTTCCCCGCAAACTTTTTTAAACACAACTCCATTTCTCTTTTTGAAATTTGTAAGCCACCCTTTACTTGCCGCAAAGTTTTTGATGCATGGAGTAGACGCGAACTCTTTTGCTTTTTCCTTTAACAAGTTTTCGCTAATAGACACTTTTTGTCCTTTATACATGCGTTTCTCAACCTTTTTTGGCCCTTGGACCGGTAAAATTTGATTAGGTATTAAAGAACTACTACATGAGCTTATTGTAACATTTTTATTATTATTTACTTACAATAATATTTAAATGCAAAGATAAGTAATTATATATACATATAAAAATTAGGCATATAAAGCTTTGACAAAAATCACAGAAAATTATAAAAAAAATCACAAACTCATGTACACAGGAACACAACAAAAAATATAATTTGTTGTTTTTTTGTAATAACAATTATTTATAAATAACAAACCCTCGACGAAAATTACAATAAAATATGTCAGAAATTATTGCAACAACACGAATTTGTTAAAGGAAGATCCACTACTACAAATATTGTAGTATTGTGTGAATGACTGGACCTTTCTCTTGATAATAAATTACCAACTGATATAATTTATCTTAATTTTGCCAAGGCTTTTGACAGAGTTCCATTTGTGAGGTTACAATATAAACTTAAGACACATGGCATTCGTGGGAAACTACTGCTATGGATTCAAAATTACCTATCAAATAGAAAATTTCGTGTCAGGATTGGTCAGTCTCATTCATCTGGAAGATTAGTAATAAGTGGTGTTTTTTAGGGATCAATCCTTAGCCCACTTCTCTTCATAGCCTACACAAGTGACTTAACTTATTATATCCAGTGCAAAAAAGCTTTTTGAGCTCACGATACCAAAATTTATGGTAATCCTTTGCTGGAACACAATACAGACTGATCTGGACTCTATAAGTGGTGTTCTAACTGGTTGCTTCCCTTAAATGTAAATAAATGTGTGGTACTACACCTTGGCAAATTAACCCGTGCTTGCAGTATTCACTTCACGGACAACTTCTTGCTCCAGTATCAGCTTATCTACATTTACGTGTTACAATCACATCATATTTAACATAGTCCGAACATATTTTAAAAACTTGTAAGCATTCTAACTCAGTGATATATCTTCAATAAAAATCTTTCGCAAGGATTTCATTTCAATCTTCTGTAATGCTTAAATATGCTGGTAAAGTGTGGTGTCCAGTGCTCATCCGAGATCAAAACCTGTCAGAAAATGTTCAACGCCGGGCTACACAAGACTATTTGTATATTTGTTTCAATGATGAATTAACGTTTTATTTAAATGGTTTTGTTAACAAACTTAATTGTAGGTATAACACTGGGGTAAGGATAATCCTCACCTGTTTCGACAGGATAGTACTCAGTTTCCAACTAACATCAATGTATGGGCTGGTATTCAAGGAAATGAGATAATTGGACCACTTTTTAATGACCAAAACCTAACTGGAGAATTGTACCTACAAAAATTAGAAAATTAAATTAATCTACTTATTACTCAGTCACTAGAAATAAAAGTTGATGAACATGGAAATATGTTGCTAAATAAACAAAATATATACCTTTACCAGGGCAAATCTACATACACTACGTTACGCACAAGCTGTAAGACAATGACTAGACAAACGATTTTCAAGAAATTGGATTGACAGAAAAAGTTTTATAGAATGGCCGGCAAGATCTCCAGATCTAATACCACTGGACTTTTTTTCTGTAAAAGCTATTTAAAAAAATTTGTTAAAATAACACACATAACGTTTACACTACGAAAAGGAATTGTACCAACTGTAAGTATGAACAACTCTGAGTTACCAGTACATAATAACGTCAAATACTTGGGAATTCACCTTGACAATCGACTAATATGGAGAAAACATATATGAACAAAAAGACTACAACTTAACATAATATACAGAAAGATGTACTGGTTTATGAACCGCAACTCACATCTCAGCATAAAAAACAAACTGCTAATCTATAAGTGTGTATTAAAGCCTGTCTGGACATACAGAGCTCAAATCTGGGGAACTTCAAGTGACTCAAACATTCAAATAATACAGCGCTTCCACTCAAAAGTACTAAGACAAATCTGCAATGCACCTTGGTACGTCCCAAACAAAATAATACACAGAGACCTACAAGTAACAACGATTAAAGATGCCATCAATTCACTGTATACAAAATATCAGAGTAGACTACAAGACCATCATAATACACTAGCAAACAACCTTCTAATTCCACTACAAACCAGAAGACTGAAAAGCCGAGACCTACTGGACCTCAATGTTCGTGCATAATTATATAAATCTATAGACTATTTCAAGCAGTGCTCATAGACCAAACCTTTAGTTCCCAAGGTATACACCACTGGATGTAATACCAACTATGTCAATTGCATTCTTCTACAATTATATTGTTTATTGTTTTTATATGAAACAGATTACAGTAATAAAGGATATAAAAAAAAAACTCCTTCCGAAGACATTAAAGAATACAGCTTAGAATGTAGACGAATCACAAGTAAAACCTTGCAAGTATTGCGAAAAGAATTTAAATATAGGTTAGGTTAGGTTTGTTTGTAATTAACTTTATTTTAGTTTCTGTTGTCATTTTGCTATGTTTAATGTTATCTGCAAAATAAAACGATAGAATAAGTTTTTGTATATATGGCTGATTTGCTGATTTTTCTTGGGTTTTCATTTAATGTATCACAAGGTAGGGGTTGCTTTTTGACATTTTAATTAAAGAAGGAGTGGGGAATGTCCATATATATTTATCGGTTTACAGCATTCTCCGTCGTTTTCCGACACCCAACCGCCAAACCTACCAAACTAACAAACATAACGATTTTCGTCACTTATCACTCATTTCTCTCATCATCTATTTGTCGATTACATGTACAAACTCATTTGATTTCTTCGACACACTGTATTACGGTTAAGTGGAAGAACATTTTCGTAGTAAAACTATCTTTTTTCTCGAGAAAATGAACTTCGCCCTTTATTTTCAGAAATATATTTTTACATACAATGTTAAAATATATATGTATATTATTTGAAAATAATAAAGACCTTTATTATTATTATTATTATTAGATCTGTCACCACACATATTATCTGTTAGCTCTCTTCTTTTTATTTCTTTATTGATGCCTTCTATCCAGCTTTTTTTAAGTCTTTCCCTTTTTCTTCTTCCCCGTGGTGCCCATTCTAGAAGCTGTTTTGGTAATCTTTCCTCGGCCATGCTTTGTACGTGGCCATACCAAATTAGCTGTTTTGTTCTAATATCATCTACTAAGGTGTGTTTTGCATCCATTATTTGTCTAATTCTTTCATTTGTTACCTTCTCCAGTCTCGATCTTTCAGCTGACCTCCAAAAAAATCCATCTTTTTTGTTTTCTCTTTGAGCTGCCATACTTCACTACCATATGTTATTATGCTTTTGACGATGGAATTATAGATCCTTTTTTGTTTTCTTATGAAATGCGCTGGTCCCAAAGAATACTATTAAGTATAAAGATTGCTTGTCCGCCCTGCATATTTCGTTCTTTTATGGCTTCGTCCAGTGTCCCGTCCTTAGTTATCTTTAGGCCTAGGTACTTATATTCTGAGCAAAATTCAATTTCTCTTCCATCTTCCAGCACTATGTTTTGGTCATTTTCTCCTATACACATTTTTTTAATCTTTCCTATGTTGACTTTCAGACCCCATTTTAAGGGTATCCCCATTCCACTGCATTTCTTCTTTCACATCTTGAGGGCTTGTTCCAAGTATCTCTTAAAAAGGGTTGGCGATGGAAAACATCCTTGTTTAAGTCCTTTGTTTACTGTAAATCCTTGAAAAAGGGTGCCACTTGAAAACATTAGGATAATTTTTTTAAAACTTCCCCTTGATTTAAAATTCGACATGTTTTTTGTTTTCATACATTTATGCAAAATCAAAAGTGATTTGGACTGGCTGGTTTTGAAATGAAAGCACTGTATAATAAGGAACCTACAATTTTAATAACGTGGTAAATTTTTGTAAGAAATGCGTCATTATTTTTTAAAGGAGTAGGTACCATTCTCATTATAAAACCTAAAATAACTTTAAATTTAAACATAAATCTATCATAATAATGTGAATAATAATATAAAGTAATTAACAAAGGTTAAATCTTTAATAATTTCGTGTGAAATACCTTCATATAAAAAAACATTTCTTTTAAGTACAAGATATAATAATCAATCAATCAATCATGAGTGGTTTTCTATTAAAATAATCAAAGTTCATGATAACCGCAAATAAAAACGTAATTTTCCACTATTTACAGAAAGAAATTTTCCGTTTTTTGCAAATTTAAATTTAATTTTAAATCTTATAACTAATAGGAAGGCATACAGCAGGAATTTGCTAATAAATTATCTATAAAACTGTCTGTATTATGTCTTTTTGTTTCCTTTTTTTATATACAGGGTGTTTCTACATTTAAATTCACATTCACATTTAAACACATTTTCAAAAAGGGTGTTTGTTCTCTTTAATATTGTGCAGGTTTTGTTTGCCCATACGTGATTATAATGAAAATTTATGATGGATATTGAAAGTTTTAAAGCATTTTTGTAAATAAATAAGCGTCCATTCAGATATGTAAAAGGTTAATTAATACCTTGCAAATTCTGTCCATTTACACTTGTAATCTTGTTTATTATTTATGTATACTTAATAGTAAACATTTTTTTTATTTCGTCAACTATTTTTCTGTCCATCTGAATTGGAAACGTAAGCCAACGATACTGATTTTAAAATAGTAAAAATGCGAATTTCACTTCGAAATACAGAAAAGCTTTTAATTTAACGTATTTTTTTTTATCTTTTATTGTTTAATTTTGTTAATCTTAACAAATATCAATAACTTTACAGAAATAAAACAAAAAAGTTATTTGGCTGAATTAATCAGACTTTGGAGCAATATAAAGCTATGTAATTTTTCCAGATACTCCCATTGCATTGTATCCTTTAACTTTTTTTAGTAGCCTTAATATGGATTAAGTAGTTTTAAATGAATCTAAGTAAGTAAAAAATATGGAAATCATTTTTCTATAGTACAAATAATAAATATTAGAGAAACAATTGTCAATATTGCAGATGTAACAAAACATCTTTTGACATTGGACCAATTTATAGCAGGGAATGCAATAGATTTTATCATTAATCCTTTTTTGGATAGTCTTTACGCCGATGATTGGGTCATATTAGCATCATGTTAGGACGAGGAGGAATTTTTCAAACGATCATTTAGTTACAACGTACGCCAAGTGATTAACCTGTTACCAAAAGAAATGAAAAATGCAAATATTTCTGTTTTACGAAAAAAATGTAAACTCTTTCTGCTGAAAAACCAACTTTAGTTATAATCTACTTTATACATTCTTATTAAGTGGCCAAACAAAGCAAGTCTCAATAATGCTTGTCTTTTCCTTTTTCTTTCTTGCGTTATGTGTGTATTATACCAGTTTCGTATCCTAATTTTTCTCCTACTTAATTCTATTTTGTTTTAGTTTAGTTAAAAAAATTTTTTTTAAAGTTTGAGTGGAAGAGCAACTTAGTAGCACTTGTGCTATCTAAGTTAAACTTTGCCTTTTGTATTTCAGCTATGTACCACTTTTTTTGTTTAGTTTATAAATTATATGTAACTAGGGTTGTAATACACTTGGCGCTTGTGCTAAGGATGTGTTTCTGAGTGCACACCAGATTGTGCTTACCCGGAACTTCTTTTATTGATATTCTGCGTTGATCTTAAAGATCAGGCCTGTTGCACCCATGACGATAGGGATCAGTTTGGTTTTAAGATTACACATTCTCTGTATCTCAATTTGCAAGTCATTGTACTTCAGTTTTTTTTCCGCTTCTTTTTGTGTTATGTTATAATCGGATGGAATTGCCACATCAATTAGGAGGCAGTGTTTTTTCTTATCTTTTACCACAAGATCTGGTTTGTTCGCGGTTACCTTCCTGTCTGTGTGTATCTGAGTGTCCCACATGATGGTAACTTCGGCAGTGTCATACAGGGTCCGGGATGTGATGGTACCATTTTTCGTCTACATCTATGTTGTAATATTTGCAGATGTTCCAGTGGAGTTGTTTCGCTACTGTGTTGTGCCGGTTATTATTATTATTATTTGCTTTCTTGAACAGGATGGGGCAGCCTGATACGATGTGGTGGATGGTTTCTTTGAAGCACCGGCAAAGTCTAAAATTTCAGTCATTGCGGTTTTTCTATATCTTCGCTTTCATGTAGTTTGTCGTGATAGCTTGGTCTTGACAGGCTGTTATTAGTGCCTCCGTTTCTGTTTTCAGGTTTGCATAGGATAGCCACGCCATGGGTTTTGTTAATAGTGTCTTTATGTGCCTCATTAGGTAACTGTCCATGTAGTGGTTAAGATTTCCATTTTGTGATTCGCTTCTCCATTATTTGCTGTTTCAGTTTTTGTTTCATCTCTTTTATTGCATTGTTTCAGATTTTTTTGGGTTGCGTCATCTTTATCATCATCTGAGGTTTGGTCTTTAACTTCATTATTGAGGCTTTGTTATTGTCGGAATACCATTCTCCAGTATTTTTTTTGTTTTTTTTAACTTTAAATAATTAGCAAATGTTAATGCATTCAAGGAAATTTAGCACTTTCTAAAGACCATTGTTGAGGATAGTTTTGATGTCACCTAGGTTGGATAAAAATTGTTTTAAAGAAAGGCCAGGTCAAGAGTACCAGCAACCGACGAACATGTATGAAAGCGCTGGTGAAAGTAGAAGCAAAAGACGTGAGTAAGAACCGTAACAAATGAAGACCATCTTCTGGTTTCTGCCTACTCCTACGGAAAAAAGGCGTGACTATATGTATGTATGTATTAGTTACCGTGTAGCTTTAATAGCTTCTCATATTATATTTGTATGTTGAAAAAGCGATACTATTTATGTTTTACGCGACACCAATAAAAAAATGGTTAATAATTTTAACTAATAAATATATGATTACAATTTTTAGATAATAGTTATTTTTTAAAATACAATTGTTATAGTGTGAATTGTTATGATATTAATCTTTTAAAGCTTATCATTTTATCAATAATTATTGAAATTGGAATAATTTAAAAATCGTTATACAAGTATATATAAATACATTGGCATCAGTTGTTTTAGTGTGTTTAGAAACGTCTGCGAAAAATGTTTAGCATTATCGGTGAGTTTTGTTAAAACATCAGATTGTTTAGTTGACTGATTTTTTTTTAATATTATATTATTATGGGGTAGACTGTAGATTGTAAATTGTAGAAGGGGGTCGTGAAGGCTGTGCTGCTTCTCAAGCTCTTCGACTTATTAGATCTTTTGTGCATAACCCTTAATCTATTCGAGGCCCGGGATTCCAAAGTTAATAAATTTCCTGGGGGCTTAGTTTCTGATATCGAAGGACTTTAGGATGGCCCCTTTCAGAAACCTGCAGAAAAGCGCTGGGCATTCGCAGAGCAAATGTTTTGCAGCTTTAGCGAAGTTCTCGCAGTAGCGTCAAATATCACTCTCTGTTTTGCCCATCTTTTTCAGGTGATTCCTCAGAGGGCAGTGTCCAGTGAGGAGTTCTGTCACCAGTTTCAAGTCTTTCTTGTCCAACTTGAGAAGCTGTTCAGCTTTTTCTGGCAAAAGGCTTACTAGCCTTTTTGCTTGACTTTGTCCTGGCACTTTTTGCCAGTGAGATTTCATTTTATCTGTTTCCCAACGTCAAACCTCTTCTTTCAATTGGGCATTGGAAAGTCCTCAGAAGGGTTCTGGGCCAGAAAATTGTGTATTTGCCCCTTCTTTGGCAAGGCAGTCAGCTTCTTCGTTGCTTTTAACTCCTTTGTAACCTGGAATCCACATCAGAGTAACCTGATTGTTTGCTGCCAGTTGTCTTAGGGATTGTTTACAGTCCCAAGTCAGCTTAGACTCACAAGTGTATGACTTCAGAGCTTTTAGTGCTGCTTGGCTATCTGATAAAATATGGAATTCTGCCATTCGGGTGTTTCTTTCAATGCACTTCTGGGCATGTAATTCTGCTAGAAAGATTGTTGGGGTGTCACCAAGGGGTTTTGAAAGCCTAAAATTTGGCCTTGTAACGCCCACTCCAACCTTTTCATCCATCTTGGATCCATCAGTGTACCACACTAAAGCATCCCTATTATGGGGTAGCTAAGGATCAAAACTCGAGAAATCATAGGGGTACATAATTTTATAATCGTTTTTATTTGTAACCAGTTCTTTGGTTATTAGTTTTACAATGGCTGTCAATCAATCCCCAATGGCCTTAGAAATAAAATAAAATAAAAATTATTTAAATTAAATAATTTAACCGAATTAAAATTTTGAATTAATCAAATTGAACTAACTAAAAAGACTTCTGCTCTTTTACATCTGAACCTGCCCGTGTCCAGACCTTCCAGGATCCTCTAGAATGATCGTTCTGGAATCTTTAGTTTTGGAACGAATTCAACCCACAACAATTTTTTCTTACATTATTTAACAAAGATACTGGTTAAGTTATTATTTTAGAATAAACTGATCCATTTTTTAGAATTTAGACTTATTTTTACGTTGGCGATATTCATTTCGTCGACGTCTGGATATCAAGAAGACAAATTTATCATTACCGATCAATTTAATGAACTGGATTTTGAGTATCCCTCTGAAGAAGCAAGACAAGCGGACATTGATAGTGGCGTCTTCAAGGTTGGAGTTTCTGCTCCTATTGACATTGATGTTTATTACAACTTAGGTAAGTAGTCTTCTCTTCTTCTTCTACTTGTTAGAACGCATTGTGCTCTAATGTCAGTGTTTCTTACGTGATCTTTTCTTGTTTTTCCGGCTATTGTTCTCAGTACTGACATTTCGGTGACTCGTAGCATCCTTTTGGTCTTGTTGGTATCCTCTCTCGCTTCTATACCATATGTCATTATTGGCCTGACGCATGTCTTATATATATTTTGATTTTACTCTCCTTTCGCATATAAGGATTAGCCCAAACAATTTCCCTTAGACATCCTAATATTATAGCTAATTTGTTAATTTGGTTTCTCAGGTCTTTTACCGGGTCGTAAGCGCTGGACATATCTATGCCCAGGTATCTAAATTGCATGACCTCCTCCATGGGTTTATTATTTATTATCTATTACCAGCTTGCATCTCATTGGCTCCATAGCGATAGTCATGGTTTTCGTTTTACCTATGGATATATCCATATTAAGTTGCTGACTGATCTGGTAGAACTTAAATAACTGTCTCTGTAGATCATTCTCACTTTCTGCGAAAATTGCAGCATCGTCGGCGTAGCAGACCATGCTGATAGCCCTATTGTTCATTCTGTATCCCGAATTCATGGATGTTACTTCTTCTATGATTTTGTCCAGCAAGAGGTTGAATAAAAATGGAGTAAGGCTATCTCCCTGTATAATTCCTCCTGGTGTGGGGATGCTAGATGTAATATTCTCTCCAGCTTTGATTTGCGTTCTGTTAGTAGTGGTAAGGATGTATACCGTTATTACTATCTTGGCAGGGGCTTTCTTTTCCTTTAGGATTTTTATGACGTCTTCCAGGCGGACTCTGTCAAATGCCTTAGTAAGGTCGACGAAGCAAATAAATGCTGGTGTATTGTACTCTATTGCTTTTTTCTTTATTTTCTTGATAATGAAAATGGCATTGGTTGTTGATCTATTCTTTTTGAATCCTAGTTGTTCCTCTCAGGTTTTTTTTGCTCCTTTAGTTTGTCCTTGAGCAACCCTGTAAAAAACTTCATTGTTGAGCATAGTAGAAATATTCATCTGTGGTTTTCAGGCTTTGTTTTGTCCCTTTTTTGTATATGGGAATTGTGATGCTGGTGTGTCAGTCCTTCTGATTTCCGTAGTGCTCAAGATTTTGTTAAATAGTGTTGTCAGTCTTGCTGCAAGCCCCGGACCGTCGTATTTTAGAAGCTCGTTTGGTATATCGTCTGTACCTGGAGCTTTACTGTTCTTTGGTTTTTTTAATCTTGCCCTTGTTTCTATCTCGGTAACTGTTGCGCTAGCTGCTGTATCCTTCTGCCACCTGTGTGTCCTCGGCATCATAAAGCTTCCTGGAGTATTCCTCCCATACCTCCGTAGTGACTTCTTTATCCTGTACGTATTCATTTACGGGTTTCTTCCTGTTTTTAAGCATCTTCCACACCTTTCTTTGGGCACCATATAGGTCATGAGCCATGTCACTTGTAAATTTGTCCCAATGTTCTCTTTTGATCTCTTTGATTCTTGAGGTGACTGATTTGTATATATTCGGTGTGTTTTTCCTGGGTTATGGTGCTCTTGTATGTTAGAAAACTTTTCCGCTTTACTTCTGCGAGGTCCTTCACTTCTTGACAGAACCATGGTTTGGTGGAGTTGTTTTCATTTATGTTGATTTTCCTTTTTCCAATGGCGCATGCAGTTCTTTATTTCATTCCAGCATGTTTCAACATTTTGGTTAGTGAGGTCAATCTTACTCATTTTTTGCATTAATCTGTTTTCGTACAGTTTTCGAGTGCTGTCTGATTCCATTGATTCCATGTTATATTTTTTTATGTCAATAATTTTTAATAAGGTATCCCAATTATATTAAATTTTTAATCATTTAGTATAAACAAATGTTTGAAGCAAAAATAAATGATTTGGTATTTTATAACAAACATTTATAAATAAGTTATTAATACAGCGAATATTAGTCAATTACAGTTTAAAATGTCGCGTAGTTTTTTTAAATTATGTTTTATACGTTATTGTAAATATCTTGCTAGGTCCAGATAATGGGCAATAAACATAAAAATAGTTTGCAAATTAGTAGCGAACACACTTTGAGTTTTGTATTTTGTAAATGGGAATTTACTTTTGTGTAAGTTTTAATTTTTTTATCAATGTTTCCCGTGAAATAAACATTTTTATAACCTCTCCCATGATTAATGACTACTATATATTTTTTCTACTTGGACGTTGCAACCCAAAATTTTGAACGATAAAAATTTAACAAGAATCGCATTATTTATTTAAGGGATAGACCAACCAAGAAAATTCGTTACAATTCCAAAATTCCAGGCTGGCATACCAGCAAGTCTGACTACTATAGTTCGTGACAAAAATGGAAACCCAATTTTACGACCGTATCCTTCATGGGACTGGCACAGAAATGCTACAGATTGCAAAGCAAACAGGATTGTTTCAGTTTTTAGGATCATGGTAAAGTACAATTATTAAAGAATGCTGAAAAGTAATAATATCGTATGTCATACATTATATTATGCTTTATGTTATGTTATATGTCAAACCTTTTTTCTTCTCTAACTATCAAGCATTCTTTAACTAATATAAAAAATTAATATAGTTATTGGTAGAGCTAAAAATTATTTTTTTTTCTGGTATTGGTAATGTGCTGAATTGGAATGATTTTTTCAGATTGACGAGTGCGACAGACTATGGGTTTTAGACAGTGGAAAAGGAGAAAACAATCAAGTAGCTTGTAATCCACAACTTTTGACGTTCGATTTGGCGACGGTGAGACAAGTTTTTTAAAAAAATGCTTATGTTACTATATTTCTCGAATGTTTTGTATTAATCTGGGTTACTCTCTATAATTATTGAACATTTTGAACACTTTTTTTGGTTAAAAATAGCCACATATTTAATTATATTAAAAGGGAATGCAACAAAAATAAATTATCGGTACAAATTTAATAAATATTTTTAATCATGTAGTTCTTACGGTATTATCAAGCATCAGATTTATAGTTATCATAATCCCTATCCTTATTTGGATTGTAAATAATAACAGGATTAACTGCTTTGATGAGGTATTTACGAACACACCATTCCTCTCTTAAATTTTCACATTTTGTGACACATTTTTCCCAAATTTCAGGAGTGGCAGTAATAAGTGCTTGTTGCCAGGTTTCCAAAACAGCCTCATCACTGTAACCATTAGATCCAATGTGATTGTCACAATAAGTTTTGCATATTCCTAAAATATTCTCAATGAGATGAAATTGGCAATGATAAGGTGAAAGTCTTAGCACATGATGTCCGTAACTGAGTATAACTTGATCCACTTTGTAATTTTTTTCTTTATCATGCCTTTTAGCTATCGGTAATAATTCTGGCTTGAAGCAATACTGTGGAAAGGAAGTATTTTTGTTTGTTAACCATTCTTTTATTATTTGTACCGTCCAGTAGTTTGTTGGTTGCTTATTTAAAATTTCCAAATGGTACTGAGCATTATCTAATACAATGACAGATGGTTTATCCAAGGATGGTAATAGTCTCTCTTTTTACCATTTCACAAACATCTCTGTATGCATGTTGTCATGAAAATCGGCCGATTTTGATTTTGATGAAAATAAGAAATTCGCCCCATCAACAAAACCATGCTTACCACCTGCATGCACAATAATATTTCTTTTTCCTTCACCGCCGGTGTATTTTACAGACTTTATGTTATCGTCCTGCCAAATTCTTTTTGCATTCTTGTTAAAAATGAGTATAATTTCTTAAAAATTCAATTCTTTTGTGCATGACTCTAGCTTTTTCACACAAATTCTTTCGGTTGTCTTCCTTTTTAAACTTAAACCATATATGTTTCAAAATTCTCCAAAGACTTATTCTAAAATTTTTAAATAGGTTCATTTTTTTCTAATATTGAATCCAAAGAGACATGTTCTTTTTTTCACGCATTTTGTACACAATTTCAAATTTGTAAGCTTCGGGAAAGTCAACAGTCTTTGGATGTCGGCGGGGTTTAAATTTTTTAACTTTTTGTTCACTATTTCCATCTTTCACACTTTTTAAAACTGAGGTTAATTTTGTTTTCCCAATCCCATCGCATCACACACACGCTTACGTATGGATAGAACTGGTAGCAACGGACCTCCATTGCTCTTTTCCGCAGTAAAATAAGCGTGTACATTCAATATTAATGCATCTATATCTAAAACACGCCGCGGCATTTTCGCGGTCTATTAGGTATACATACACTACTTGAAATCACAATCGGTACTATACGATTTTAATGTAGGTACCCACTACAATGATTATCCAGGATTACCAATTACTTTTCTGAAATCTAACAAAAAACCTAACAAAAATAAATCAAAAAACTAAATTAAAGCTCAATAACTTAGTTAATTAGTGAAATTTGTTTGAATTACTTACCTACCTCTCTTATTATATACAATAAATAAAGTCATCAAGAACAGATTTGGTTGCAAAATTACTTGTGCTCACAAATAAAGTCATTTATAAAATAAAATTCGTTACCTACGAAATTTGTTTAAGAATATTAGGGGAATTTACTTTCGTACTTCTTAAATGTACAGTTGAATACTGGTTATCGAGTTTCTAACGATAATCCAAAGCCGCCGTATATTCGTGAAATATGCTTTAGGTGCCTACTCATAAAAATTTACACTTTTAGTGTTCTTTAATATTGATTACAATATTTTTAATTTTACGTTTATCCAATCATTAATAATTAAAATTGATTAATATTAATTCAATTAATTTAAACAGTCCACCAACCAGTGTCGCAAGTAGGTAATATTCTACTATGGGCAAGGTTTCTTTTTTGTTACCTCTTGAGAAAGGCGTTGCAGTGGAAAGGTGGTAACATATACACACAAAATTTTTATGCATTTCTTTTTTGTTATTATTTTTTAAGTAAGTTATAAGATTATTAACATTCTTAGCTTTATAAAAAAAACACAGATTTATAAAAAAAATTGGATTCTGCAATAAACCTATCTATAAATAATAATATTATTTTATTCTTGATTTGATTCTTAACGGTTTGATTTAGGTATGGGGACTTGTTAACAAAACAAAAGAGCAGTAAGAGTTTTGTCTAACAACGTTATAAAATACAGGGTGATTCATTTAAGAAAGTTGAGAAATCTTTAAATATGCGTTTTGAATCACCCTGCACAATAATAATCATTTTATTAACAAAATAATCAAGTTACTTAAATATACACAATACTAAAAAATATTATGCAAAAAAATGTTTAGTTTTACATTAATGATGGGACACTTTTTCGTGAAAAAAATAGTCATATCTCTTAAAATACTTGGTGTAAGGTAGCAAAACCCTATATTGGGAGAATCATCAAGAGAAGCTTTATCGAAATATTTTATAATATACAGGGTGTTCTATTTGATATAACCAAGTTGTAGTCCTCTTCCGGTATAACTGGAAGTAGTTGGAGAATCAATATTAAGAATGTCTAATTCATTCGTGTCATAATTCTCAGTTTCTTGCAGCTCGAACAATAACTGCCGTATTGTATAAATTACATATACTTGGAAAGTCTTTCTTTCAATAAGTAAAGTGGTGCGATTTTATTTTGAACTAGCTCTTGCCCGCGACTTTGTCGGCGTAGAACTCGAAAATGGTTCTAATAAGACCCGTTAGGCGATGAGTTTTAATCAAATACGAAATACGTCTTCCATTAATTCTGTTAAAGAAAGTTTATGCAAAATTTGAAGTAGATTGTACCGAGGAATCACGTTGTCCCATACAAACTTTGCCCCCGTTTTTCACCCCCTTAGTGGCAGAATTTTGTAAAATTATTTTTTATCAGGTGCCTACGTCATACAAAGAACACATCCTCCAAGTTTTACGTCTCTACGATCAGCGGTTTAGATTGTGCGCTGATCCGTCAGTCAGTCAATTATGACAAAGCATTTTATACAGGGTGATTTTTCTTGATGGCACATTAGACGTTATGGTAAAAACAGTCAGAAAGGAAATCTGAAAATTTGTAATAAGGGGTTTTCGTCATTGGTCTATCGAATGAAAATATGTTCGACTTCCGGTTGTACCGGATGTTGACGTCAACTTTATTTTTTTAAATGGCACAAATATTTTTTTTCACCCTGTACAATTCTATAGTAGATTTAGAACAAATATTCCTATATTATATATTTTATATTCCCTATACTTAAGTTAAACATTTTCCGAGATTTTTTGGTTTTTTTTATTTTTATTATTCGTATCTAGCCATTGTAACTAATTTTAGCAATAAAAAATAAACGTTATCTGACGAATTAAAATTTTAAATAATGACAACTTTACTCTTGACAATTATATTCATGGAGCTCTAAGACGGTAAAAGTTATTTCATAAGATACTGAAAAATAAAAACCAATAAATCTCGGAAAATGTTTAACTAAGGTATGGGGAAATGTTGGGAATATTTTTTCTAAATCTACTATAGAATTGTACAGGGTAAAAAAAAATTTGTGTGTCATTTAAAAAAAAATAGTTATTAGCATTTTTTATAATCCAACATTAACGTTGATTTTATTTCACCCTGTAAAACAAAATTTAAAATATTTTTCTGTGATAACATTGAGTAACATCAGTAATAGATGTAGATGGTTGTCGGAATTTCATTTGAAAATTCCTCCAGTGTAAAGCAACTCTGTGTCTAAATGTCAGTTAAGAATTCACCTTGTGTGAACGGAGCTTAACGAAGTGCCTTCTACGCGACGAAGCACGCGCCGGCTCACAAAACAGTTGAAATCAGGTCTTTATGTAGTGAGAGTTAATATTTTCGGCGGCATTTTTTTTGACACTGTTGTTGACTTGAAACTTGTGAATTAACGCGACTTTCAAGTGTAAAATTTGAAGGTAATTTCTACCTTCCCATTGCTATTTGTTAAATAAAATGTCGCTTTGAATAACGGGTCTTATTTCCAATTATTCAACCCGAATCTTAGTTAAAAGATTATATATACCCAGTAGAATCATCATCATTCTACTTACTACAGTCCATGTATTATGAATTTAACTCACAATGGTATTAATTGACTAATTATAATTTATTACGAAATAAAAAACGAAGTTGACATCAACATCCGGTACAACCGGAAGTCGCCGAAAGTCGGGCTCCTTAAACTTCCTTTGTTGGAGACTACAATAAATTTAGTTTGAATCTATAATTTTTGTGATATTGGTAAAATTGTTCCAGGATACGCTAATTGGTAAATATGAAATACCTGCTGATCAATGGACAATAAATTCCTCATTCGTCACGCCTGTAGTGGATATTGTGGGCAAAATAAACAAATGCAAAAATACATTTGTATACATGGCAGATTGTACCGAACACGCTATCGTCGTCTACGATCACCAACAACATACATCTTGGATCGTCAAAGATGATACAATGAATCCGGATCCACCGTTCGAAGAGTATACTATAAAAGGTAATTTTTGTCATTGTCGCTCTGGTGTACATATCCTTTGTAGTAGTAAAAATTACTAGAATATTGATCATACATACATACATAAAGTCACGCCTTTTTTCCGTAGGGGTAGGCAGAGACCACTTTCTTTCACTTCCGCTACGGTTCTTACACACATCTTTTGCTTCCTCTACTTTTATCAGTGCTCTCATACATGCTCGTCGGTCGTTGGTAATCTTGACCTGTTCTTTTTTTCAAAACAATGTTGATCTGATCGAGATCGATGTTCGCCGAGGTCGACCTCTATCGACTTGTCCATTCACACTCGCCTTATAAATTTGTTTCGTCAATCTTCCTTCATCCATCCTTTCTACGTGTCCAAACCATCCAAGCGTTCCTTTATCTATCTTTGTAACCGCATTTTCTTTTACACCACAGCTTTCTCCCATCTCACTATTCTTTACTTTATCCAACCGAGTCACTTCGGCTATACTTCTCAGACTACTCATTTCCGCAGCATTAATCCTATTTTCATGCTTCTTCTGCCAAAGCCAACATTTACTACCATAGATAAGTGTAGGAACCAACACACCTCTATGCACCGCCAGACGTGCCTTTGTGACACTTTCTGGCTATCCATAAAGCTATGCAGTGTTCCATTCATTTGTTTATTGTATTGTATATTGTATATTGTATATTGTATATTGTATATTGTATATTGTATATTGTATATTGTATATTGTATATTGTATATTGTATATTGTATATTGTATATTGTATATTGTATATTGTATATTGTATATTGTATATTGTATATTGTATATTGTATATTGTATATTGTATATTGTATATTGGTCATGGAGGTGTAAAAGATAATGCTTTAGTGTGCTTTGGTGTGTGATTTTAAGTTTCTTCACCAATCGAATCGGTTAGTGCTAATGGCTCAGTCGTCCTTAGTTCTCTGTCATAACAATGTTGATAATCTTGCAAAAGACAGTACACCAAACTTTGAATTCGTTACCACACAATAACTAGTAGAGAATATTAGTGAATGGTTTTTCGGGTTTATATGCCGTCGTCGTAGGTCTGAGTTAATTCTCGGTGTTTCGCCATCTCGAGTGGATGGCATCTTCGGAAGATGTCTGCTTTTTAAGGCTGACGGTTTGTGACATTTGTATGTCACGATAGCAGGTTATATATGTTTCGGTATGCATATTTAAAGGAATCGGTCACGTTTCAGAGATTCATTCTTCTTATGTTTATAAGAAAGCAGCGTTGTATTTTTAAGTACAGGTACCCATGTTCTATTGGTTTTAAGTGTTTTCTCAGATCTATTAAAGTTCTGCTGATGTTTATGTATTTCAATCGCTTCTCTATAGAGCCTCGGGTAATATGCAGATATGGTGCATAGATAAAACTTGGATGTCCTCGAATTTAATTCTATGTCACAAATTGTCAGTCTTTAAAAGCAGAAAACATCTGCCGAAGATGCCATCCACTCGAAATGACGAAACGTCTAGAATTAACTCATACCTACGATGACGGCCTATAAACCCGAAAAACCATTCACCAATATGCAGTAGAGAATATGTTTCAAATATGAGTAGCAGTCCAATTATAAGATAATAGGTTTTTCCGTTAATCTAATAATTGCTATTAAGTAGAATCACCACTTGTTCGTCATTAAGTTACTTGATATTAATGAGCGCGATAAGTCGCTAGATTAAAGCTAGCATCTTCATTGTTGTCAAAATCTTTGTTTTGTGACAGTCACGTTTTTTAAACATTGCAAGAGGCATGGATATGTTGCTATCTATTCCAATTAAAGAACATTTAAACCTAAATTAGTATTATAATAGTATATTATGCAACAATCATGTATTAATAGCCATTACATGATCGTTGCATGTACTATTTTATTTACGACCAAAAAAAAAATAAAAACAAGAATTCAAAATACATTTTCCGAAAAAGATGAAATATCTTTCGTAATTCTCCAATCCATGAATTGTGTTGTTTAATATTTGTCATACATTTTTTTTTTACTTCGTTGGCACTAAATTTTCACAAACAGTTTTTGCTGTGGTGTACAAAATAATTCTTCATTACTACCTGACATGTTTACACTTTAATGCTTTGACGCGTTGTGAATGAATATCGATAGAAATTGAATGTCAAAATTTGGGAACATTCTACCAACTTGATTAGTCCCAAGTGCATGTTTCTATAGGCCATAATGAAAAGTACGTGTTTTTATTGCCCAAAATTTGTAACACAATAAAAATTCGTGTTAAAATGGACCTCATTAATGAATAAGTGAAGAATGTATTGCCTTTTTTCCGTAGAGGTAGTCAGAGACCACCTCTTTCCACTTCCGCTACGGTTTTTACACACGTCTTTCGCTTTTTCTATTTTTATCAACGCTTTTATACATGCTCGTCGGTTGCACTCTTGAACTGACCTTTCTTTAAAACAATTTAGATCTGATCGCCTAAGTCGACCTCTACTGACTTGCTCATTCACACCCGCCTTATAAATAAGCACTGCAAAAAATTGTTATCGTACGCTAAAAGTATTAAAAAATATATTTTTATACGAAAAATACATAAATTTGAATAAAGTAACCAAATAATAAAATAGATACTTGTTTTTTTTTCAAATAATTTAATTTTTTTCACATCCAAATAATTTAATACGTTATTTTTCTCACAAAAAAATTTGGCAACCCTAAATACGAGGTATACATTAAATTTAAATATTTCACACCATCACCTGTCGTTTGGATGCTTTATATTCAAGTATAAAATTTTTCAATTATCTACCTTATGCAATAAAAAATAATAGTAATTTTAATGAAATAAAAACCACTTATCACAACGCGTCTAGATCTAGAAACGTAATAAATGGACAAATATCTCCTTTTTATGTTCTACAATCAGTAGTAGAGACGATTTATTAAAGAAAGAGACCTGTCAAAGATTCCCAACCAAATTGGTTACCCCCCATCGACATCTTCATTTCTTTAACATAATGACATATTACTGCTCGAATTTCTTTATTGTCAAGCATGGTTATTCAGTAACCGCCGTCTTTTTTTGACGCTTCCTTTTACTCCAACTGATTTAACCGGTCCTCAACAATAATAAATCATGTCTATATATTTTCTATGTTGTTAATTTATCAATATTTATTATCACATAATTTCCTGTTTAAATAGCTTGTAAATTTTACTTATCATAGTTTGGGTTACTATTATTATCATATTTTTTTCAAACGGTAGTAAATTTTAAACTTTCCAAGAATCTTTTTTTTTTTATGTATGTATGTATGTTGTAGGTCAAAGCTTTCAGTTGCAAGATGGTGTATTAGGAATGTCTATATCTCGTATTTTTGGACAAGAACCAAGACTGTTCTTCCACGCTTTAAGCAGCCAAACGGAGCACTACATCTTGACTAAAGACCTTCAAAATCAAACTTTGTTGCAAGGCAACTATTCGCAATTGATACACGTAAGTTTTGAATTTGTATTTATTAATTTATCGGGTTAATTGTATAAATAGTGTTATTGTTTTTTGATCCATTTAAATGATTTCAGACATACCAGGGGACGCGCAAGACGCAAAGTGCTGCCGAAGCAATCGATAGAGATGGAATTATGTACTTCGGCTTGGTGTCCAACATTTCGGTGGCATGTTTTAATACTAGAGGAGAGTATGGCATACCTGGAGAAAGCTCGGACGTTGTAGCTGATAATCAAGAAACATTACAATTTGTCAGCGGAGCAAAGGTATCGGTACTATAATTTGGTAAATACATGGTGGCCAACCGAAAGCGAAACAGAGCCATTTGCTGGAACCTCGTCAACGTTTTAGAAAAACGCTCAGACCCGTCGATTTTTGATTAAAGGGGGTCACTCTTTTCGAGTATTTTTGACTCCACCCCAAGCGAGGGTAAGAATTACCCCAAAATTTTTAAATAGCATTGGGGGTCGAATAAGATGTCACTTAAAAGCTCTTACAATTTTCTATACAATAGTCTTTAATTTTAAAACTCCCCCTATTACTTATTAAGAAATTAAATTTTAATTGTGAAACTTATCTGAAAACAATCACGAACGGTAAAAATGTCATTTATTCGAGTTAAGTACGCCAATGGTATAAATTTAGATATAAAAAACGTTTAATCCATGATTATGACCGCACTTTTTAATACTGCGAAATAATGAGTCCACGAACTGGGAACGATCCATAGTTCCTTTTTAATATCTGTTTTTTCGATGAATGCAGTTTTTTCTTGCACGGGACGGAAAATCGCCACAATTGCCGCTATTGGTCCGATCCAAACCCAAGAGTTTTTCACGAGGTGCAGGTGAAGATAATTTTTTTTTAACAGAACGGTGCTCTTCTGCATTATGTGGCGATTGTTCGTCAGTATTTAGACCAACGTTTTCCACGGCATTGGATTGGGAGACGAGGCAGTATTTAATGGCCTCCACGATCACCAGATTTATCGCCCCTCGATTTATTTTTGTGGGTACATCTGAAAAGTAAAATCTATAAAACACAACCAGCGTCGTTGGAAAATTTTGCGTCAAAGAATCGTTGACGAGTGCTGTCGAATTACTCCGGAAATTCTTTGGAACGTGCGTGAACGTTTTAAACAAAATCTTTATAGTTGTATGGAAGCGGGCGGTCATCATTTTAAATATTTAATTAATTGAGTAGAAAGTAAGCAACTAAAATAATTGGAATTTTAACATGTAATTTTTTTTAAAGTATTTGAAGGAAATGTAAAATTTAAAGACTATTGTAAAGAGAATTGTCAGAGCTTTCAAAAGACCCCCAACGCTATTTAAATTTTTTTTGATTTTTACCCTCGCTCGGGGTTAAAAATAGTGAAGTCAAAAATACCGGAAAAGAGTTCCTCTTTAATCAAAAATCGACGGGTCTGATCGTTTTTCTAAAATGTTGACGAGGTTCCTGCAAATGGCTCTGTTTCGTTTTCGGTTGGCCACCCTGTATATAATTATGTTTAAATAAAATTATATTTACATTTCGTTAAATGGTTCTTTGATATTTTGTTTTTAATACAAAATTGTCTCTAGTCTTTTCAAGAGTCTTTGTAATTTTAGCAACTTTTTAAGACACATAAATAATTAAATATTGAATATAAGGATTAATTGAATAAACCAAGCAATAATCATTATTAATAAATAAACTGAACAGAATTAACGCAACAACATAATAAATCATGCAAATTGCAATTTTGCTAGAAAAACATATTTGAATTCTTTAAAAGTAAATTAGCTTTAATGTTTCGCTGAAAGATGGGAATTAAAATTATTCTTAATGTTAAAAATGATAAATTATGCCGTAAATAGGATACTAGTAGCAAAATTATTGGTTCTCTACTTCAAATCACAGCATTAAGGCATGCTTCTAAATAAATTTTTGATGTAATTTTGAGAAATTCGTTTCCATGCTGTGATAATTGCATTTTCAAGTTCCCTCAGGATTTTAGGTTCAAGTATTTGACGCTTAACAGTTTTCTTGAGGTGATCCCATAAATGCTCAATTGGATTTAGATCCAGGCTTTTTGGTGGCCACTGCATAACTGGTATACCACTTGATTTTGTTTACTGAAAATAGTCGCAAAAAGGGTAGACCTATCGTGTGGGCCGCGGAAGGCCCGCACTGCAACTATTAGAAGGGATAGGGATTATAGAAAGGAGATGATTGTGGACCCGCTCTGGAAAAACTGATTTTGAAAGCTTGTTTCATTCTGTAGCGGCTCTGTAAAAGAAGGATTCTTGATGGAGATTGGTCCTCGTAGTGTCAATCTTGAGAGTAAATGGGTGAGACTGATCAGCGTGTCGAGTTCTTCAGCCGAATGTGGCCAGTGGTGGTACAAGAGTTTTTATTTTTCTGGAACATCTGCTATGGAAATATCTGTAGAGTAACGTCTGGTCTGCAACTCTTCTTTTATGTTCTAATGGGTAAAAGGTATCTGTGAGAGTTGGGCTGTTTATCATCCGAAACGCCTTTTTCTAAATAGAATCTAGAAGACGAAGAGAATGCCTTGGTGCTGAACCACAAATGTGTGAGCAATACTCCAGTAGAGGTCGGATTTGAGCCTTGTACGTCGTCAACAGTTGATCAGGAGTAAAAAACTTTCTGGCTTTCCACAGAAAACCTAGCCTCTGGCTTTCCGACTTTGCGATGTTAGCAACATGGTCATGCCAAGACATATTATTGGACACCGTGACTCCCAAAATCGAGATGGAGGGACTTGGTTCAAGGGTATTTCCGGACATTGTGACATGTGACATGTCTTGGAAAACGTGGGACTTTGTGTTTTTTAGGCGTTAAACTGAACAAGATTGTTGGTTCCCCACTCGACGTTTGCTTTAAGATCTCTATTGATGGAATCAACCTGTTCCTGCCTGAGTCTATTTGTATCATTCACCGAAAGTGATCGATAGGATGTAAAAGTTGAGACAAGTGTGCTGTCGTCTGCGAAACTGTAAATGGGGTTCGTGGTGGTTTTCAGGAGGTCATTGATGTGTAAAAAAAATAGGGTGGGGGACAGGATGAAAACCTGGGGGACCCCGGCATTGGTTTTTAACGCATCAGATGAAATACCGTCAACTGCCACCTGTAAGGAGCGATCTTACATAAAGCTCAAGAGCCATTGGCGCAGTTCGGTTGGGAGACCGTAGGCAGATAATTTGCTTAACAATACCTGATGCCAAACGCGGTCAAAGGCTTTAGATATATCCAAGGCTATTGCACGGGATTCTCCAAACTTCTCAGTAGTGTTTATCCAGAGCTGAGTGACATAAGCCAGCAAATCTTCAGTAGACCGAAGTTGTCGAAATCCATATTGTCTGTTATGCATTATCTTAAATTTCTCCAGATATTTGATTAGTTCTATGGTAATTGCTTTTTCCATACCTTTGGATATGACTGAGAGGTGGATAATTCGCAGGAATAGTCTTCTTTTCTTTTTTTGGAATGAGTTGGACTTTAGCGTTTAGCGATAGGAAATAAATATGTGCGAGCGTCAAAGCATATACCACCCCAACATAACAGAGCCACCGCCGAATGGAATTGCAGATATATTGCAAGGAGCAAACCTCTCTCGTGGTCTTCGCCAGATTCGTTAAAGTTTTAGGCTAACCTTAGTTTCATCTGTGAATAAAACTTTTTTTAATTATCCACAGACCAATTTTGATGATTTCGTGCAAAACGTAACCCTGCAACTCTGTTTTCTTTGGTAAGCAAGGGACCAGTGGCTGGTCTCTTACTTTTTAAACCAGGTTTATTTAATCATATTCTAACTGTTTTAGAAGAGGCTGTGATATTGCGGATAGCTTTCTGATCACAGGACTAGTGACAGTCCTGTTTCTTAAAGCGTATAAAACTTTTAATGAAAATCCATCGCAAGTACCTATTGCACAAAATTGGTTATTCTTTTGACAAATTCGTTAAAACTGTAAATCCAAACGAATTGTTTTAATAGCTATCATTAACAACGGGACAAAATATCCATAGGCTACTTTTCAAATACTCGATAAAATTTAAAAATGGACAGAAGAAAAAGATTAATTTTGTGGATAATTTCACTTTGTCGCGTTAATTCTGTCCAGGTTATAACAATAGATGGCACAAATGTTAATGCATTTTTTTTAAGGTAATAAACAATCCATTGGGCGATCAGTTTTTGTGGATTTTGACTTGTCGGTTCCAGAAGGTTATGACAGGTACCCTGGATCCAAAAGAAGTCAATTTTCGAATTCAATTGGCGAAAGTTCAAGATTTAAGACACGGATCGCCACAATGTGATCCACATCGTTATCAAGGACCTAAACCAAAGATGTCTCATCACGACGTAGCCCGTTCAGAACCCCACTTTCTTACATAATAGTTGAATGTAATTTTAAAATTATTTGTTTTAAAACAAAACAAAAATCTATAAAGACTATTGATTCTATCTCAGTAAGGAGATTTTAATTTCTTTGTTCTATTTAACTCGAGGAAATAGATAAATCAGTTCACAAAATTAATCTACTCTTTTTTTATCTAACCAAACCAATTTACCCAAATGAAAGCTTAATCAATTTTAAGCCCCAAGTTAATTCAAAATTACTAAAAAGACGTGGTAACGTTGAAACCGCGAGTGTTGCTGTTGAATTGTGTGGTGTATGAAGAATAGAAGAAAAGGATGTAAGTTAAAGAATATGAGTGTAGAGGTTCAAAAAGCAGTGTCAACAAAAAAAGCCTGGTTGGATTGGTTGGCTACAAAAGCCAATCAAAGAACGCAAAAGGTAACAGCCCAGGCAACGAAGGCCAAATTTCATAAAATGAAAATAATAAATGCGAAAGTTTTGAAATTTATTGATAATGTTTATTATGGCTTACTATTGAACGTGTTAAAAGTCCTGAACAATTGAAGGTGCGGAATCGCTGCCATCTTGGAAGAAAGGTGCATTTTTATTGTTTTTATTGTATAACTCCTTAATTATCGTGTTTATTGGAAAAATCATTTTTACAAAAGTTGGAGAGCATTAAATTTACTTCAAAAAAATTTTTATTTGATTTTTCGTAAAACTAATATTTTTTCGTACAAATGGATGATGACATGAAGCAGATGGATGAATTGCTCCAAAAACCTTTCTCCGCACATACAATTACACAGGAAAAATCCTAATAGCATGTGCCATGTAAATATTGATAACTTTCAGCCGAGTATTAAACCGTTGTAGCCTGTTGAGGCTAGAAGTCGTATATTTTTGTATATATATAACCCAAATCAATTTGGTTTTATAAAGGGGGTTAGAACTAGAGAAGCACTGTTTGCAGTGCAAGTCTTATTTCAGAGATGCCAAGACATGAATTGCGACGTATACGCATGCCTGATCGACTACCAAAAGGCATTTGACCGAGTAAAGCGCGAAATGATGGTCAAAATACTGAAAGAAACAGGTATTGATGGCAAGGACCTGCGAATAATTGGGAACCTCTACTGGAACCAGGTCGCTAACCTTAAAATGGAGAGAGGATACACATATTATGTAAAAATAAATTGAGGGGTTTGACAGGGGTGCATACTTTCGCCTCTTATCTTTAACCTATACTCGGAGCGCATCTTCAATGAAGCCCTAGACGGTATGAACAAGGGAATTCTAATAAACGGACTCAGACTGAATAACATCAGGTACGCCGATGATACCATCGTCTTTGCTGACAATCTCGAAGACCTACAAGCCCTGGTGGACAAAATTACCCATCACAGTAGTCAGTACGGCCTTGAAGTCAATGAAAATAAGACCAAATTTATGATAATTAGCAAACAGAACATCACAGTAAGCCAACTATTCGTAAACCAAGCGACTATCGAGAGAGTTGATCATTACAACTATCTGGGAACCATTATAAATGAGCACTGGAGCCACGTTCAGGAAATAAGAGCACCCTGGACATCACCCTGGACACTAAAGTGAGACTCCTGCGATGCTATGCCTTCTCCATTCTCCTTTATGGTGCAGAATCCTGGACACTTAATGAAGCCACAGCCAAAAAACTCAACGCTTTCGAGACGTGGCTATACAGGAGAATGCTGAAAATCCCTTGGACGGCAAAAGTGACAAACGTCGAAGTTCTAAGGACAATGAAAAAAGACCTGGAAGTGTTGAACATAATTAAAGCATGTAAATCAGAATACCTAGGTCATATCATGCGACACAAAGAAAGATACGGTCTGCTGCAGACAATCTTACAAGGAAAAATCTTTGGACGAAGAGGACCAGGCTCAAGAACCTCAGGACCTAGTTCAATAAAAAATCTACACAACTGTTCCGGATTGCTGCAGACAAAGTCCGGATTGCTATGATGATCGCCAACATTCCTAACGGATCGGTACCCTAAGAAGAAGAATAACCCGTGGCTCAGGTATGCGAGCACGACCGCAATATAATAATAATATAGCTCCCAAAAATGAGTTCAAACCTTTCACGGTCGCTAAGATGGGGACGGTTGTGTAGGGTCCTAACCAGCATAAAGTGCGTAAAGTTGTACCAAAAAAATAAAGAGTTACATGATATCGGTGAAAGGTTCAACAATCGTGATTCCTCGCACGAATCAATCGCTGAAGCTGGAGAACTTTTTTTCCTTGCCATTTACGGTGCAAGTCCTGCCGAAAATTATTTGAACAAGTTTGTTTTAATATTTCTAAGGTAATTATAACATTTACAACATTAATGTAATAAGGACCATGAACGTAGCAATTATGGTTTTGTTATACAGTATTTATTATCAATTATTTTATTGGTAGTAAATGTTGGGTTTGGCAGAAGAAGCATGAAAATAGGATTAATGCTGCGGAGATGAGTAGTCTGAGAAGTATAGCCGGGTGACTCGGTTGAATAAAGTAAAGAATAGTGAGATAAGAGAACGCTGTGGTGTAAAAGAAGATGTGGTTACAAAGATAGATAAAGAAATGCTTGGATGATGATGACTTGCAGTATTCACTTCACGGACAACTTCTTGCTCCAGTATCAGCTTATCTACATTTACGTGTTACAATCACATCATATTTAACATAGTCCGAACATATTTTAAAAACTTGTAAGCATTCTAACTCAGTGATATATCTTCAATAAAAATCTTTCGCAAGGATTTCATTTCAATCTTCTGTAATGCTTAAATATGCTGGTAAAGTGTGGTGTCCAGTGCTCATCCGAGATCAAAACCTGTCAGAAAATGTTCAACGCCGGGCTACACAAGACTATTTGTATATTTGTTTCAATGATGAATTAACGTTTTATTTAAATGGTTTTGTTAACAAACTTAATTGTAGGTATAACACTGGGGTAAGGATAATCCTCACCTGTTTCGACAGGATAGTACTCAGTTTCCAACTAACATCAATGTATGGGCTGGTATTCAAGGAAATGAGATAATTGGACCACTTTTTAATGACCAAAACCTAACTGGAGAATTGTACCTACAAAAATTAGAAAATTAAATTAATCTACTTATTACTCAGTCACTAGAAATAAAAGTTGATGAACATGGAAATATGTTGCTAAATAAACAAAATATATACCTTTACCAGGGCAAATCTACATACACTACGTTACGCACAAGCTGTAAGACAATGACTAGACAAACGATTTTCAAGAAATTGGATTGACAGAAAAAGTTTTATAGAATGGCCGGCAAGATCTCCAGATCTAATACCACTGGACTTTTTTTCTGTAAAAGCTATTTAAAAAAATTTGTTAAAATAACACACATAACGTTTACACTACGAAAAGGAATTGTACCAACTGTAAGTATGAACAACTCTGAGTTACCAGTACATAATAACGTCAAATACTTGGGAATTCACCTTGACAATCGACTAATATGGAGAAAACATATATGAACAAAAAGACTACAACTTAACATAATATACAGAAAGATGTACTGGTTTATGAACCGCAACTCACATCTCAGCATAAAAAACAAACTGCTAATCTATAAGTGTGTATTAAAGCCTGTCTGGACATACAGAGCTCAAATCTGGGGAACTTCAAGTGACTCAAACATTCAAATAATACAGCGCTTCCACTCAAAAGTACTAAGACAAATCTGCAATGCACCTTGGTACGTCCCAAACAAAATAATACACAGAGACCTACAAGTAACAACGATTAAAGATGCCATCAATTCACTGTATACAAAATATCAGAGTAGACTACAAGACCATCATAATACACTAGCAAACAACCTTCTAATTCCACTACAAACCAGAAGACTGAAAAGCCGAGACCTACTGGACCTCAATGTTCGTGCATAATTATATAAATCTATAGACTATTTCAAGCAGTGCTCATAGACCAAACCTTTAGTTCCCAAGGTATACACCACTGGATGTAATACCAACTATGTCAATTGCATTCTTCTACAATTATATTGTTTATTGTTTTTATATGAAACAGATTACAGTAATAAAGGATATAAAAAAAAAACTCCTTCCGAAGACATTAAAGAATACAGCTTAGAATGTAGACGAATCACAAGCAAAACCTTGCAAGTATTGCGAAAAGAATTTAAATATAGGTTAGGTTAGGTTTGTTTGTAATTAACTTTATTTTAGTTTCTGTTGTCATTTTGCTATGTTTAATGTTATCTGCAAAATAAAACGATAGAATAAGTTTTTGTATATATGGCTGATTTGCTGATTTTTCTTGGGTTTTCATTTAATGTATCACAAGGTAGGGGTTGCTTTTTGACATTTTAATTAAAGAAGGAGTGGGGAATGTCCATATATATTTATCGGTTTACAGCATTCTCCGTCGTTTTCCGACACCCAACCGCCAAACCTACCAAACTAACAAACATAACGATTTTCGTCACTTATCACTCATTTCTCTCATCATCTATTTGTCGATTACATGTACAAACTCATTTGATTTCTTCGACACACTGTATTACGGTTAAGTGGAAGAACATTTTCGTAGTAAAACTATCTTTTTTCTCGAGAAAATGAACTTCGCCCTTTATTTTCAGAAATATATTTTTACATACAATGTTAAAATATATATGTATATTATTTGAAAATAATAAAGACCTTTATTATTATTATTATTATTAGATCTGTCACCACACATATTATCTGTTAGCTCTCTTCTTTTTATTTCTTTATTGATGCCTTCTATCCAGCTTTTTTTAAGTCTTTCCCTTTTTCTTCTTCCCCGTGGTGCCCATTCTAGAAGCTGTTTTGGTAATCTTTCCTCGGCCATGCTTTGTACGTGGCCATACCAAATTAGCTGTTTTGTTCTAATATCATCTACTAAGGTGTGTTTTGCATCCATTATTTGTCTAATTCTTTCATTTGTTACCTTCTCCAGTCTCGATCTTTCAGCTGACCTCCAAAAAAATCCATCTTTTTTGTTTTCTCTTTGAGCTGCCATACTTCACTACCATATGTTATTATGCTTTTGACGATGGAATTATAGATCCTTTTTTGTTTTCTTATGAAATGCGCTGGTCCCAAAGAATACTATTAAGTATAAAGATTGCTTGTCCGCCCTGCATATTTCGTTCTTTTATGGCTTCGTCCAGTGTCCCGTCCTTAGTTATCTTTAGGCCTAGGTACTTATATTCTGAGCAAAATTCAATTTCTCTTCCATCTTCCAGCACTATGTTTTGGTCATTTTCTCCTATACACATTTTTTTAATCTTTCCTATGTTGACTTTCAGACCCCATTTTAAGGGTATCCCCATTCCACTGCATTTCTTCTTTCACATCTTGAGGGCTTGTTCCAAGTATCTCTTAAAAAGGGTTGGCGATGGAAAACATCCTTGTTTAAGTCCTTTGTTTACTGTAAATCCTTGAAAAAGGGTGCCACTTGAAAACATTAGGATAATTTTTTTAAAACTTCCCCTTGATTTAAAATTCGACATGTTTTTTGTTTTCATACATTTATGCAAAATCAAAAGTGATTTGGACTGGCTGGTTTTGAAATGAAAGCACTGTATAATAAGGAACCTACAATTTTAATAACGTGGTAAATTTTTGTAAGAAATGCGTCATTATTTTTTAAAGGAGTAGGTACCATTCTCATTATAAAACCTAAAATAACTTTAAATTTAAACATAAATCTATCATAATAATGTGAATAATAATATAAAGTAATTAACAAAGGTTAAATCTTTAATAATTTCGTGTGAAATACCTTCATATAAAAAAACATTTCTTTTAAGTACAAGATATAATAATCAATCAATCAATCATGAGTGGTTTTCTATTAAAATAATCAAAGTTCATGATAACCGCAAATAAAAACGTAATTTTCCACTATTTACAGAAAGAAATTTTCCGTTTTTTGCAAATTTAAATTTAATTTTAAATCTTATAACTAATAGGAAGGCATACAGCAGGAATTTGCTAATAAATTATCTATAAAACTGTCTGTATTATGTCTTTTTGTTTCCTTTTTTTATATACAGGGTGTTTCTACATTTAAATTCACATTCACATTTAAACACATTTTCAAAAAGGGTGTTTGTTCTCTTTAATATTGTGCAGGTTTTGTTTGCCCATACGTGATTATAATGAAAATTTATGATGGATATTGAAAGTTTTAAAGCATTTTTGTAAATAAATAAGCGTCCATTCAGATATGTAAAAGGTTAATTAATACCTTGCAAATTCTGTCCATTTACACTTGTAATCTTGTTTATTATTTATGTATACTTAATAGTAAACATTTTTTTTATTTCGTCAACTATTTTTCTGTCCATCTGAATTGGAAACGTAAGCCAACGATACTGATTTTAAAATAGTAAAAATGCGAATTTCACTTCGAAATACAGAAAAGCTTTTAATTTAACGTATTTTTTTTTATCTTTTATTGTTTAATTTTGTTAATCTTAACAAATATCAATAACTTTACAGAAATAAAACAAAAAAGTTATTTGGCTGAATTAATCAGACTTTGGAGCAATATAAAGCTATGTAATTTTTCCAGATACTCCCATTGCATTGTATCCTTTAACTTTTTTTAGTAGCCTTAATATGGATTAAGTAGTTTTAAATGAATCTAAGTAAGTAAAAAATATGGAAATCATTTTTCTATAGTACAAATAATAAATATTAGAGAAACAATTGTCAATATTGCAGATGTAACAAAACATCTTTTGACATTGGACCAATTTATAGCAGGGAATGCAATAGATTTTATCATTAATCCTTTTTTGGATAGTCTTTACGCCGATGATTGGGTCATATTAGCATCATGTTAGGACGAGGAGGAATTTTTCAAACGATCATTTAGTTACAACGTACGCCAAGTGATTAACCTGTTACCAAAAGAAATGAAAAATGCAAATATTTCTGTTTTACGAAAAAAATGTAAACTCTTTCTGCTGAAAAACCAACTTTAGTTATAATCTACTTTATACATTCTTATTAAGTGGCCAAACAAAGCAAGTCTCAATAATGCTTGTCTTTTCCTTTTTCTTTCTTGCGTTATGTGTGTATTATACCAGTTTCGTATCCTTATTTTTCTCCTACTTAATTCTATTTTGTTTTAGTTTAGTTAAAAAAATTTTTTTTAAAGTTTGAGTGGAAGAGCAACTTAGTAGCACTTGTGCTATTTAAGTTAAACTTTGCCTTTTGTATTTCAGCTATGTACCACTTTTTTTGTTTAGTTTATAAATTATATGTAACTAGGGTTGTAATACACTTGGCGCTTGTGCTAAGGATGTGTTTCTGAGTGCACACCAGATTGTGCTTACCCGGAACTTCTTTTATTGATATTCTGCGTTGATCTTAAAGATCAGGCCTGTTGCACCCATGACGATAGGGATCAGTTTGGTTTTAAGATTACACATTCTCTGTATCTCAATTTGCAAGTCATTGTACTTCAGTTTTTTTTCCGCTTCTTTTTGTGTTATGTTATAATCGGATGGAATTGCCACATCAATTAGGAGGCAGTGTTTTTTCTTATCTTTTACCACAAGATCTGGTTTGTTCGCGGTTACCTTCCTGTCTGTGTGTATCTGAGTGTCCCACATGATGGTAACTTCGGCAGTGTCATACAGGGTCCGGGATGTGATGGTACCATTTTTCGTCTACATCTATGTTGTAATATTTGCAGATGTTCCAGTGGAGTTGTTTCGCTACTGTGTTGTGCCGGTTATTATTATTATTATTTGCTTTCTTGAACAGGATGGGGCAGCCTGATACGATGTGGTGGATGGTTTCTTTGAAGCACCGGCAAAGTCTAAAATTTCAGTCATTGCGGTTTTTCTATATCTTCGCTTTCATGTAGTTTGTCGTGATAGCTTGGTCTTGACAGGCTGTTATTAGTGCCTCCGTTTCTGTTTTCAGGTTTGCATAGGATAGCCACGCCATGGGTTTTGTTAATAGTGTCTTTATGTGCCTCATTAGGTAACTGTCCATGTAGTGGTTAAGATTTCCATTTTGTGATTCGCTTCTCCATTATTTGCTGTTTCAGTTTTTGTTTCATCTCTTTTATTGCATTGTTTCAGATTTTTTTGGGTTGCGTCATCTTTATCATCATCTGAGGTTTGGTCTTTAACTTCATTATTGAGGCTTTGTTATTGTCGGAATACCATTCTCCAGTATTTTTTTTGTTTTTTTTAACTTTAAATAATTAGCAAATGTTAATGCATTCAAGGAAATTTAGCACTTTCTAAAGATCATTGTTGAGGATAGTTTTGATGTCACCTAGGTTGGATAAAAATTGTTTTAAAGAAAGGCCAGGTCAAGAGTACCAGCAACCGACGAACATGTATGAAAGCGCTGGTGAAAGTAGAAGCAAAAGACGTGAGTAAGAACCGTAACAAATGAAGACCATCTTCTGGTTTCTGCCTACTCCTACGGAAAAAAGGCGTGACTATATGTATGTATGTATTAGTTACCGTGTAGCTTTAATAGCTTCTCATATTATATTTGTATGTTGAAAAAGCGATACTATTTATGTTTTACGCGACACCAATAAAAAAATGGTTAATAATTTTAACTAATAAATATATGATTACAATTTTTAGATAATAGTTATTTTTTAAAATACAATTGTTATAGTGTGAATTGTTATGATATTAATCTTTTAAAGCTTATCATTTTATCAATAATTATTGAAATTGGAATAATTTAAAAATCGTTATACAAGTATATATAAATACATTGGCATCAGTTGTTTTAGTGTGTTTAGAAACGTCTGCGAAAAATGTTTAGCATTATCGGTGAGTTTTGTTAAAACATCAGATTGTTTAGTTGACTGATTTTTTTTTAATATTATATTATTATGGGGTAGACTGTAGATTGTAAATTGTAGAAGGGGGTCGTGAAGGCTGTGCTGCTTCTCAAGCTCTTCGACTTATTAGATCTTTTGTGCATAACCCTTAATCTATTCGAGGCCCGGGATTCCAAAGTTAATAAATTTCCTGGGGGCTTAGTTTCTGATATCGAAGGACTTTAGGATGGCCCCTTTCAGAAACCTGCAGAAAAGCGCTGGGCATTCGCAGAGCAAATGTTTTGCAGCTTTAGCGAAGTTCTCGCAGTAGCGTCAAATATCACTCTCTGTTTTGCCCATCTTTTTCAGGTGATTCCTCAGAGGGCAGTGTCCAGTGAGGAGTTCTGTCACCAGTTTCAAGTCTTTCTTGTCCAACTTGAGAAGCTGTTCAGCTTTTTCTGGCAAAAGGCTTACTAGCCTTTTTGCTTGACTTTGTCCTGGCACTTTTTGCCAGTGAGATTTCATTTTATCTGTTTCCCAACGTCAAACCTCTTCTTTCAATTGGGCATTGGAAAGTCCTCAGAAGGGTTCTGGGCCAGAAAATTGTGTATTTGCCCCTTCTTTGGCAAGGCAGTCAGCTTCTTCGTTGCTTTTAACTCCTTTGTAACCTGGAATCCACATCAGAGTAACCTGATTGTTTGCTGCCAGTTGTCTTAGGGATTGTTTACAGTCCCAAGTCAGCTTAGACTCACAAGTGTATGACTTCAGAGCTTTTAGTGCTGCTTGGCTATCTGATAAAATATGGAATTCTGCCATTCGGGTGTTTCTTTCAATGCACTTCTGGGCATGTAATTCTGCTAGAAAGATTGTTGGGGTGTCACCAAGGGGTTTTGAAAGCCTAAAATTTGGCCTTGTAACGCCCACTCCAACCTTTTCATCCATCTTGGATCCATCAGTGTACCACACTAAAGCATCCCTATTATGGGGTAGCTAAGGATCAAAACTCGAGAAATCATAGGGGTACATAATTTTATAATCGTTTTTATTTGTAACCAGTTCTTTGGTTATTAGTTTTACAATGGCTGTCAATCAATCCCCAATGGCCTTAGAAATAAAATAAAATAAAAATTATTTAAATTAAATAATTTAACCGAATTAAAATTTTGAATTAATCAAATTGAACTAACTAAAAAGACTTCTGCTCTTTTACATCTGAACCTGCCCGTGTCCAGACCTTCCAGGATCCTCTAGAATGATCGTTCTGGAATCTTTAGTTTTGGAACGAATTCAACCCACAACAATTTTTTCTTACATTATTTAACAAAGATACTGGTTAAGTTATTATTTTAGAATAAACTGATCCATTTTTTAGAATTTAGACTTATTTTTACGTTGGCGATATTCATTTCGTCGACGTCTGGATATCAAGAAGACAAATTTATCATTACCGATCAATTTAATGAACTGGATTTTGAGTATCCCTCTGAAGAAGCAAGACAAGCGGACATTGATAGTGGCGTCTTCAAGGTTGGAGTTTCTGCTCCTATTGACATTGATGTTTATTACAACTTAGGTAAGTAGTCTTCTCTTCTTCTTCTACTTGTTAGAACGCATTGTGCTCTAATGTCAGTGTTTCTTACGTGATCTTTTCTTGTTTTTCCGGCTATTGTTCTCAGTACTGACATTTCGGTGACTCGTAGCATCCTTTTGGTCTTGTTGGTATCCTCTCTCGCTTCTATACCATATGTCATTATTGGCCTGACGCATGTCTTATATATATTTTGATTTTACTCTCCTTTCGCATATAAGGATTAGCCCAAACAATTTCCCTTAGACATCCTAATATTATAGCTAATTTGTTAATTTGGTTTCTCAGGTCTTTTACCGGGTCGTAAGCGCTGGACATATCTATGCCCAGGTATCTAAATTGCATGACCTCCTCCATGGGTTTATTATTTATTATCTATTACCAGCTTGCATCTCATTGGCTCCATAGCGATAGTCATGGTTTTCGTTTTACCTATGGATATATCCATATTAAGTTGCTGACTGATCTGGTAGAACTTAAATAACTGTCTCTGTAGATCATTCTCACTTTCTGCGAAAATTGCAGCATCGTCGGCGTAGCAGACCATGCTGATAGCCCTATTGTTCATTCTGTATCCCGAATTCATGGATGTTACTTCTTCTATGATTTTGTCCAGCAAGAGGTTGAATAAAAATGGAGTAAGGCTATCTCCCTGTATAATTCCTCCTGGTGTGGGGATGCTAGATGTAATATTCTCTCCAGCTTTGATTTGCGTTCTGTTAGTAGTGGTAAGGATGTATACCGTTATTACTATCTTGGCAGGGGCTTTCTTTTCCTTTAGGATTTTTATGACGTCTTCCAGGCGGACTCTGTCAAATGCCTTAGTAAGGTCGACGAAGCAAATAAATGCTGGTGTATTGTACTCTATTGCTTTTTTCTTTATTTTCTTGATAATGAAAATGGCATTGGTTGTTGATCTATTCTTTTTGAATCCTAGTTGTTCCTCTCAGGTTTTTTTTGCTCCTTTAGTTTGTCCTTGAGCAACCCTGTAAAAAACTTCATTGTTGAGCATAGTAGAAATATTCATCTGTGGTTTTCAGGCTTTGTTTTGTCCCTTTTTTGTATATGGGAATTGTGATGCTGGTGTGTCAGTCCTTCTGATTTCCGTAGTGCTCAAGATTTTGTTAAATAGTGTTGTCAGTCTTGCTGCAAGCCCCGGACCGTCGTATTTTAGAAGCTCGTTTGGTATATCGTCTGTACCTGGAGCTTTACTGTTCTTTGGTTTTTTTAATCTTGCCCTTGTTTCTATCTCGGTAACTGTTGCGCTAGCTGCTGTATCCTTCTGCCACCTGTGTGTCCTCGGCATCATAAAGCTTCCTGGAGTATTCCTCCCATACCTCCGTAGTGACTTCTTTATCCTGTACGTATTCATTTACGGGTTTCTTCCTGTTTTTAAGCATCTTCCACACCTTTCTTTGGGCACCATATAGGTCATGAGCCATGTCACTTGTAAATTTGTCCCAATGTTCTCTTTTGATCTCTTTGATTCTTGAGGTGACTGATTTGTATATATTCGGTGTGTTTTTCCTGGGTTATGGTGCTCTTGTATGTTAGAAAACTTTTCCGCTTTACTTCTGCGAGGTCCTTCACTTCTTGACAGAACCATGGTTTGGTGGAGTTGTTTTCATTTATGTTGATTTTCCTTTTTCCAATGGCGCATGCAGTTCTTTATTTCATTCCAGCATGTTTCAACATTTTGGTTAGTGAGGTCAATCTTACTCATTTTTTGCATTAATCTGTTTTCGTACAGTTTTCGAGTGCTGTCTGATTCCATTGATTCCATGTTATATTTTTTTATGTCAATAATTTTTAATAAGGTATCCCAATTATATTAAATTTTTAAACATTTAGTATAAACAAATGTTTGAAGCAAAAATAAATGATTTGGTATTTTATAACAAACATTTATAAATAAGTTATTAATACAGCGAATATTAGTCAATTACAGTTTAAAATGTCGCGTAGTTTTTTTAAATTATGTTTTATACGTTATTGTAAATATCTTGCTAGGTCCAGATAATGGGCAATAAACATAAAAATAGTTTGCAAATTAGTAGCGAACACACTTTGAGTTTTGTATTTTGTAAATGGGAATTTACTTTTGTGTAAGTTTTAATTTTTTTATCAATGTTTCCCGTGAAATAAACATTTTTATAACCTCTCCCATGATTAATGACTACTATATATTTTTTCTACTTGGACGTTGCAACCCAAAATTTTGAACGATAAAAATTTAACAAGAATCGCATTATTTATTTAAGGGATAGACCAACCAAGAAAATTCGTTACAATTCCAAAATTCCAGGCTGGCATACCAGCAAGTCTGACTACTATAGTTCGTGACAAAAATGGAAACCCAATTTTACGACCGTATCCTTCATGGGACTGGCACAGAAATGCTACAGATTGCAAAGCAAACAGGATTGTTTCAGTTTTTAGGATCATGGTAAAGTACAATTATTAAAGAATGCTGAAAAGTAATAATATCGTATGTCATACATTATATTATGCTTTATGTTATGTTATATGTCAAACCTTTTTTCTTCTCTAACTATCAAGCATTCTTTAACTAATATAAAAAATTAATATAGTTATTGGTAGAGCTAAAAATTATTTTTTTTTCTGGTATTGGTAATGTGCTGAATTGGAATGATTTTTTCAGATTGACGAGTGCGACAGACTATGGGTTTTAGACAGTGGAAAAGGAGAAAACAATCAAGTAGCTTGTAATCCACAACTTTTGACGTTCGATTTGGCGACGGTGAGACAAGTTTTTTAAAAAAATGCTTATGTTACTATATTTCTCGAATGTTTTGTATTAATCTGGGTTACTCTCTATAATTATTGAACATTTTGAACACTTTTTTTGGTTAAAAATAGCCACATATTTAATTATATTAAAAGGGAATGCAACAAAAATAAATTATCGGTACAAATTTAATAAATATTTTTAATCATGTAGTTCTTACGGTATTATCAAGCATCAGATTTATAGTTATCATAATCCCTATCCTTATTTGGATTGTAAATAATAACAGGATTAACTGCTTTGATGAGGTATTTACGAACACACCATTCCTCTCTTAAATTTTCACATTTTGTGACACATTTTTCCCAAATTTCAGGAGTGGCAGTAATAAGTGCTTGTTGCCAGGTTTCCAAAACAGCCTCATCACTGTAACCATTAGATCCAATGTGATTGTCACAATAAGTTTTGCATATTCCTAAAATATTCTCAATGAGATGAAATTGGCAATGATAAGGTGAAAGTCTTAGCACATGATGTCCGTAACTGAGTATAACTTGATCCACTTTGTAATTTTTTTCTTTATCATGCCTTTTAGCTATCGGTAATAATTCTGGCTTGAAGCAATACTGTGGAAAGGAAGTATTTTTGTTTGTTAACCATTCTTTTATTATTTGTACCGTCCAGTAGTTTGTTGGTTGCTTATTTAAAATTTCCAAATGGTACTGAGCATTATCTAATACAATGACAGATGGTTTATCCAAGGATGGTAATAGTCTCTCTTTTTACCATTTCACAAACATCTCTGTATGCATGTTGTCATGAAAATCGGCCGATTTTGATTTTGATGAAAATAAGAAATTCGCCCCATCAACAAAGCCATGCTTACCACCTGCATGCACAATAATATTTCTTTTTCCTTCACCGCCGGTGTATTTTACAGACTTTATGTTATCGTCCTGCCAAATTCTTTTTGCATTCTTGTTAAAAATGAGTATAATTTCTTAAAAATTCAATTCTTTTGTGCATGACTCTAGCTTTTTCACACAAATTCTTTCGGTTGTCTTCCTTTTTAAACTTAAACCATATATGTTTCAAAATTCTCCAAAGACTTATTCTAAAATTTTTAAATAGGTTCATTTTTTTCTAATATTGAATCCAAAGAGACATGTTCTTTTTTTCACGCATTTTGTACACAATTTCAAATTTGTAAGCTTCGGGAAAGTCAACAGTCTTTGGATGTCGGCGGGGTTTAAATTTTTTAACTTTTTGTTCACTATTTCCATCTTTCACACTTTTTAAAACTGAGGTTAATTTTGTTTTCCCAATCCCATCGCATCACACACACGCTTACGTATGGATAGAACTGGTAGCAACGGACCTCCATTGCTCTTTTCCGCAGTAAAATAAGCGTGTACATTCAATATTAATGCATCTATATCTAAAACACGCCGCGGCATTTTCGCGGTCTATTAGGTATACATACACTACTTGAAATCACAATCGGTACTATACGATTTTAATGTAGGTACCCACTACAATGATTATCCAGGATTACCAATTACTTTTCTGAAATCTAACAAAAAACCTAACAAAAATAAATCAAAAAACTAAATTAAAGCTTAATAACTTAGTTAATTAGTGAAATTTGTTTGAATTACTTACCTACCTCTCTTATTATATACAATAAATAAAGTCATCAAGAACAGATTTGGTTGCAAAATTACTTGTGCTCACAAATAAAGTCATTTATAAAATAAAATTCGTTACCTACGAAATTTGTTTAAGAATATTAGGGGAATTTACTTTCGTACTTCTTAAATGTACAGTTGAATACTGGTTATCGAGTTTCTAACGATAATCCAAAGCCGCCGTATATTCGTGAAATATGCTTTAGGTGCCTACTCATAAAAATTTACACTTTTAGTGTTCTTTAATATTGATTACAATATTTTTAATTTTACGTTTATCCAATCATTAATAATTAAAATTGATTAATATTAATTCAATTAATTTAAACAGTCCACCAACCAGTGTCGCAAGTAGGTAATATTCTACTATGGGCAAGGTTTCTTTTTTGTTACCTCTTGAGAAAGGCGTTGCAGTGGAAAGGTGGTAACATATACACACAAAATTTTTATGCATTTCTTTTTTGTTATTATTTTTTAAGTAAGTTATAAGATTATTAACATTCTTAGCTTTATAAAAAAAACACAGATTTATAAAAAAAATTGGATTCTGCAATAAACCTATCTATAAATAATAATATTATTTTATTCTTGATTTGATTCTTAACGGTTTGATTTAGGTATGGGGACTTGTTAACAAAACAAAAGAGCAGTAAGAGTTTTGTCTAACAACGTTATAAAATACAGGGTGATTCATTTAAGAAAGTTGAGAAATCTTTAAATATGCGTTTTGAATCACCCTGCACAATAATAATCATTTTATTAACAAAATAATCAAGTTACTTAAATATACACAATACTAAAAAATATTATGCAAAAAAATGTTTAGTTTTACATTAATGATGGGACACTTTTTCGTGAAAAAAATAGTCATATCTCTTAAAATACTTGGTGTAAGGTAGCAAAACCCTATATTGGGAGAATCATCAAGAGAAGCTTTATCGAAATATTTTATAATATACAGGGTGTTCTATTTGATATAACCAAGTTGTAGTCCTCTTCCGGTATAACTGGAAGTAGTTGGAGAATCAATATTAAGAATGTCTAATTCATTCGTGTCATAATTCTCAGTTTCTTGCAGCTCGAACAATAACTGCCGTATTGTATAAATTACATATACTTGGAAAGTCTTTCTTTCAATAAGTAAAGTGGTGCGATTTTATTTTGAACTAGCTCTTGCCCGCGACTTTGTCGGCGTAGAACTCGAAAATGGTTCTAATAAGACCCGTTAGGCGATGAGTTTTAATCAAATACGAAATACGTCTTCCATTAATTCTGTTAAAGAAAGTTTATGCAAAATTTGAAGTAGATTGTACCGAGGAATCACGTTGTCCCATACAAACTTTGCCCCCGTTTTTCACCCCCTTAGTGGCAGAATTTTGTAAAATTATTTTTTATCAGGTGCCTACGTCATACAAAGAACACATCCTCCAAGTTTTACGTCTCTACGATCAGCGGTTTAGATTGTGCGCTGATCCGTCAGTCAGTCAATTATGACAAAGCATTTTATACAGGGTGATTTTTCTTGATGGCACATTAGACGTTATGGTAAAAACAGTCAGAAAGGAAATCTGAAAATTTGTAATAAGGGGTTTTCGTCATTGGTCTATCGAATGAAAATATGTTCGACTTCCGGTTGTACCGGATGTTGACGTCAACTTTATTTTTTTAAATGGCACAAATATTTTTTTTCACCCTGTACAATTCTATAGTAGATTTAGAACAAATATTCCTATATTATATATTTTATATTCCCTATACTTAAGTTAAACATTTTCCGAGATTTTTTGGTTTTTTTTATTTTTATTATTCGTATCTAGCCATTGTAACTAATTTTAGCAATAAAAAATAAACGTTATCTGACGAATTAAAATTTTAAATAATGACAACTTTACTCTTGACAATTATATTCATGGAGCTCTAAGACGGTAAAAGTTATTTCATAAGATACTGAAAAATAAAAACCAATAAATCTCGGAAAATGTTTAACTAAGGTATGGGGAAATGTTGGGAATATTTTTTCTAAATCTACTATAGAATTGTACAGGGTAAAAAAAAATTTGTGTGTCATTTAAAAAAAAATAGTTATTAGCATTTTTTATAATCCAACATTAACGTTGATTTTATTTCACCCTGTAAAACAAAATTTAAAATATTTTTCTGTGATAACATTGAGTAACATCAGTAATAGATGTAGATGGTTGTCGGAATTTCATTTGAAAATTCCTCCAGTGTAAAGCAACTCTGTGTCTAAATGTCAGTTAAGAATTCACCTTGTGTGAACGGAGCTTAACGAAGTGCCTTCTACGCGACGAAGCACGCGCCGGCTCACAAAACAGTTGAAATCAGGTCTTTATGTAGTGAGAGTTAATATTTTCGGCGGCATTTTTTTTGACACTGTTGTTGACTTGAAACTTGTGAATTAACGCGACTTTCAAGTGTAAAATTTGAAGGTAATTTCTACCTTCCCATTGCTATTTGTTAAATAAAATGTCGCTTTGAATAACGGGTCTTATTTCCAATTATTCAACCCGAATCTTAGTTAAAAGATTATATATACCCAGTAGAATCATCATCATTCTACTTACTACAGTCCATGTATTATGAATTTAACTCACAATGGTATTAATTGACTAATTATAATTTATTACGAAATAAAAAACGAAGTTGACATCAACATCCGGTACAACCGGAAGTCGCCGAAAGTCGGGCTCCTTAAACTTCCTTTGTTGGAGACTACAATAAATTTAGTTTGAATCTATAATTTTTGTGATATTGGTAAAATTGTTCCAGGATACGCTAATTGGTAAATATGAAATACCTGCTGATCAATGGACAATAAATTCCTCATTCGTCACGCCTGTAGTGGATATTGTGGGCAAAATAAACAAATGCAAAAATACATTTGTATACATGGCAGATTGTACCGAACACGCTATCGTCGTCTACGATCACCAACAACATACATCTTGGATCGTCAAAGATGATACAATGAATCCGGATCCACCGTTCGAAGAGTATACTATAAAAGGTAATTTTTGTCATTGTCGCTCTGGTGTACATATCCTTTGTAGTAGTAAAAATTACTAGAATATTGATCATACATACATACATAAAGTCACGCCTTTTTTCCGTAGGGGTAGGCAGAGACCACTTTCTTTCACTTCCGCTACGGTTCTTACACACATCTTTTGCTTCCTCTACTTTTATCAGTGCTCTCATACATGCTCGTCGGTCGTTGGTAATCTTGACCTGTTCTTTTTTTCAAAACAATGTTGATCTGATCGAGATCGATGTTCGCCGAGGTCGACCTCTATCGACTTGTCCATTCACACTCGCCTTATAAATTTGTTTCGTCAATCTTCCTTCATCCATCCTTTCTACGTGTCCAAACCATCCAAGCGTTCCTTTATCTATCTTTGTAACCGCATTTTCTTTTACACCACAGCTTTCTCCCATCTCACTATTCTTTACTTTATCCAACCGAGTCACTTCGGCTATACTTCTCAGACTACTCATTTCCGCAGCATTAATCCTATTTTCATGCTTCTTCTGCCAAAGCCAACATTTACTACCATAGATAAGTGTAGGAACCAACACACCTCTATGCACCGCCAGACGTGCCTTTGTGACACTTTCTGGCTATCCATAAAGCTATGCAGTGTTCCATTCATTTGTTTATTGTATTGTATATTGTATATTGTATATTGTATATTGTATATTGTATATTGTATATTGTATATTGTATATTGTATATTGTATATTGTATATTGTATATTGTATATTGTATATTGTATATTGTATATTGTATATTGTATATTGGTCATGGAGGTGTAAAAGATAATGCTTTAGTGTGCTTTGGTGTGTGATTTTAAGTTTCTTCACCAATCGAATCGGTTAGTGCTAATGGCTCAGTCGTCCTTAGTTCTCTGTCATAACAATGTTGATAATCTTGCAAAAGACAGTACACCAAACTTTGAATTCGTTACCACACAATAACTAGTAGAGAATATTAGTGAATGGTTTTTCGGGTTTATATGCCGTCGTCGTAGGTCTGAGTTAATTCTCGGTGTTTCGCCATCTCGAGTGGATGGCATCTTCGGAAGATGTCTGCTTTTTAAGGCTGACGGTTTGTGACATTTGTATGTCACGATAGCAGGTTATATATGTTTCGGTATGCATATTTAAAGGAATCGGTCACGTTTCAGAGATTCATTCTTCTTATGTTTATAAGAAAGCAGCGTTGTATTTTTAAGTACAGGTACCCATGTTCTATTGGTTTTAAGTGTTTTCTCAGATCTATTAAAGTTCTGCTGATGTTTATGTATTTCAATCGCTTCTCTATAGAGCCTCGGGTAATATGCAGATATGGTGCATAGATAAAACTTGGATGTCCTCGAATTTAATTCTATGTCACAAATTGTCAGTCTTTAAAAGCAGAAAACATCTGCCGAAGATGCCATCCACTCGAAATGACGAAACGTCTAGAATTAACTCATACCTACGATGACGGCCTATAAACCCGAAAAACCATTCACCAATATGCAGTAGAGAATATGTTTCAAATATGAGTAGCAGTCCAATTATAAGATAATAGGTTTTTCCGTTAATCTAATAATTGCTATTAAGTAGAATCACCACTTGTTCGTCATTAAGTTACTTGATATTAATGAGCGCGATAAGTCGCTAGATTAAAGCTAGCATCTTCATTGTTGTCAAAATCTTTGTTTTGTGACAGTCACGTTTTTTAAACATTGCAAGAGGCATGGATATGTTGCTATCTATTCCAATTAAAGAACATTTAAACCTAAATTAGTATTATAATAGTATATTATGCAACAATCATGTATTAATAGCCATTACATGATCGTTGCATGTACTATTTTATTTACGACCAAAAAAAAAATAAAAACAAGAATTCAAAATACATTTTCCGAAAAAGATGAAATATCTTTCGTAATTCTCCAATCCATGAATTGTGTTGTTTAATATTTGTCATACATTTTTTTTTTACTTCGTTGGCACTAAATTTTCACAAACAGTTTTTGCTGTGGTGTACAAAATAATTCTTCATTACTACCTGACATGTTTACACTTTAATGCTTTGACGCGTTGTGAATGAATATCGATAGAAATTGAATGTCAAAATTTGGGAACATTCTACCAACTTGATTAGTCCCAAGTGCATGTTTCTATAGGCCATAATGAAAAGTACGTGTTTTTATTGCCCAAAATTTGTAACACAATAAAAATTCGTGTTAAAATGGACCTCATTAATGAATAAGTGAAGAATGTATTGCCTTTTTTCCGTAGAGGTAGTCAGAGACCACCTCTTTCCACTTCCGCTACGGTTTTTACACACGTCTTTCGCTTTTTCTATTTTTATCAACGCTTTTATACATGCTCGTCGGTTGCACTCTTGAACTGACCTTTCTTTAAAACAATTTAGATCTGATCGCCTAAGTCGACCTCTACTGACTTGCTCATTCACACCCGCCTTATAAATAAGCACTGCAAAAAATTGTTATCGTACGCTAAAAGTATTAAAAAATATATTTTTATACGAAAAATACATAAATTTGAATAAAGTAACCAAATAATAAAATAGATACTTGTTTTTTTTTCAAATAATTTAATTTTTTTCACATCCAAATAATTTAATACGTTATTTTTCTCACAAAAAAATTTGGCAACCCTAAATACGAGGTATACATTAAATTTAAATATTTCACACCATCACCTGTCGTTTGGATGCTTTATATTCAAGTATAAAATTTTTCAATTATCTACCTTATGCAATAAAAAATAATAGTAATTTTAATGAAATAAAAACCACTTATCACAACGCGTCTAGATCTAGAAACGTAATAAATGGACAAATATCTCCTTTTTATGTTCTACAATCAGTAGTAGAGACGATTTATTAAAGAAAGAGACCTGTCAAAGATTCCCAACCAAATTGGTTACCCCCCATCGACATCTTCATTTCTTTAACATAATGACATATTACTGCTCGAATTTCTTTATTGTCAAGCATGGTTATTCAGTAACCGCCGTCTTTTTTTGACGCTTCCTTTTACTCCAACTGATTTAACCGGTCCTCAACAATAATAAATCATGTCTATATATTTTCTATGTTGTTAATTTATCAATATTTATTATCACATAATTTCCTGTTTAAATAGCTTGTAAATTTTACTTATCATAGTTTGGGTTACTATTATTATCATATTTTTTTCAAACGGTAGTAAATTTTAAACTTTCCAAGAATCTTTTTTTTTTTATGTATGTATGTATGTTGTAGGTCAAAGCTTTCAGTTGCAAGATGGTGTATTAGGAATGTCTATATCTCGTATTTTTGGACAAGAACCAAGACTGTTCTTCCACGCTTTAAGCAGCCAAACGGAGCACTACATCTTGACTAAAGACCTTCAAAATCAAACTTTGTTGCAAGGCAACTATTCGCAATTGATACACGTAAGTTTTGAATTTGTATTTATTAATTTATCGGGTTAATTGTATAAATAGTGTTATTGTTTTTTGATCCATTTAAATGATTTCAGACATACCAGGGGACGCGCAAGACGCAAAGTGCTGCCGAAGCAATCGATAGAGATGGAATTATGTACTTCGGCTTGGTGTCCAACATTTCGGTGGCATGTTTTAATACTAGAGGAGAGTATGGCATACCTGGAGAAAGCTCGGACGTTGTAGCTGATAATCAAGAAACATTACAATTTGTCAGCGGAGCAAAGGTATCGGTACTATAATTTGGTAAATACATGGTGGCCAACCGAAAGCGAAACAGAGCCATTTGCTGGAACCTCGTCAACGTTTTAGAAAAACGCTCAGACCCGTCGATTTTTGATTAAAGGGGGTCACTCTTTTCGAGTATTTTTGACTCCACCCCAAGCGAGGGTAAGAATTACCCCAAAATTTTTAAATAGCATTGGGGGTCGAATAAGATGTCACTTAAAAGCTCTTACAATTTTCTATACAATAGTCTTTAATTTTAAAACTCCCCCTATTACTTATTAAGAAATTAAATTTTAATTGTGAAACTTATCTGAAAACAATCACGAACGGTAAAAATGTCATTTATTCGAGTTAAGTACGCCAATGGTATAAATTTAGATATAAAAAACGTTTAATCCATGATTATGACCGCACTTTTTAATACTGCGAAATAATGAGTCCACGAACTGGGAACGATCCATAGTTCCTTTTTAATATCTGTTTTTTCGATGAATGCAGTTTTTTCTTGCACGGGACGGAAAATCGCCACAATTGCCGCTATTGGTCCGATCCAAACCCAAGAGTTTTTCACGAGGTGCAGGTGAAGATAATTTTTTTTTAACAGAACGGTGCTCTTCTGCATTATGTGGCGATTGTTCGTCAGTATTTAGACCAACGTTTTCCACGGCATTGGATTGGGAGACGAGGCAGTATTTAATGGCCTCCACGATCACCAGATTTATCGCCCCTCGATTTATTTTTGTGGGTACATCTGAAAAGTAAAATCTATAAAACACAACCAGCGTCGTTGGAAAATTTTGCGTCAAAGAATCGTTGACGAGTGCTGTCGAATTACTCCGGAAATTCTTTGGAACGTGCGTGAACGTTTTAAACAAAATCTTTATAGTTGTATGGAAGCGGGCGGTCATCATTTTAAATATTTAATTAATTGAGTAGAAAGTAAGCAACTAAAATAATTGGAATTTTAACATGTAATTTTTTTTAAAGTATTTGAAGGAAATGTAAAATTTAAAGACTATTGTAAAGAGAATTGTCAGAGCTTTCAAAAGACCCCCAACGCTATTTAAATTTTTTTTGATTTTTACCCTCGCTCGGGGTTAAAAATAGTGAAGTCAAAAATACCGGAAAAGAGTTCCTCTTTAATCAAAAATCGACGGGTCTGATCGTTTTTCTAAAATGTTGACGAGGTTCCTGCAAATGGCTCTGTTTCGTTTTCGGTTGGCCACCCTGTATATAATTATGTTTAAATAAAATTATATTTACATTTCGTTAAATGGTTCTTTGATATTTTGTTTTTAATACAAAATTGTCTCTAGTCTTTTCAAGAGTCTTTGTAATTTTAGCAACTTTTTAAGACACATAAATAATTAAATATTGAATATAAGGATTAATTGAATAAACCAAGCAATAATCATTATTAATAAATAAACTGAACAGAATTAACGCAACAACATAATAAATCATGCAAATTGCAATTTTGCTAGAAAAACATATTTGAATTCTTTAAAAGTAAATTAGCTTTAATGTTTCGCTGAAAGATGGGAATTAAAATTATTCTTAATGTTAAAAATGATAAATTATGCCGTAAATAGGATACTAGTAGCAAAATTATTGGTTCTCTACTTCAAATCACAGCATTAAGGCATGCTTCTAAATAAATTTTTGATGTAATTTTGAGAAATTCGTTTCCATGCTGTGATAATTGCATTTTCAAGTTCCCTCAGGATTTTAGGTTCAAGTATTTGACGCTTAACAGTTTTCTTGAGGTGATCCCATAAATGCTCAATTGGATTTAGATCCAGGCTTTTTGGTGGCCACTGCATAACTGGTATACCACTTGATTTTGTTTACTGAAAATAGTCGCAAAAAGGGTAGACCTATCGTGTGGGCCGCGGAAGGCCCGCACTGCAACTATTAGAAGGGATAGGGATTATAGAAAGGAGATGATTGTGGACCCGCTCTGGAAAAACTGATTTTGAAAGCTTGTTTCATTCTGTAGCGGCTCTGTAAAAGAAGGATTCTTGATGGAGATTGGTCCTCGTAGTGTCAATCTTGAGAGTAAATGGGTGAGACTGATCAGCGTGTCGAGTTCTTCAGCCGAATGTGGCCAGTGGTGGTACAAGAGTTTTTATTTTTCTGGAACATCTGCTATGGAAATATCTGTAGAGTAACGTCTGGTCTGCAACTCTTCTTTTATGTTCTAATGGGTAAAAGGTATCTGTGAGAGTTGGGCTGTTTATCATCCGAAACGCCTTTTTCTAAATAGAATCTAGAAGACGAAGAGAATGCCTTGGTGCTGAACCACAAATGTGTGAGCAATACTCCAGTAGAGGTCGGATTTGAGCCTTGTACGTCGTCAACAGTTGATCAGGAGTAAAAAACTTTCTGGCTTTCCACAGAAAACCTAGCCTCTGGCTTTCCGACTTTGCGATGTTAGCAACATGGTCATGCCAAGACATATTATTGGACACCGTGACTCCCAAAATCGAGATGGAGGGACTTGGTTCAAGGGTATTTCCGGACATTGTGACATGTGACATGTCTTGGAAAACGTGGGACTTTGTGTTTTTTAGGCGTTAAACTGAACAAGATTGTTGGTTCCCCACTCGACGTTTGCTTTAAGATCTCTATTGATGGAATCAACCTGTTCCTGCCTGAGTCTATTTGTATCATTCACCGAAAGTGATCGATAGGATGTAAAAGTTGAGACAAGTGTGCTGTCGTCTGCGAAACTGTAAATGGGGTTCGTGGTGGTTTTCAGGAGGTCATTGATGTGTAAAAAAAATAGGGTGGGGGACAGGATGAAAACCTGGGGGACCCCGGCATTGGTTTTTAACGCATCAGATGAAATACCGTCAACTGCCACCTGTAAGGAGCGATCTTACATAAAGCTCAAGAGCCATTGGCGCAGTTCGGTTGGGAGACCGTAGGCAGATAATTTGCTTAACAATACCTGATGCCAAACGCGGTCAAAGGCTTTAGATATATCCAAGGCTATTGCACGGGATTCTCCAAACTTCTCAGTAGTGTTTATCCAGAGCTGAGTGACATAAGCCAGCAAATCTTCAGTAGACCGAAGTTGTCGAAATCCATATTGTCTGTTATGCATTATCTTAAATTTCTCCAGATATTTGATTAGTTCTATGGTAATTGCTTTTTCCATACCTTTGGATATGACTGAGAGGTGGATAATTCGCAGGAATAGTCTTCTTTTCTTTTTTTGGAATGAGTTGGACTTTAGCGTTTAGCGATAGGAAATAAATATGTGCGAGCGTCAAAGCATATACCACCCCAACATAACAGAGCCACCGCCGAATGGAATTGCAGATATATTGCAAGGAGCAAACCTCTCTCGTGGTCTTCGCCAGATTCGTTAAAGTTTTAGGCTAACCTTAGTTTCATCTGTGAATAAAACTTTTTTTAATTATCCACAGACCAATTTTGATGATTTCGTGCAAAACGTAACCCTGCAACTCTGTTTTCTTTGGTAAGCAAGGGACCAGTGGCTGGTCTCTTACTTTTTAAACCAGGTTTATTTAATCATATTCTAACTGTTTTAGAAGAGGCTGTGATATTGCGGATAGCTTTCTGATCACAGGACTAGTGACAGTCCTGTTTCTTAAAGCGTATAAAACTTTTAATGAAAATCCATCGCAAGTACCTATTGCACAAAATTGGTTATTCTTTTGACAAATTCGTTAAAACTGTAAATCCAAACGAATTGTTTTAATAGCTATCATTAACAACGGGACAAAATATCCATAGGCTACTCTTCAAATACTCGATAAAATTTAAAAATGGACAGAAGAAAAAGATTAATTTTGTGGATAATTTCACTTTGTCGCGTTAATTCTGTCCAGGTTATAACAATAGATGGCACAAATGTTAATGCATTTTTTTTAAGGTAATAAACAATCCATTGGGCGATCAGTTTTTGTGGATTTTGACTTGTCGGTTCCAGAAGGTTATGACAGGTACCCTGGATCCAAAAGAAGTCAATTTTCGAATTCAATTGGCGAAAGTTCAAGATTTAAGACACGGATCGCCACAATGTGATCCACATCGTTATCAAGGACCTAAACCAAAGATGTCTCATCACGACGTAGCCCGTTCAGAACCCCACTTTCTTACATAATAGTTGAATGTAATTTTAAAATTATTTGTTTTAAAACAAAACAAAAATCTATAAAGACTATTGATTCTATCTCAGTAAGGAGATTTTAATTTCTTTGTTCTATTTAACTCGAGGAAATAGATAAATCAGTTCACAAAATTAATCTACTCTTTTTTTATCTAACCAAACCAATTTACCCAAATGAAAGCTTAATCAATTTTAAGCCCCAAGTTAATTCAAAATTACTAAAAAGACGTGGTAACGTTGAAACCGCGAGTGTTGCTGTTGAATTGTGTGGTGTATGAAGAATAGAAGAAAAGGATGTAAGTTAAAGAATATGAGTGTAGAGGTTCAAAAAGCAGTGTCAACAAAAAAAGCCTGGTTGGATTGGTTGGCTACAAAAGCCAATCAAAGAACGCAAAAGGTAACAGCCCAGGCAACGAAGGCCAAATTTCATAAAATGAAAATAATAAATGCGAAAGTTTTGAAATTTATTGATAATGTTTATTATGGCTTACTATTGAACGTGTTAAAAGTCCTGAACAATTGAAGGTGCGGAATCGCTGCCATCTTGGAAGAAAGGTGCATTTTTATTGTTTTTATTGTATAACTCCTTAATTATCGTGTTTATTGGAAAAATCATTTTTACAAAAGTTGGAGAGCATTAAATTTACTTCAAAAAAATTTTTATTTGATTTTTCGTAAAACTAATATTTTTTCGTACAAATGGATGATGACATGAAGCAGATGGATGAATTGCTCCAAAAACCTTTCTCCGCACATACAATTACACAGGAAAAATCCTAATAGCATGTGCCATGTAAATATTGATAACTTTCAGCCGAGTATTAAACCGTTGTAGCCTGTTGAGGCTAGAAGTCGTATATTTTTGTATATATATAACCCAAATCAATTTGGTTTTATAAAGGGGGTTAGAACTAGAGAAGCACTGTTTGCAGTGCAAGTCTTATTTCAGAGATGCCAAGACATGAATTGCGACGTATACGCATGCCTGATCGACTACCAAAAGGCATTTGACCGAGTAAAGCGCGAAATGATGGTCAAAATACTGAAAGAAACAGGTATTGATGGCAAGGACCTGCGAATAATTGGGAACCTCTACTGGAACCAGGTCGCTAACCTTAAAATGGAGAGAGGATACACATATTATGTAAAAATAAATTGAGGGGTTTGACAGGGGTGCATACTTTCGCCTCTTATCTTTAACCTATACTCGGAGCGCATCTTCAATGAAGCCCTAGACGGTATGAACAAGGGAATTCTAATAAACGGACTCAGACTGAATAACATCAGGTACGCCGATGATACCATCGTCTTTGCTGACAATCTCGAAGACCTACAAGCCCTGGTGGACAAAATTACCCATCACAGTAGTCAGTACGGCCTTGAAGTCAATGAAAATAAGACCAAATTTATGATAATTAGCAAACAGAACATCACAGTAAGCCAACTATTCGTAAACCAAGCGACTATCGAGAGAGTTGATCATTACAACTATCTGGGAACCATTATAAATGAGCACTGGAGCCACGTTCAGGAAATAAGAGCACCCTGGACATCACCCTGGACACTAAAGTGAGACTCCTGCGATGCTATGCCTTCTCCATTCTCCTTTATGGTGCAGAATCCTGGACACTTAATGAAGCCACAGCCAAAAAACTCAACGCTTTCGAGATGTGGCTATACAGGAGAATGCTGAAAATCCCTTGGACGGCAAAAGTGACAAACGTCGAAGTTCTAAGGACAATGAAAAAAGACCTGGAAGTGTTGAACATAATTAAAGCATGTAAATCAGAATACCTAGGTCATATCATGCGACACAAAGAAAGATACGGTCTGCTGCAGACAATCTTACAAGGAAAAATCTTTGGACGAAGAGGACCAGGCTCAAGAACCTCAGGACCTAGTTCAATAAAAAATCTACACAACTGTTCCGGATTGCTGCAGACAAAGTCCGGATTGCTATGATGATCGCCAACATTCCTAACGGATCGGTACCCTAAGAAGAAGAATAACCCGTGGCTCAGGTATGCGAGCACGACCGCAATATAATAATAATATAGCTCCCAAAAATGAGTTCAAACCTTTCACGGTCGCTAAGATGGGGACGGTTGTGTAGGGTCCTAACCAGCATAAAGTGCGTAAAGTTGTACCAAAAAAATAAAGAGTTACATGATATCGGTGAAAGGTTCAACAATCGTGATTCCTCGCACGAATCAATCGCTGAAGCTGGAGAACTTTTTTTCCTTGCCATTTACGGTGCAAGTCCTGCCGAAAATTATTTGAACAAGTTTGTTTTAATATTTCTAAGGTAATTATAACATTTACAACATTAATGTAATAAGGACCATGAACGTAGCAATTATGGTTTTGTTATACAGTATTTATTATCAATTATTTTATTGGTAGTAAATGTTGGGTTTGGCAGAAGAAGCATGAAAATAGGATTAATGCTGCGGAGATGAGTAGTCTGAGAAGTATAGCCGGGTGACTCGGTTGAATAAAGTAAAGAATAGTGAGATAAGAGAACGCTGTGGTGTAAAAGAAGATGTGGTTACAAAGATAGATAAAGAAATGCTTGGATGATTTAAACATGTTGAAAGGATGGATGAAGGAAGATTGACAAAACAAATTTATAAGGCGAGTGTGAATGAACAAGTCGGTAGAGGTCGACCTTGGCGAACATATCTCGATCAGATCAACATTGTTTTAAAGAAAGGCCAGGTCAAGAGTATCAACAACCGACGAGCATGCATGAGAGCACTGATGAAAGTAGAGAAAGCAAAAGATGTGTGTAAGAACCGTACCAAGTAGAAGGACGTGGTCTCTGCCTACCCCTATGGGAAAAAGGCGTGACTTTATGTATGTATGTATTTTATTGGTAACCAAGCCCTAAAGTGGTAAAGATATAATAAACTATTAGAGAAATCAGCGACTGCTAATTATAACTTTTATATCAATTGTAAAAATGAATTATCATTGTTGGGAACCAATTTCTGTTAAATCAGTCGGAGTAGCATTTTTTTTTGCAGAGGTGGAGAAAATCCTTTACGGAGAAGTTATGAGTCTTTCAGCTCAAGGTGCGTGTCTGTAATGGCACAGCTGAACATCGATCGCTTAGTTGCTGAATAACCCTGCTTGACAATAAACAAAAAAGTGTGCGCGTATATTCTTAAGAAGGGATATGTAATCATGTTAAAGAAGTAAAGGTGTGGATGGGTGGTAACCAAATCGACACTCGACACCCGCTTTGTTGGGGAATAAAGCGGAAATCTTTGACAGGTGTTCTTCTTTAATATATCATCTTTAAGTAGCACAAGATTTTTGAAGATAATTGTTCCAGTTGAATCATAATTTTTTTTTATTGTTATACCAAACAATTCTTTTAGAACGAAGAAATATTGTAAAAAAAAAACAAAAAATATTTATAGCTATTGTAAGAGTACATGACAGATATTTGAAAACAAATACAATGGATTTCATTAGTTTAGTAGGAACTTTACCTTGATCCTTAAATAGGCATTGGTTAAAACTTAATAATTTAAACGAATTTTAAACATGATTTATAATACTGTCAATAAAACACCCTGTAAAAGTAAGTTATTTCAATATTTGTTCTTTACGGTAGCATAATTTAAGTCGTTCATTGAAGAAAGATCGTTAGAAAACACTTCGGAATTTCTGGTATTAATAGTAAGGGGAAAATTGATATTCTTCTGCCTTAATTTAGGCGGATCGCCTGTTTCTTTTCATCGTCCCTCTGCCTATTGCACTGCTAAGTTGTCGCTCCATCGTTTTCGGGGGCGTCCTAAACTCCTGCGACCCCTTGCTGATTTGTAGCGTGCTGTTCTGACTATTCTTTCGTTGTCCATTCTTCTGATGTGCTCATTTCACTCCCTCTTTTTGTCGAGAACCCACTCATTGATGTTTTCTACCTTGCATGTTCTTCTTATATTCTCGCTTCTTTCTCTGTCCGAGATCGTCTTTCCAGTTATTCTACGAAGTAATCTCATTTCGGTTGTCTCTTAGAAGTTGTTTAGTTCTCGCTGTGTCTGGTCGAGTTTCTGCCGTGTATGTCATAGATGGTCTTACTATTGCCTTGTAAATTCTGGATTTGGTTTCTATTTTAATGTTTTTATTTCGCCATATTGTGTCATTTAGGCATCCTGCTATTCTTGTTTCCTTCGTTGTCTGTTTTCTCACCTCCGTCTCAACATCACCATAGCCTGAGATTTCTATGCCCAGATACTTATATTTCATTTCCTGTTAGATAACTTTGCCTTCAACTTCCAGTTTGCACCTTAATGGCATTTTTGATGTCGTCATGCATTTAGTTTTCTGGGCCGACATTACCATATTAAGTGATTTGGCAGTGCAGTTAAATCGATGTAATAGTCGCTGCAGATCGTCTTCATTTTCAGCAACTAGTACTGCGTCATCGGCATAGCATATAACAGTAATTTCACGGTCATCCATTCTGTATCCTTTCAGTACACGTACTTTGCTTATTACTTCGTCCATAATGATGTTGAATTAATAATTATTAAATGGAGAAAGGATACATAACATCCGATATGCAGATGACACTGTCCTGTTCGCCGATACCCCGAAAGGTTAACAGTTTTTGGTAGATAGAGTGATGATGAGTAGCAACAAGTACGGACTTAACATTAATACATACAAAACAAAAATTATGGCTATAAGTACGGCAAATGTGCCCAATTGTAACATCGAGAGTAACGACAAGCCTTTTGAACGAGTGAGTAGATACACGTATCCTGGAACCAATATCAATGACCAATGGCACCACGCGCAAGAGATAAAGATCCGTATTGAGAAAGCCAGATCAGTGTTCGGAAATATGATCAAAATATTTAAGAACCACGACTTGACGTTAGCAACAAAGGTAAGATTCCTGCGCTGCTATGTGTTTTCAGTCCTGCTGTATGGAGTGGAGTCGTGAACACTTACTGAGGCAACAAGCAAAATATTGGAAGCGTTTGACATGTGGCTCTATCGTCAGATACTGAGGGTGTCGTGGACAAACCGAGTTAAAAATGAGACGGTTTTACAGAGCATAAATAAACAAAAAGAAATTCTAAACACCATCAAAAAACGAAAACTCCAATACCTCGGTCATGTAATGAGAAACATAGACAGATATCGATTACTTCAAAATATCTTACAGGGCAAAGTGAATGGAAAAAGAGATGTACGAAAAAGGAGAATCTCTTGGTTAAAGAACCTCAGAACCTGGTTTGCAGTGACCACCACACAGTTGTTCAGAGCCACAGTTAATAAAGTGATGATAGCTAATATAGTTGCCAACATCCGGAACGGATAGGAACTGCTAGAAAAAGTAGAAAACAAAATTATCTGTGTAAGACGTTCTTGCCCATATTCTTGAATAAAAGAAAGAAAGAATAAAATAACCTAACCTTAAAATGAGTTTTACAATCTTTGGGAATAAATGACTGGTATTAGTCAAAAATTTTACTTGTCCGAGGCTAAAAAAATATGAGAACAGTACTTCAAGTTTGTTGTGATTAGACTTTTCTAAAAAATGCATCGGGTAAATATAATTTGGTTAAGAAATATGTCTTTAAAATATGTATAATTTATTACAAAAACTTGGAGATACATCAATTACAAATATATTACACATTAAATACATACCTATATAATAAATAACAAAAATAATATCACGGTTAAATTATTTGTTTACATCATACAGATACATTTTATTTATTATAACAAAAATAACAAAACTAAATGCACTTGTTGATTTTCTTACCGGCTATGAGCCGCCAAACAGGCGCAGAGTTAAAATTTATGGTTTAAACGTCATTTACCAAGCGTTTTAAAAATGTACGCATTTGATTTGTAGACTTGGCTTGGCGCGCGTATATACAGACTATTACCACAGTTTAAAGAATACATTCGATGCTATTACATTATAAACCTATTATCAGAGGAGACGGAACTATTTACTTTCAAACACGATCATACATCCCCACTTTCTGGTCGACTGTATCATCTTGATACGGCCGACTGGAATGTTGTGCTGTGATGTTGCTTGCTCTCCAGTTATGGCAACACATTTGTGATTGTTATTGAATCGTCCATAGTATTTGTTGTTATATTTGCAACAATATTGTAACCATATTGCGCTCTCTCATTAATATTTTATCAATTATAACAACCTGAATAATACAACCTATTTTATGGAATTTTGAACCATTGAACTATTTCATTTCGTTAGATCATAGAAATGTGTTGCTCAATAAATGACAACGCCGCACGGCTTGTCTGAATGGTACCACGTGCGGAGATTTGTGTATACTGCAAAATCTAATAGTTTCGGCTATAATTAGTAGCGTTGTTGCCGAAGTTGTTACAACGAGATTTTGGAGTATTATCGGTGATTTCCAGCATATTATTGGTAAAGTTCAGTGAAATTTAGAGGAAGAAATGGTTCGTTATTGCCAAGTTTGTAAAAAAGCGGGCTATTTAAGCCACAGTATTTATTTTCACAAGTAAGTTAAAATATCTCTTTGTTTGCTATATTTTCATCCAGTGGTGTAGCGATGACGATTTTAATATCAAAAGGTATTATTTTGGGGTGTAAAACACGAATCTGAAAACCAAACGATGCGGAAATCAATACGTTTCGAGATATTCTCAAAAAAGGTCATTTTCTTGTTATTCAGCAACACTTATTCAGTGGTATTATCCTTATTTCGTTGTTATTTGAAGAACTATATACCTTCCTGATCCATTTTATAGTACTATTTCATAAAAAATCTATACATCGCCTCAAATTTAATTAAATCGAGAAATCAAGGAGTCACGGAACCTCTTTTTCTTTAGGTTACTTAGCTGTTAATAAATAGTTTAAACATTAAAATACATTACATTTTATTTGTAATGTAATAATTAAATATTAATGATAATTATTTAAGATTTTTTTAGGGTGCAAATCTAGCTCGCCTCCTCGTGGTGCACACTGGGTAACGCTAAAGGGCTAGAACGATAGGCAATCCAGACTATTACACGATCTCCTGGATAGCAAAACATGCATACTGCAACACAACATACAACAAATGGCTCTTTTCAGAACCAATTGACAAGGACTCTTGGACTTTCTGTCAGAGTCTGCCAACTTAACATTGAGGGCATTACTAGATCCAAAAGTGAATATCTACCTAAATTTCTTCTGGATCGTCTAGGAATCCAACTGTCAAAACAGCCCAGCAGCTTATAACCAAAAACTTTAACGGACATAACGAGTGGATATCGAGTTGGCAGAGAAAAGTAAGCCCAGCCTGGCACTCCTTGCTAGATCCAGGTAATCCACTACAAGGTTTTAACATGCCCCATAAAATCAGGGTTCGGGTAAACAGGATCCAGACTGGCCATGGCAGAAGTGGATGAAACGTTCAAGTGGGGGATGGGCGTAAGTCCAGAATGCGATTGCGGTGCTGCTTCTCAAACATGCATCACATTACCTACGAATGTCCGACAAGGGCATTTTCTGGCACAACTTTTGACTTTTTGCATGGAACACCTCAGGCCATCCAATGGATTAACCAACTAGATATGGAGCTGTGATAATAACAACAAGCAATTTTGTCTGTTTTTATACATGTGATGTGCTGTACATTTTATTTTGATGTATGTTTGTATACGCCATAAACTAAATAAATAAATAAAAAAAGTTTTTTTTTTCATTTCAGACAGCTAAAATTATTTTTCAGTACTTCGATAAAATAGTTTAACGGGTATAAGTAAAAATGTTCGCTACACAATTAGCAACTTTTGAGTTGGAATTACACATTATTGGCTTTAAAAAGGAAACTTTAACGTAACACTACAAAATTGTCGCCCAACATTTGGGGAATTAGTAAGTTTTTTAAAGTTACACAAAATTTGCACCCCGCTTTTGTAACTTTAGAAAAACAGTTTAGTTAGGGTAACACAATTTGGCGCCCAACTTTTGGGCTTTAGAAATATAATTTTAGTAGGCCACAACACTTTAATTTGATAAAAAACTAAGTATCACCTATTCATAAATATATTCTCATAAAAGACTAAATATTACCCGATAGATATATTCTCATTTTGAACAAACAGCATGCCACTGATTAAAAGCGTGGACAAGTCCACAATAATGTTACAGTGTTGCCAGCACGAGAACGGGACAAAGAGAATCGATTGGTATTCTTTGTCATACTCATGGCCACTCTCGTGTAATCATTACGACAAAACAAACAGAGTTTTATGAATGGTATGTTGCGTCTCCTCTGGATTAAAGGTCTATGTATTACACTATGAACTATTACAGTTTCGCTAATCAAATGTTGAGTCGATGTTTTAGGTTTTTACTTAAATTTATTAGTTAGAAACGACGCGCGCATATTTTTAAGGTTATAGACGGTAAGAAAATCAAATAACTATAAAAGGTTTTATTTGCATTAAAATTTTTTTATCGTTTTTGCCTTAATTAAATTATTTTGTTTTACACTCATTAAAGCGTAATTTTTTTATCACAAAAAAATTTTATAACATATTTACAATAAGTTTTAAAGTCAATTTTTAAAACAAACAGTTGCAATATCTGCTAAAAAAAATATCAATAATTGCTTGAAACTCGTTCAAGGATAGTGGTCCAGTCACCTTAGGCCATATTTTACGAAGTTCCATTCAAAGTTTTCCATAAAATGTGTTCATCATAACGTCCTCTGTAAAAAAGGTTCTAAAGAAAGTGCTAACAGTGATAATTAAGAGGTTAATGGCAAATAAAAATTAAAATTCTACATTTCGTTTTTGCAACCGCAATCGGGTGTTTAACAACATATCGGTTTGAAACTCATACATTATGTACAGGAGCCAAACCCCAAGAGAATCAGCAAAATTTATCGATTTGCGAGATACTGTCTAGCAACAATCTGCGATCATCGAAAAATCTTTGCACTTTAATAGAATTTCCCAACGAAGGCTGTAGCATTAATGTTCGTGCCCGTAGCAGAAAAGAAAGAAGAAGAATGGTCTTTTTGATTACTTTCGTTGGAATTCGTTCTGTCAAACGGGATAGCATTTATGGTTCTGACCAATGAGAGGCTAGGAATTCAAAACTAGGCGCTGATTTCATACAGGATGTGCTGTTTTTTTGGCAATTTTTGGAAATGGCAGATGGTATCCGTCCTCGAGGTGGTCTGTGAGTTCTTTTCGGTGTGGCCATGATGAGGTGCGCTTGACTCGTTTTTGAGATTCTTTTTTCGGTGTGTTTAACCGGAAATTAACCCTTCGGGGGAATCTACGAAGTGCCGTTGGGGCCGAAGTCAAGTCGCACCCATCGTTTGTGGTTTTTGGAGCCTTTATATGGGGATTTGTGCCGACCACCGGGAGACTGCCATGCGGTAGGAACGCCGCCATTTTTGTCCTGATGTCCTGTTAGTCCTGTTTGCTATTTTGGCTATCTTCTAGTTTTACCTCCCTTCTCAGAAGGTAAGTTATGACTTTTGAACCAGCAATGATATCGATCAGGCTGAAAATATACCTACTTCATTTTGTTGGTTTTTTCTTTTGCACATGTTCTTTTATGAGACTATTTTTTTGTTAGGGTGTTACGGTACAGCTGAGTTGCATCATCGACCCCTGGCTGACCTGGAAGTTAAGCCTTCTTCTTATCTTCTCTTCGTTTTGCTGAGCTGTTTCCTGTCTTCGTTTTTGCTGTCTTCAACTACATCAAGTGGACCTTGGATAGAGGCTACATATATGGACCATTGGACCTTAACACCAGGTTTTTTTTACACCTTCAGTGTTCTCTTACTTTTTGAGATTTATTTATAACTACTTTATTCATATTAGTATTTATCATACCATTATTTTTGTTAATAACTAATTATTGATATCACATATCATACCACCGTGATAATTTTATAAACTATAATCTAAAGAGCTCTTGTGAAGTTCTCACATAGTACTATGTGACAGCGAATTTAGTCACAGGTTTATTTCTTACCAATATACCTCATTTTGGTTACTTTGAGCGGTATAACACCCAGTATATAAATGTATGTATCTTGATATAATATATTAGTTAATATTGTTATACATATTATTTAATTGATTTAATTATTACTGATATGATACTCTGGTCCATGACATATTTTTGCTTTGTCCATTTTGGTGTTTTTATTATATTCTTATATGTGATATGGTTTTTATTCTCCTATTTGCCCAACCCGGATATCTAAGAAAATTTAATTCTATATCATTTCAGGTATTTGTTGAAGGTAGGTATTAGGTTTTCTCAATTCTCCAAATATAGTATAGCAATTATCCAAATTGAGTGGCGCCCTTTTGAATTTGAATTTTCAATCTTAGAGCCATAAACAATTCGAACTCACTTATCTGTTCTCCGGCGAACAGCTGCCGTCAGCACATTGTGTTCTATTTTTTTTTTATTTCATCTTGTGAATATAATAAAGTAGGCCACAAGGCCCATAGGGTAAAACAAAAATCGAGGAGCTTTGTACCATCATGCACAAACGATTTGGAAAAAAAATTGTTGAAAAAAGATACTGTTTTTCGGCGATTTTGGATTTTTACTCATAAAACCATATAACGAGTTTTTGGAAAACGAACAATTTAAAATGTGTCTACGTTTGTTCAATTTTCTATTGTTGTAATAAAGATTTTTGCAAAATTCAAGTTCCCCAGCTATCCCTACGCTTCCGGCCATAGGATTCAATAAAATTATTCCCTTTACAAGCAATTATACCATTACAATTTTGATCGACGTGTAGGAAGGATCCTATTCCGTCGAATTTGTTGGTAATAATATTGCGCGCGTGCGATAAAAGTAGGGATGGGCCGTTACTCGTGGAACATTATTTTGGAACGGTATAACGCGTTGCAGCGTTAACAAAAAATACCGTTCCAAAATAACGTTCCACGAGTAACGACCCATCCCTATTTTATTACACGCGCAAGATATTATTTTCAATACATCGAAATACATCGATAACTGTGATAGCATAATTGCTCGTTAAAGAAATAAATTTTATTGAATCCCATGGCCCGTAGGGATTGCTGAGGTATTCTTATTTTGCAAAAATCTTTATTAAAACAATAGAAAATTGGACAAAAGTAAACACATTCATATCTCGGGTGGTAATCAAAATATTGCAAATATTGTTTTTTAAATTGTTCGTTTTCCAGAAACTCATGGTCCAGGAATTTTTCAGATATCTTTGCAACTTTGGTCGAAATTGTTAATTGTTTATAAGAAAAAATCTAAAATCGCCGAAAAGCAGTATCTATTTTCAACAAAACTTTTTTTTTCCAAATCGCTTATGCATAATGATACGAAGCTCCTCGATTCTTTTCCACCCTGCGGGCCTTCGTTGGGAAATTCTATTGAAGGGCAAAGATGTTTCGATGATCGCAGATTGTTGCTAAACTATATCTCGCCGATCGATAAATCTTGCACGATTCTCTTGGAGTTTGACTCCTGTACATAATGTACGAGTTTCAAACCGATATGTTGATAAACACTCGATTGCGGTTGCAAAAATGAAATGTAAAATTTTTATTTTCATTTGCAATTAACCGCTTAATTAACAATGTTTGCACTTTTTTTTTCAGGACCTTTTTTACAGAGGACGTTATGATGAACACATTTTATTGGAAGCTTTTTTCGATAGGACGGGTTCCAAAAAAAATATCTCAAAAATATCCATTTATTAATTACAATAATGTTTTATTGCTTAAGTATACCCCGGCAATGGCCAAAAAGTCAGGACTATATTCTTGTAGGTCCAAACAACCTATAAAAAAATTGGTCAGAGGGTGCGCCTCTTGAATAGGTCTTATGCTGAGGTGACTGGACTATAGTAAAATAACTAAAATGACATAAGAACTCCCAAAATCACAAATCTTTTTACGCCATAACTTGACTTGGACGCACATGGACTTGATCTAATATTTAATATTATTTCCTGCATCATTAGGGAGTTCTGCGGCCTTTGTTATATTTTAAATACGTTAATTTTTTCGATAAATTTTCATCAAAAATGTCTCAAATATAATTTCAATTTTTAAATCCTAATAATATATACTTCAGTGCGCAGCGTATGGAAAACTTTTTTAATTATTTATTTTGAGAATGCTACCCTCAGATATCGAAATTGTCCATTCATATACGAGGTATGTCAAAAAGTATAAATTTTACCAAAAAGTATTTTTGACAAAACCGACAACTTTGTTTCAAAAAATAACCATACCAACAGATATTAAACAACAGTTAAACCTCCCAATATCGACCACCCTTGGTAATTTCCTAAAAAAATCACTAAAAACTAAATAACTAGCAAGATTTTAAAATTACTTGCATATGTTTGTACCGACTCGTATATATTATTTTTGTTAATAATCAGAAATCAACGATTGCTTCACATTTTTAGTTTATTTTTAAAAAAATCAGACTCAAATTTTATTAAGAGCACATTTGTTACTATTTCAAAATCATTTACGAAAACAAAAACTTTCCTAAGTTTTTCAAACTTGTAGAGATAGGCTCGATAAATAAGAAATCGTAGCAATTTCAGGTTCTTCACTTCCATGTATAGAATCTGAAGTAGAGTGACTAGTTTGTTGAACCTCTTCAATACATTCGTTAATGGTGAATTTTAAACTTTCTCATCTGCACCATATAGTCTTTTTTTTCTAAGTATTGACGTCTTCGAAATTAATATCAGCAGATTCATTATACGGAGTGGCAGTATTCATTAGAATTTAAGGAAATGCTGAAACACGTCGATTTTTGTTCCAAGGACGACACAGATATCTATCATTTGTCAACCCCCTTCTACTTCCCCAACCACTAAATTTAAAATAGGTATGATGTATTACAGAAAGGCATTTAGATGGAGTATTCAGACATATAATCATCTGTAAAGTGGGTGTAAAGCTAGTTCGCGTCCGTAGTAGAATACTACTGCAACCTGGGTAATGCTAAATAAACTAGCAAAACTGGCAGTCAGATAATCCTGGGATCTCCTGACCATAAGACACATTTTACATTTAACTTTACCTTCAAGAGCAGATATGCTACCGAACAAAGCTAACGGCCCTTCTCAGGACCTATTGACTAGAAAACTTGTACCCTCTGTCCAAATTTGTCACCTAAATATAGAAAGTATAAGTTACCTAAAAAGCCAGTATTAAAAATGACAACATAAACCTAGTCGCCATAAAGAAAACTCATTGTAAAACAGCAACTACAAAAAAGGGAAAGAATACCGGGCTAGGATCTGCTAGGAGCTACGTACCACAAATCATATGGCGTAGCAACTTATATTAAACAAGATATAGAAAACACTTCTCTACGTCCACTGATGACGAAATCCATAACGTCGTCATAAAACTAGGAAACACCTACAAGCTGCCAGCTGTATCCTGGCCATCCCAAGTCATCCAAACACACCTCCATCCTTCTAATTCACATTTAAAGTAGCAGCGTGGAAACGTGATTACAATCCTGATTTATTTTTTGTCTCTACTGACAACAGAGGCCAGCCTGTGAAAGCCTCACGAAACGTTCTCACCAACTTATTACAACGAATTACCTCTATCCATCGCCCAAGATGGAATTTCAAAAAGGCCCACTAGACAAAGTTTTCCACAGAACCGGACAAATGTTTAGGCTGGATATCACCTACCAGCAGAAACTATAACAGATTTGATGGTGCCGTAATAAGTAGTGCCAATAACTGTATACCAAGAGGCTACCGCAAAGAACACGGGTGATCCCAAAACAGTGACGAGCCAAGTTTTTCTCGAAATTGGTGACCACAAAATAGCCTATATGCGGCGAGACGGAAAAAGTGGACAAAAACTGTAAAAAGCTTGAATTTCCAGACATTGAGCAGACCAGCGTGGGCACTATTAAGGAAACTAGGAAACGGAGTTCCCGCACAAAGACAAAATACAACTCGAACGCCGTTGCTTCACATATAGTGGCAACATCCAGAACATCCAAGGATAAAGAACATACAGCTAAGGTAAAACGAGAAATAAAAACCTTAAAATCCTAAGCCACAGAAACAGAACATTCTCGCCTCTACACTTGCGAAGAAGTTTCAAATGATCTTAAAAATGCCAAGCCAGGAAAAGCTCCAGAGTTTGACAATATCCACCCTGAGTTCTTAATAAACTGAGGCAAGTATGCAAAAGTCTGGTTGGCTCATTTCTTCACAGATATTACACAAACTGGCAATATCCCAAAAGAATTTAAAAGATCTAAGATAATCGCTATATTAAAACCTGGCAAACCAGCAGATAGTCCCAAGAGCTACATGCAGTGACCTATAAGCTACTAGAACGGCTTATTTATAACAGAATTAACACAAGAATACTTGAAGCGATTCCGGTCGAACAAGCAGGCTTTCGGCATACGCAAAGCTGTGCAAATCAAGTCTTATTACTCATCACCTACATCGAGGCAGGATTTCAAAGAAAACTTAAAACCTTAGCTGTATTTATTGACTTATAGGCGGCCTACGACACAGTGTGGAGAGAAGGCATGATATACAAGCTCCTACGTGTAATCCTCTGCAAACTAACAGCCCGACTGATAGACAGCATGCTAAACGACCGAGTGTTTCAAGTAGCTATGGGATTCGACATCAGCTTCTTAACGAAACTAAAAAACGGGCTACCACAGGGATCAGTCCTTGCCCCACTCCTCTTTAGCCTATATATTGCCGATATGCCAGAAACAAATTCAAGAAAGTTTGGCTAAGGTGAGGACTGGGTACTTGCAACAAGGAGCAGCACTATTGAACAGTCAGAGGAGACCCTAACGATAGATCTGAAAGTAGTTTTCGCAATTGGAGGCTCCATCCTTATGCGACCAAACAGAAGTAACCTGCTTTCACCTAAATAACAAACACGCCAGAAGAGAACACCCAACTCACCCTCAATAAAACACCCAAATAACTAGACATAACCCTTTATAGAATGACTTAAGAAACATCTAGAGATGCTTGATGTCTAAATAGAACACTATCTTTAAGAGAGCATCTATCAAGAACTCTCCCACGCAATGGCTTCCAGTCCAAAGCCTCGTCCCAACCTCTCAACTACGACGAATAAATGCCCATATCAACGAGTATAAAAAGATCGTAGACAATAGAAATCCACCCATACATTAGGATATTAAAGACGCCAACCTCAACCGACTTCGGTCTAGACGACCACCAACAAGAACGGCAAGGGTGGCTTTGGAAGATGAGTTCAATCTTACCAATGCATGGACTACACAACAAAACAATAACATGCCGTGCATCACCCAGAAGCCGCCGGGTTTCGATCTACCACGTAAAACATGGTCCACGCTTAATATAATCAGAACTCAACATGACAGATGTGCATACTCTTTACACAAATGGGGAAGCAACCATCTCCTCTCAGTGACTGCGAAGAAACCCAAACCATCAGACATAATACAGAAGAATGTACCATGTGATCATATAATGGCAAACCAGAAGACTTCCTGATAGCAACCCAAGAATTGATGATTACATAAATAGACTAGTGGTTTGTTTGTAACCTTTAAATAAAGTTTCATACTATTATATACTCTATTTTGTATTTTATTTTATACTCTAGTAATGTTTTACTTTAAAATGTCTCTTTTAATGTGTCTTATAGCCATACGATTAATAAATCTGTGATTTTTTTTCTCGATATTTACACTGTCTGCAAAAAAAGTCTTAATTAATTTAAAGTGCAACACCTCTTAAAAATGAAACGCAACGCCTATGTTTTGATAATGTGTCAGTTGATTAAAAATATATACCACCAACTAAAAATTAAAAAATAATGGTCTTAATTAAGGTGAAGTAAATATGATTCACGTTTTGACAAACATTTTAAAACCCTCCGTTAAGAAAGTAATTACAAGCGAGGAATGTATTCCAAGAAATAAGCAGAATAATAAATTTTTGGTCAATGTAGATCACTGTATGATGAAGGATATTAAAAAAAAGATGTAAAATATAAATTCTTATAACATTGTTTCATCTTTTTTTATGATTAAAAATAAAATCAAGTTCATATTGGGTTTCTCATAAAAATCCAATAATACTATTAGAGAAGTTCTCCATTCTTTGGGTTTAAGGTATCTCAGAAAATATTTATTTCACCAAATGAATAGGTACCTCAGTTAAATAGAAAAGTTCATCGGCAAGGTAGATTCATATTTTATCTTGGTTCAACTTGGTACGTCACTCATGATATTGTGATATTGTCCTGGATCTGCCATCGGCTAAATTCTTTGAGGTACCAAATTTGTGAAACAGAATATATCATTTCTGACTTCAACAATAAAATATGGGATTAACCAAACAAAATTCGAGTTATTCAATATCGGTCGTTATAAGGGTCTGGTCTTTTTAAACAGGTCGCTAACAAGGGTTTTATTGTACCTATGAAGTAAACCACATTTAATGAATAAACAAAAAATTATTGTAAAGAACCAAGTTCAAAAGAGCAGTTTAAGCTCGATTATATTTTGCACAGCAATTAATCCTTTATCAAAAAACTAATAACGAATGTTTTTAATCTTTAACAGCACCTACTCCAACTAAAATATTTATTATATCTTTTGTATCACTTTCGATAGCCATATCTAACGGAGATTTAATTAAGTTGTTATAAATGTTAACGATAACTTTATTTGCTATTAATACATTAATTTCATCGACTGATCTTTTAGCTACAGCTTTATGTAGAGGCGTATTACCATCGTTGTCTCTGGAGTTTACATTTACCCCCATCTGGATCATATATTTTACCATTTCATTTAATTCTTTCTCTCGACTAATTTTTTTATAAAAGGGACTGATTAGGTGATGTAGGCCATTGCAGGATTTAGTATCAGTAACATTTATATCGCATCCATGGTCCATTAAATATTTGATACATTTAAATGATTGGTGGTGACAGGCCCTCAAAAACGGAGTAAAATCATTTTTGTCCTTTAATTCAATATCCGCTCCTGCTTGCAACAAAATTTTAACGGCATTAATTGCGTCTGTAGAAGCCGCTTTGTGAAGCGGTGTTTCACCATTATCATTTTTAATGTTAACATAAACTTTGTGAATCACTAATTCCTTTAAGGAATCGAGAGAATTTTTTTCGGCGGCTTTGTGGAGGGGTGTATTGCCGTAAACATCTCTTGCGTTTACATCCAAACCTTTTTTAATTAAATATTTTACTATGTTGTGGGAGTTGAACGTAACTGCGAGATGTAAAAATAATTGTTCTTCGTTGTTTGTTTTTTTCGTAAAATATTGCAGCGCTGTAAGTTTAGTCAATTCTTTGATTTTGAAAGTATTGGCTTGTTTGCAAAAACAGCATTTTTCCAATAAAATTTTTAGAAATATGTAATGATCGTCTATGATCAAATTTTTAATGACTGCTGGACAGTTTGAAGCCATTCTGGCGCACTTTTTCAATACATTCGGAGAAACGTTACCATTTTTCAAAATGCGGTCCATAAACAATCGTAATGTATTATATCTTGAGTGTAAAAATACGCTATTTATTATAAAATATAAACAATTCTTTTCTATATCAGATTCGCATAATATTGCACAAAGATAAGTAGCAACAAAATATTCAGCGAAGGTTTTGTGTATAAAATTTAGGGACTTGTCAATTTCCTCTACAACACCCACTCTTAATATAAATTCCGTAGCTATTAGTGAAGGTGTTTGTAATATTTTAAAATAACTGTGAGTACTTTCTGGAAAAACTGATTTTAAACCAATTTTTATGTGTTCATCAATAGCGTCATCGAACGTTTTACTTAATAGACGTTGAGTTTCAATGTTACCTTTAACAAACAACTTTTCGTCTAGTAAAATATTTTTTCTCTCCTCGATGAACATCCTGTATAAGTTTAAAATATTTATTTGCTCCAATGTATCATAAGGAAAAGTATCAGACGATTTCACATACTTCCAGCAGCTCTTTTGGAAAATGGCAGCAATCATTTTACATTGAAGTGGAATTTCTATAAGATTATTTAAGGTACTTCCGATGGTCTGAAATAACCTTTCGGTTAATTTTAGGGTATAGTATTTGCATTTTATTTTCTCATCGTTTAGAGTAACTTCTAACTTATTGACCCAAAAAGCGTTCAAATATAAAATTTGATCGTCGCGGGAAAAAGGAATCAACGAGAACGTAACTGCTTTTGTAGTCGACTCGATTTCATCTTGACAATGCGGTCTTGACGACAAAATTATTTTTCTAATGTTTTCCCTTTTTTTGTAGGTAGTTATTAAATTTAACACTATCTTTCCATAATCTGGACTTATTTCGTCGAAACCGTCAACCAAGATAATAACCATTTTATTAAAATTGAAAATTTTCCGTTCGAAACCACTGACAGGTTTATTTGTGGACTCAAGCAAATTCTCCAATGAAATCGTTGCATCGCGATTTCTTAAACAATTATTAAATATGTGTGTGCATTCGTTCAAATTAATCTTAACGATCCAAAAGTTGTATTTTTGATTTAACAAATATTGCAGTCTGGAAAGAATAGTCGATTTACCCATGCCTGGGGAATCAGATAGCAGCATCACTTTTGGCGTATTTTCATCAGCAATAATTTCACAAAAAAAATTCTCTGATATTTGTCCGTCTATTGGTTTTAAACACGTCGCCCGTGATGATGAGTTTATTGTTTTTTTTTGCTCTATTAATCTTTTAACGTAAAAATCTGTAGGAGTTTCTTTATAATGTTTATTTAGTACACAAATATTTGTAAATAATAGAAAAAATGTATTTTCATCAAAAATAGAATTTAGGTTTTCAGTTTCTACAGACAAAATTTCCCAAAACTGAATGTTCTTGCCTTGAAAGTGCACATTTTTTGAAAGCACATCACTTTTAGTTAAATCTGAAAAACTATCATACATAATTACCTCGTCAGTAATATCAATGGGAATTTCCAAATAGTTTTTTAATTCAATCGCAGTTTTTCTTTCATCTGTAACGAAGACAATTCGTTTGTATAGCCTCTTGCAAATGTCTTGTATCACGACTTTAATAGATTTCTTTAAAAAAATATACGTGTCTCTAAATACAGGTATTATTAGTGAAATTATTTCGTTGTTTTTAAAAGCGAGCGTCGTTTTTTTTTGAATATGTATTGGATCGTTTGGATTAACAAGTAACACCTTGTTCCTTTCTAAATATTGATAAATCTTTATAAAATGTAGCTCGATAAATTTCTTGTTTTGTATTACATGGCATGTATATTGACTCATTACAGTTTTAGAAGGATTATAAAAAATTTTCAATTTTTCCAAGTCACTTACAAAATTTTGATTGTGGAATGATATTATGTAAAGTTCCGCGTCTTCTAAAGTGAGATATATTCCTTTCTTACTCGTAAACCAATTTTTCACTTTGTTTAGAAAAAAATTAATAGCGGTTTCAGCGTTTATTATGTCCTTAAATATACTAATGGATTTAACTAATGCTTCTATTTCATTATCTAAACTTTTGTCGTTTAGTGACACTAGCTGAAATTTATCCAAGAAATCATCGTTATTTTCCTCAGACGGATTTATATTTTTAGAAAGTAAGTGCCTGGAATTCAAATTTAATCTATAATAGAATTTTTTATCAGAAAAAGAAAATACGTGTTTATTACTCATCGTTTCAGTGCTGATAAATTTATGTATTTCATTGTGTTTCTCTTTCGTGATATCTGTATTCGTACAAATGATAAAATTACCGATATTAACAAAATTTTTTTTTATTACAGGAAGCGATTCTATATACTTAAATAAATTGAATTCGTCCTTATTGCTCGTGGTAGGAAAAATATCGGTGTACGTTATTTGTTGCTTTTTATCTTTTGGATTTTCCTTGTGTTTTGCTTGGAGCAATATACTCTTTTCGTTGGTTTCGAATATAACATCGTCAAATTTACCTCCATTTTTATTTTCTGTTGAAAGCCAGAATTCTTTGCCGCTTTGATATCCTTTTAATAGGAATAACGTTAAAAGTTTTATTTGATAATCAGCACCATGTGTCCCTGCTCCACCAGGCAATTTTTCGTATCCTCCTCGACTATCCATTTTACACAAAATGTCGATTGAACATGAATTTTCCTAAAAAAAAAAAAATCAGTCATGTCGAAAGTATATTGAGATTATTTTTGACGTGACAACGTCTTATAAATCGATGAACGCCGGTTGCACGCACGAAAACACATGAATCATTGTCACGTTCCGCCTGAGCCGAGCGTGCAATCGAGAGCGCACGATCGGCCTGAGCGTTCAGCTTGTGACGCATCTATCTCTCTTCCAATTCATCGGCTGATGCGTCCGAGTAGAAGAGAGACAGCGACAGCACATAACCTACACGCGAACTGTTTATGAAGTGAAGTGAAAAGTTAATGTGGTTTCCATTGTTTATCACAACAATTGTGACAAAAAAAACTCCTTTGTATTACACAAAATAATGATAATTCAGTGATAATAAATTTTAAATAAACTTCTTTCTTTTCCTCTCTCTGTAGCTTACAACCCGGGGTGGGTCTTCGCTGACATTACAATTTTCCTCCACTTGCTGCGGTCCATCATAAGTTCTTCCGGTCGTTGGACATTTAGGGTCCGTAAGTCCGTTGCAATATTCTCTTTCCACCGCATCCTTGGTCTTCCAGCGGCCGCTTTCCTACCGGGTTCTCTTTCCACGCCAGTTTTACGACACGTTGGTCTTGTCTCTTCACATGTCCAGTCCATCTCAATATCTTAGCCTTTATTATTTTTACTATATCTGGTTGGTTATATAGTTCTTACACTTCCCTGTTAGTTCTAATTCTGTATTGTTGTGTGGCGTTGTCCTTGATTGGTCCATATATCCTTCTAAGAATTCTTCGTTCTGCGATTTTTAGTCGGTTCTCATTTTTGTCATCGTCCATGTTTTACATGCATATGTCATTATAGGTCTTATAATTGCATGATAAATTGTTACTTTCGTACGGCGGGTTACATTTTTCGATTTCATTATTTTTTGTAGCGCAAAACAGCAGCGATTGGCTCTCTGAATTCCGTTGTTAATCTCTTGTGTTATATTTTTATCTGAGGTGATTGTAGCTCCCAAATATTTAAACTCATGGACCCTTTCAAAATTATAGTGGTTCATTGTCACATTTTGTTCTATCCTGTCTCTTCGTTCTGTTCTTGTTGTAGTCATGTATTTTGTTTTATCTTCGTTTATTTGTGGGCCAACCTTCTTTGCAGCATTTTCCAGTTTAATAAATTCTTCCTTAACGTTGATAGTTGTATTTCCTACTATATCCAAATCGTCAGCGAAAGCTACTACAATGCGCGGACCCTGATTTACAAAAAGGAGCGTTTCTATGTTTGCCCTTCGTACGATGCCTTCCAAGGCGGTGTTAAAGAGTGATGGGGATAACGCATCACCTTGTTTAAGACCACCGTTGATTGAAAAGAAGGTTGACAATTTTTCTTCAAGTCTTACTGCACTTGTAGATCCCTCTACACAAGCTTTTGTGAGACTGATCAACTTTTTCAGTACGACCAGTTCTGCCATGGTATTCCACAATTCCACTCTTAGGGTGCTATCATATGATTGTTTAAAATCTATAAAAAGCTCCTTTGTATTACACAAAATAATGATAATTCAGTGATAATAATTCAATTCAATTCATAAAAGTATGCAATTGTTCATCAATGTTTTCTTATGACGTTATCACGTAAAATTATCGTCCGTAAACCGACTTTACAAACAACTAATTTTTTGATAACTTTAACCCCAAAATATATAGATGAAACTGTGCTTTTATTTATTTTAACACTTTTTTTTGAGTGCCCACCCGCACGAAGAGCCTTTGAAAATAAAGTATTTTCTCAAAGTGACACTTAGACGCGATTTGATTTGATGTCCTTACAGCTACACCAGCATTTATGGCACACTCCAAAAAAAACTCGTTCAAAATTTTGTACACATTTGTTAAAAATTTGCATCCCAAACCAAAAATGTTGTACAGTTTCCGTTTTTCAGGAAAAGGGCGTGGGTTAGCTTTTAATTTAGGTTGCACCACACACACTGTATTTTTTTAAATATGCAATATTTATTAATCGGACGGGTGCCAGAATTTCTTACACATTTATTACAGATCATTGAAGTGTAGAAATTCCAAAATGTTGATCTCCAAGAGGTTAAGTACCCCCAAATATTGAATAATCCTTATAAATATACACCAAAACGCAAACGGTAAGAAAATTTTTCACAAAAGTTTTTATTAATATTGCAAACAATCGACGTAATGAAAATTTCATAACGTTGGTTCCCAAGGGATTGAACACTCCCAAATTCCCAAGGGGTTGAACACTTCATAACATCTCCAATTTTTTTTAAGTAAACATTTGTGTCACGGCGAAGACTCGTTGCGGAATTTTCCACGGACAAGTACAAATATTTGTTCAGTTACGATTTTAGATATTCAAATACGGTTCGAATAAAAGCTATTTTGTTTAAAGCATTGAAACAACATTAGAATAATTAACGGGAGTTTGTTAATAATACATCAGTAATTCACTTTTAAGAATACTGGAACTTTTGAGAGTGATATGTGTTAATAAATTAGTGAAAGGCATTATTAGAAAGAAACGTGTCCTTATTGAGGTTTAGATTAATTACTTTATATTTAATGGACTATTTTGGTAAAAAAATGGAAAATTTGGAAAGTGGGATCAATGTGCGATTATTGAAGAAAATTATTACAGTGTCACACAATGAGATGTGTAAATAAATTTTTCAAAGATACATGCTTTTAGGTGCGCATGAATTACATATTTCTACTATAAAAACAGAAAATTACTGAAGTAGGATGTGCTAACAAATTTTTGAAATTTATTATGACAGAAAAAAGCGAAGTCTACAGTTTTTTAAAAGAAAAGAATTTATTACAGTAGCCCACGACCTTGTTTATATTGACAGAAAAATGCGACATTTATAGTTTTGAATATATTACAGTGGCCCACAAACTTCCATCACATGCTTCAAAGTGCACATGGACTATTTCGACTATAAAAAAATGAAAATTCAAATAGTAGAATGAGAAAATAAATTTTTGTAATTCATAATGACAGAAAAATGCGACATTTACAGTTTTTTAAGTTTTTAGAAGAATGCATAAAGATACAGAAGTGGTCAATATTGTAAAACAACGAAAACTTGAATATTTCGGACATATCATGAGACACCCAGAAAAGTATGACATTCTACATCTTATGATACTGGGTAAGATTAATAGTAAGAGACGCCCTGGCAGACGAAGAATTTCCTGGCTCAAAAATCTCAGACAGTGGTTTGGTCTCACCACTATACAACTTTTCCGAGCGGCTACCAACAAAATAATGATTGCAAACATGATAGCCAGAATGATCGCCAACGATCGTTAAACGGTCATGGCACCTAGAAGAAGAAGATAAGTTTTAAATTTATTACAGTAGCCCATAACCACGCTTAACATGCTTCTAGGTGCGTATGGACTATTTCGACTATAAAAATTTAAAATTCTCGAGTAGTATGTGGTAATAAATTTTCAAAATTTATTATAACAGAAAAATGTGACATCAACACTTTTACCAGTGTGATGTTAGTTATATTTATAAGGATTATGCAATATTGGGGGTACTTAACCCCTTGGAGATCAACATTTTGGAGTTTCTGCACTTCTACAATGATTTGTAATAGATGTTTAAGAAATTCTGGCACTATACATTACTATATATTGCATATTTAAAAAAATACAGAGTGTGTGGTCAACCTGATTTAAAAGCTGGCCCACGCCCTTTTCTTCGAAAACGAAAACTGTAACAAATTTTTGGTTTGGGACGCAAATTTGTAATAAATGTGTACAAAATTCTGAACTAGTTTTTTTTGTAGTGTGCCATACATGCTGGTGTAGCTTTAAGAACATGTTAATTCGAACTAACAGTGTAAAGACGAACATAGAATCCTGATATTTATATAGGATCCTGATATTTATATAGGAAAGACTCGTCTTAATTTTCAATTAGAAGTCGCCTTATTGTTTTTTGATAAATTTTAAAACTCCATATACGTCTAAGAATTTTTATTACATTAAATTTTTTTATGAAATCGTTTCCTGTTTATCAAATTCAAATTACTCAGAAGTAAAATAATATTGTTTATATTACTACAGTTTAATATTTCTTAAAGTTGTGGGATACAGCAAACGTGTATTTCCGTCCATGTGGAAAAACGTCCAACATGTAGCAGTTGACGGTATTTCTTCTGATACGTTTAAAACCAATGCTGAGGTCCCGAAGGGTTCCATCCTGTCCCCCACCCTATTTCATTACGCATCAACGACCTCTTGAAAACCACCACGAACCCCATTTACAGTTTCGCGGATGACAGCACACTTGTCTCAACTTTCACATCCTATCGATCACTTTAGGTGAATGATACAAATAGACTTAGACAGGAACAGGTTGACTCCATTAATAGAGATCTTGAAGCAATCGTCGAGTGGGGAACCAACAATCATGTTCAGTTCAACGCCCAGAAAACACAAAGCGCCACGTTTTTCAAGAAAGTGAATTCCTCAAATCATTTCATCACAATTTCCGGAAATACCCTTAAATCAAGTCCCTCCATCTCGATTTAGGAAGCCACGATGTCTAATAATATGTCTTGGCATGACCATGTTGCTAACATCACAAAGTCAGCAAGTCAGAAACTAGGTTTTCTGTGGAAAGCTAGAAAGTTTTTTACTCCTGATCAACTGTTGATGACGTACAAGGCTCAAATCCGACCTCTACTGGAGTATTACTCGCACATTTGGGGTTCAGCACCAAGGCATTCTCTTCGTCTTCTAGATTTCATTTAAAAAAGGGCCATTCGGTTGATAAACAGCTCAACTCTCACAGATACCCTTCACCCACTAGAACATAGAAGAAGAGTTGCAAACCAGACATTACTCTACAGATATTTCCATGGCAGATGCTCCAGAGAAATAAAAACTCTAATACCACCATTGACCACAATCGGCCGAAGAACTCGGCACGCTAATCAGTCTCACCCATTTACTCTCAAGATGGACACTACAAGGACCAATCTCCATCAAGAATCCTTCTTTTACAGGGCTGCTACAGAATAGAACAAGCTTCCAAAATCAGTTTTTCCACAGAACTATGACCAGCAACTTTTCAAAAAGCAGGTCCACAATCGTCTCCTTTCTATAATTCCTCCCCCTTCTAATAGAAATATATAAATATAATAAAAAAAAAATCAGTTAAACATTTTTCACATCCATTCAAGCTGTCGAAAAATGTTAATAGTTTACAATAATAACATTATAGTTTTCTATAAATTTTGCAGATATATATATATATATATATATATATATATATATATATATATATATTTATATATATATATATATATATATATATATATATATTTATATATATGAAACGTGTCTCTTTGGATCTGGAACATAGGACATTGCACTATAATGTTTCACTGTTAACCGAACTTCATAAATATTACATGATGATTTATTTTGCCCAGATAACAGAAATTCATGGATGAGTCTTGTGTATCCTAAGCGTTGTCGACTCATTATCACCTGTTCACTTCTGTTCATCAATGTGTTCTGCCATGTTCCAATGCTTGGTCCAACGTTTACCTTGTGATTTGTAATTTGATTTTGAACTATGATTTCATATCTATCAAAGGAGTCAACTGTAATGCTAGCTGGTTCACATTATTTATTGCATCTAGGTGAAGGGACCCAAAGTACTACCTGTTTATCCGATGATTGAAGGCTGTGAAGTTTACGTATGATTAACCTACCTATCGGGTGGGTGATATACATTCCACGTAGTAATTGTAGTGATCTTAGTAAATCTGATATTATGAACTTTTTGGAACTAGATAAATTTGCGTATGGGACTGATCCGAGGATTGCAGAAAGTTGCCCTATGAGAATTGCTGTAATTTCTGGAAGTTTATATTTTAATGTTGTATAAGGTGTTAATGCTGCAGCTCCTACTCCAAGTTTTGTTTTTAAGGAATCTGTATATATCTCTATGAAATCTCGATAGGTATCTATTGGTTGATTATATCCCGGAAGTTTTGTTGTATGATATGCGTGTATAAAACATTTTTAAATGTAATAAATTGTAAAAAAGTATGAATTTGTAATCCAAATTTGAAAAAAATCTTAAATTCTATTTTAAACTTTCAGAACTTCCTCTGGATAAAAATATATCTTATTTGCAAGTTAATACCACTGCTATTATTGCACATACATATACTACCTGTTACCACAGATTTATCTCTGCTGTTACAGTGAAACATTTTAATAAGCTGGAACTGATAATTGACAGTGTTCTATATTTTTTATTGAATAAAAAGTACCAAAATTTAAAATACCCAATTTAAAATGGAAAACTACTTGTAATCAACACAGTGGGTGCACAACGACATAATTAAAATCATTAATTTTTTTATTTGTCCTTATCATTAAATTTTTTGTGTCTAGAATTACAGGGATATTCAAAATTAAGTCAATTTATATTACCTACTTGTTATGGCTTTACGGCAATTCGAAATGTGTCTTAGTCCTAGTAGGTACTATGGGCAATCATTTTCAATGTCAGAATGACTGTTGTTCTTAAATAAGTTGTTTTTATTGTTAAGTAAATATGGAGTTAATTGTCATCTTACATTACTCATATTAAAAAAGATAAATAGACAATTGTATTCTCTTCGAGATAGGACTTTTATTTAAAAACATTGTAAATAGTCAAAACTGAAGTTGGTACTGTTGTCAACGGAAAAGCTTTTCAATGAATGTTAACAATTTTATTATGTCCAGATGCTTGCAGATGTGAATAAATTACTTTTTATGTTAATTCAAAAATTTGTTTTTAAAAAAATATATTTTTTGTTTCTTATACTATATAGCATTCCCTATAAAATAAATAGTTTAGTATTAAAACACTGTATGTTTTATCAGCAATTTCCTAAACATGGACATATTGTGTCTTTATTTATGATAAGTAAATAATCGCCATTTTTCTTTCACTCAATAACCAGTAAAATCTATTATAAACCAATAACACTTTTAAAATTGTTGCCTTCATATAACATTTAAGTAAACTGATTGTTCTATGTAGCTGAAAGGCCACATAGTAAGTAGTATCCACCATTACCATCATATATTATAATACCTAGGACAAGGAGATTTTTATGTTAATGTCATTGTTAAATGCATTAAGTAAACAAAAAGTTTTAGTATTTTGTACACCATTTTACTTTTATTTATTGCTTTCACCTTGATTATAATATATTTTTAATCTGTCACATATGTGTAAAACATTAATTTCATTTTAAATGTTCCCCAAAGGAACACATACAAGTTTTATTGATGCTTTTTAATTTTTTCCATAAAAGTAGTAAGTAGTTTGTTTTGTTTTAATAGTACAAAAAATTTAAAATTATATTTTTAAAATTTGTAGATACTTAGTCATTTTTCCTTTCACTTTATGTGTAAAATAATACATAATTTAATTTTGTTCTATCTGAGTAAATATTAATTGAATTGTTAGCAAAGTTTTAATGAAGAAAATAATAAATTAAAAGTATAATAAGTACTTACATGAAAAAAATATTTGCCTGTAGTAGCACTAGGTGCAAATTGAAAAATTTTACAGTAATTGTCTAGTACAATTATTGTTTAGGAGAATAGTATTAAAGTTTTTAATGATAGTTTAAATCAACAACATATAATTGTTAAGTATTAAAATCATTCAATTAACAAAATATTTAAGGTTATAATTATATTTTTATCTGCATCAAAAGTGTGAGTAAATTTTGTAAAATGACATATGAGTCATTATTGTATCTCTCCTTATCAGTACCAAATAAAGATAATTTACAATAATGTTTAGGAAATTACAAAAGTAGAATTATTAAATGAAGTACCTAAATCAAAAATTTAATAAATATTATATAAGTACATATCTACATTTACTAACTAGATCTTAATACTATTTAAACTAAATAAGTTAAATTTATAGGTAAAAGGCTCATTTGGACAAGATAAGAATTTTTACATTATTTATTACATACTATTAAAAATTAATTTTATTATTGTTTTTTAATGATACTCCTGTAAACATTTTTTAAAACTTCAAAACCATAAATGTTCTCTCTTTTAAGTTTTTGCATCCTAATTTCTAAAGTCGGTTTAAAAAGATCTTTTTAATTTTTAAACATTGTCCATTGTAAGTATTTAAATAACATGATTTACAAATTTTTATCGACCATTATAGACAAAAATCTTGATAATAAGGTGAATAATATTTATTTTCATGTGGTGTATTATGCAGACCTAATATCGTATAAGTAATGTCAGTTGCATAAATACAAAAGTTTAAAAAAGTGCCTTTTTATAAATAGCTTTATTTTTTTACCTTGCTGCAGTCTCCCTGAATTAGAAGGTAGGTGAGATGAAACTGAGCTGTTGATGGACAAAAAGAATAACTTTTTATTGGGATTGGTCAAAACAAAACAAAAACTTAACCTCACAATTTCCAGCAGAAAATCACAAAATAACTAAAACTAATAAAGTCTCACATTTTACTCACTATAAATATCTATACACTGTGTTCATTTGAAAAGGACCCATCCTTAATATTTCAGAAATGCGACATACTAGAATGAAATGCCGAAATACGTCAACTTTTAACTTGAGCGGGACACTTTTTAGCGCTAATGTCATAAACGCCAGATCACCCCCTCCCTACTGGTGATACCACTTAAATTTTTTCAAATGGCGTTAGGTATAAAGTCATAACTCATTGAAATGGTCTGGTAAATCTCTATACAATCATATTGTTTTGCCTTTGATACCAGCCTTACATTGTTATTTAATCGTTGTTTAAAATTGGCTCTCTTTAAACTTTTCACTATCTCTTAAAGTTAAAGGATCACAAAGTCGTAGGATCACAAAGCCGCAGAGCCACAAAGTCGTAGGGTTACAAAGTCGTACGGGTACTATCTTTGTTACATGAAAAATGTCACAAATATTAGAATTTTTTATATTAAGAAGCGTCAATGCAGAAAATCTCTTCAAAAAGATTTACTTTCAGTAAGAGAACGTTTCAACTATGACACCCAGTAGCGAATTAAAGTAGGGGCTTGTAGGGGCTCTATCCCCCGGCCTCAAGATACTGAAAATTTTAGCGGTTTCATATTTTTCTAATAATTAAATAATTTTTTTAAAAAACTAAAATTTTATACGTAGTAATATAATAAAATTTAATAAAGAACGATATTTTACAACGCTTTGAAGCGACAAATCAGTATTTGCAGAAAATTGATATTGATCTTATTACAGCTTATTCAATACTTTTATCTTTAGTAGAATATGTAAATAAATTGAGAGAAGATTTTGACATGATTGAGAAATAATCCAAATATCTAAGCATACACATAAATAAAAAAAACATCACCGATAATCAAAAAAGAAAAAAAATCAAAAAATTGGCTCATGGATTTATTGTATTATGTAGGTACTTGTAATGGATCTGAAAAATTTAAAATTGAAGTATTTTATGTTATAGTAGAAACTAGCCACAGAATTAAAAAACAAATGCAAATAAATTGCAAAAAACTTAGAAGACTGATTTGAGTGACAATTTAAGTAAATAATTCAAGCAATTTATACCATTACTTAAAATGCAGCCCAAAGAAAGTTTCTCTGCACGTTCAAAAGAAAAAGATAAAGAAAGCGATATACCTAGTGGTTTCACCACTAAAAACTTTGAATTGGATGAACGATTTGGAAATATGTAGTACCAATACTTTTAAACATTTACATTGCTTATAGATTATTAGTTACCATGCCCATAGCTAATTGCGAAGCAGAAAGGTCTTTTTCCATTTTAAAAATATGTACAGAACTATAATGGAACACGAAAAATTATCCTCTCTTGCAAGATTAAACATAGAAGACGAAGTACTGCGTTCTATAGATTTAAATGATATAGTAAAAGAATTAGCTACAGAACAAAATAAGAAAAAAATTTATATCTTAAGATCAATATCATGTTGTGTTAATATTTAAAATAATTTTATTATTTGTTTTATTTAAAAATGTTTATTATTATTATTATTATTAATAGGACATTTAATAATTTAGTTAAATTTACTTAAAGAATGCAAATTAAAAATATAATTATTACTTGTAACCGTTATTAATGGGTTTGAAAATCTTTTTAAAAACTAAATAAATTATTATTTTTAAAAAATTTGGTACAAATTATAATATGAATAATTTTTTTAAACCGGCCTCGTCCTATAGGTAATAGCCCCTGGCCTTTCTTCACCTCAATCCGCCACTGATGACACCATGTGTTTCTTTTTCAATTACTTACATCCATACCTTCTTTAAAGAAATTTTAAAGTTGGAAATAGACATGTTAACAGATCTTAGTAATGAACCTATTTTTAAACAAATAATTTTATTAAAGGTAGGATGGTCTTTGTAAATATCGCCCTAAGCTTTATTCTTTGCGTATAAAACATCAGGAAAAACCAAAGTATCAGAATAGTGTTGACCGGAATGGAGGTTGCATATGGCCGACTACAGCTTTCGTTTTGGCATAGGCGTAACTAAAAAGAAAAAAAAATAATAATAAATAATAGTTTATATATTATAATGTAGTAAGGAAACAATAACAAATAGATTTTATTAACACCTAATGATTTTCCAATGGAGTTACCAAATGGGTAGTCTTATTTTATAAAATATTTCTGCCAATAAAATGTTTTAAATTTTTTTTTATATACAACTTGAGTCATGTTTTAAAAATATTTTTGTTTTTCCACAAATTTTCATTACTTCACCATTTGGGTAACTTAGTAGTCTCACTTTTAACTTAGATGATCAATTAAAATAATCTTTAGCAAAATGACGGGAACATAAAACACTACTGAATAAATTAAGTATTTTTCACAAAAATAGTTAATTGTGTTCTTCTGTTTCCATCTTTAGAAAAGCTGCAACATAAAGATATAAGTACTATCTAAACAGCATGAAATCAGAATGATACACGTGTTTTGTAGAACAATGTATCTATTAGGTACATTTTTCTGCGAAATATTATTTTCATGGTCATAATAATGCTGGGTATGTCTTCTCAGAACAATACCCATTTGATTCCTACCCTAACCTAAAATTTAAATTTTAATTGTGTGTAAAAGTATTTTAAAGTGTATGTTGTATAGAATTACCACAAGCCTATAGTTTTACCCTCTGCTACGCCAATTCATACTTTATGATTTATAGGTGTAGCCATTGCATAAAGAACATAATAGGACAACCTTATGAAACTTTCGTTGGAGGCGAAAGGACGCTACATATAGATGGCAGCACTGTCGAAAAGAGGCCAGCGATTTCATTGGTTGTCATGTAGGTCGAAATTCGATTGTCTTGGCACCTCGACCCTGAGTAAAATTATTGTTTGCAGGTTTGCAGATCGCGTTTTTAAGTTATTATTTTCTTAATTTTAGTTTTAGTATTATATATCATTCTTGTCTAGTTTATCTTTGGTTTCTAGACTTGATCTTGTGTGTTCATGTGTTGTGGACGTTGAAGTTACATTTAAAACGAATCCCTTATGGTTCTTATTTGTTTACCTAGGAAAGAAACTATGAATGATGTCTTTTTATAGCAGAGTCCTTAAGAGGAAATTGCTCACGCCCGCCATTAACCGCTCTGTCAAATCTCCCCACACATCCAATAAATAAGTGACGACATATCTCTCATATACTTTCTCTTACATTGTATTAGGCACTTTCTGCGAACATTTGTCGTTGATTACACCGTTCGACAATTTCGCAGCGGACGATAATTTAATGTTAGCTCTTCACTTTATTTAAAAACTAAACAATTTATGGTAATACATAATTAAAATATTTTGTTACTTTTAATGTAAATTGTGTCGGAAAGACACCAAAATCATAATATTTTTAAAATAAAAAAAAATTCCCAGCTTTTTTTTTCATTTAAAAAAAGTTAATAACTTTCCGACATTTAACTGTAATTATTAAAATTGTCCCCAAAATTTTGCTGCAAAGTAATGTATATTAACAGCATGAGTGGAATAATTAGATTTTTAATATGGCGGGCATGTCAATATCGTCTTAAAAAAATTAGTAAAAAATAAAAATAAATTTAAAATATGTAACACAGAAGTTTGTCATGTAAAAACCTTTGGTTGAATTGTCTACGACAAAAAGAAAATTTTTGCGCAAAGAAAAAACAGCTTGTTGGTATATCAAATGGCACTCTTGGAAATACCTCTGTAGACTGACCTCGAGTAAAATTGATCAATTTGTGCATAAGTTGTATGAAGAGAAATCCATATTATATAGAAATTTATTAAAGTTTAAGTGTTGTTGAATGTCAAGGTAATATTAAGAACTTTAATTTAAATGAAATCAATGCTTGAAGGGAAGAAGGTCATATGTGTTGATTTTTGTACTTCACACTGAGGCTTAAAATATTTAAAACATAAGGCTGTTAATATAAAATCATATTTGTTAAATATTTTTAATAATTTAAAATTTAATTTTAATAAGGGTGTTTAAATCACGTGTTAGTAAATTTACCATAACCGAAGAGATGGGAAAAAGAGAAGGAAATAAGTAAATTTACCGGAATTTAATCCTCAGTTTCTTTTATCTCTCGCCTAACCTCTTTTTTAAGTGTTAATTTACTGAAAAATTAAATTTAAGTTGGAATACCTATCTTTAACAATGCTTATAATGTCACCCGAGACCCAAAAAATTTAAAAATGTTTTCTACTTTTATAGATCACTAGCAGAACCCGTCAGACGATATCCTGTTCGAATGTTAGCTTGTTAGCTTTGGAAATATCACTTTCATACCCAGCGACCCCAAAAACAATTAATTCGACACTAAACTTATTAATAGTTTTATATTTCATCCCCTTCCCTCCCCTTTCATATAGGTGCTAACAAAATTGGGAATGTTACTAATAAACTCAACTACCTTAAACATTATGAACTCGACACTAAAACAGGCAACTTTTCAAAGTTTTTATATTTCAACACCCTTTCTCCCATTTCGTAGACTTGCCTAATTTGGGAATATCATTATTAAACTCAGAACCTCAAAAACTATGAATTTGAAACTAATATCGGCGTTTGTAATAGTTTTTATATTTCAACCCCCCCTTATTTATTTCGTAGGCTCGTCTGATTTGGGAATGTCACTATCAAAATCTGCGTCCCGAGTTCGACACTTTTATCGCTGTTTTTAATAGTTTTTATATTTTCCCCGTTTCTGCGACAAAAAATTTATGGTAAATACAGGAAATACAACATACGAGGACAACCTAAAATTCATGAAAAATTAATCTGAGAAGTTAGAAAAACGACGACAAGAAGACAAATTGAAAGAAGACAAACGACGACAAGAAGAAAAATGGGAAGAAGAAAAACGACGACAGGAAGAAAAATTGGCAGAAGAAAAACGACGACAAGTCTTCGAAAAAATTTAAGAAGAACAAAAGAAGCAAAGAGAAGAACAACAGAAACTTCCAGAAGAGCAAAAAAAGTGTTTCGAACAAGTACTACAGTAAACTGAAAAACAAATTTCCAAATTAAAAGAAGATGCCAAGAAGAATAACAGAGAGTAGAGCAAGGAAGTAGACATAGTACGATATAAAGTAAAATACATTAAGCATGAGATCGACGCTGTTTTCAAGAGGGAAGTGGACACAATTAAAAAGAACGTACAAAGCCAGATTGCCTTGTTTAAAATTCATGATTTTCGTGACAGGGTTGCTACATCGGGGATTTCAGTAAAACCAACAACTTTCTATGGACAGTCATCTTGGTCCATGTACCGAAGTTTGAAGCTGCGGCCTCGTCTATGGGTGGAACAATAAAGAGCAGGCTACTGCACTCATAGTGGCCCTGAAAGGACAAGTTTTGGGAATGCTGCAGACAATCCCTGTCGACTAACAGAGCAAATATGGAGATCTAGTGGCTGCACTGGAGTTAAGGTATAGTGATCAACATAGAGAACAGCTATACCGGGCGCAATTGGAAACACGGGTGCAGAGATCTGGTGAAAGTCTGCAGGAGTTCGAAGCAGATGTAAGGATGCTGATCCAGTTAGTGTACCCACAGGCTCCGGAAAACTATTTATTGATGGATTTAGAGATCCAGAGGATTCTTTGAATAGAATAGAAGTGGTAAAATTTGGTATGATCATTGGAAGTGAAGGCGGCCTTTAATACTTTGAGGCTAAAAGTTCATGCAGTGTCAATCAAAGAACCATACCATCAAAGCGACGCAGCCAATGCGCCCTTCGAATTTTTTTTGGAGAAATTCAATTCCATGATAGATAGTATGGGCAGCCAGTGGAAACAAACCTGTTAGCAGTGTGAAAAAAATGAGCACCTTATTAAGGATTGTAAGAGTTCCACCAAGATCAAACTCACCTGCGACAACACAATCACGTTTTTATTCACCTACGAGGACCCGGTAATCTAGTGAGTCTTTGGAAAGGAACCAGGAAAACTAGGATTAGCCAGAATATCGGGGCGCTTGCTGGCTAGCAAAAACAAAGCTCCCAGGGTCATTCATGTTAACAAAATAAGAAAAACAATGGATAGTCTCACCATCAGAGGAAAATTAAACCGAGAAGACCTTGTATGCACAAAAGACACCGGTGAATCAGTTTCCCTGGTACGCAGCGACATTCTTTGGCCAGAATGTGTAAAACCTGTCTTTTCGGACCTTGTTCTTCGAACAGAGACTAAACATAATGCACCAATAAGGAAAAAGGCTAGCTAGCGATCATCAAAGCAGTAGACCACTTCCACAAATATTTTTACGGAAGGGACAGACAGACAGACCATGCAGCCTTGGAGTGGATACTAAATATGAGAAACCCTGAAGGTCAGATAGCAAGGTGGATCGAGAAGTTAAACCAGTACCACAAGGTTAAACATCGGCCAGGATGATTATATAACAACGCAGATGACTTTTCCAAAAGATATTGTTCGGATAACTGCAAGCACTGTGTGCGGGACGAACGTCACGAAGAAATTGCAGATATAAGACAAATGAGACTGACAACTGACGATGAATGAGCAGCAGCCCATCTGATGCGGGATCAAGAGAGTAATCTCAATATTGCGGACTTACTACGTGGAAAGGAAAGTGGAGCAGAGATACCTACTTGGAAGGACATCTCCGATCGGGCACCAACATTTAAAGCCATGTGGGCACAATGGAATTTTCTTATTCTGCCGTTTTAAAACGTAGAATGTTAGTGTAGAAGATGTCCAGTTTGTGACGCGAGAAAAGGCCCCTTAAACAAGATCTAGAGACAAAATGAAAAAGCAGGAGTAGGAGCTCCTTTTGAACGATTTGCCATCGACGTAGCTGATCCATTTCTGATGACAAATACAAATACAAATACATACTGGTTGCTATAGACTGCTTCAGTAAGTGGGTTAAAGCTTATGCCTTGCCTAACCAAAAAGAGTCTATAGTGTTCACACGGTATATTTTTATTTTTGGTTAATGTCTTGTTTTAAAGGATATGTTATGTCATAAATTTATTATTAAAATTTTTACTTTATGTTAAAAACTTTTGTTATTTATAGTATCAAACTAAAACAAATAAATAATAAATGGGCGGTGAGAACGAAAGAAACCCTCTACAATGGATGCTAAACAATTAAATACATTAATTGCAACTCCAGCAAAAACTCTACAAGGTTACCAAAATACCAATACAAATATTTAAGAAAATATTATTTTGGAACCTTTTTTGCAAAAAATGAGAGCTGGGAGGTGTTTAAAAAAAGGTTAAAAAATATTGTGAGGCTTTCGCGGCCATTGTTTATTGGTGAATGGTTTTTCGGGTTTATTGGCCGTCATAGGTCTGAGTTAATACTCGACATTTCGCCATCTCGAGTGGGTGGCATCTTCGGGAGATGTAATGTCTCCTTTTTAAAACTGACAGTTTGTGACATATGTATGTCAAGATCGTAGGTTATATACGTTTTGGTGGGTGGAGCATATTTAAGGGCTGTTCAGAAATTGGTCACGTTCCGAAGTTTAATTTCTCTTATGTTTGTAAGGAAGCAGCGTTGTATTTCTAAGAACAGGTACCCATGTTCTATTGATTTTAAGTGTTTACTCAGATTTATTAAAGTTCTGCTGGTGTTTATGTATTTTAATCGCTTTTCTATAGAGCCTCGGGTAATATGCATATGTGGTGCATAAAACTTGGGTGTCCTAGAATTTAATTCTGTGATCAATATTATTAATTGTGTGCTCCGCGACAGCAGATTTTTCTGTATGTCAAGACGGCAGTTGGCTTTGTATTCTTTAACCCTGGTGGTAATGGACCGTTTAGTTGTTCCAATGTAGACACTTCCACAAGTGCATGGAATATGATAAACACCTGCAGAACTTAGTGGGGCTCTCTTATCCTTGGCAGATTTCAGATAGTTTTCGATCTTTTTAGATGGTTTAAAAATAGTTTTGATGTTATATCCTCCTAGAATCCGGCCGATCCTATCTGTCACTCGAGGAATGTTGGGTAAAAATGCTTTAGAAGTGACTTCACGACTACTTAGTTCATCGCTTATGTCACCTCTAGTGCTAGGCTTTCGAAAATAAGAAACTTGTAACCCTCGTTTATCGTAAACACATGTGCACTAATGAAAAGAAAGCTTTTGGTTGTTGTAAGGCTCATTGCAACCCATGTTAAGTGGGATAAAGGGACGACCCATTGTTCATACATCTTAAAATAAAATACTTGTACATGTAATATTGCTAAACAGCACGGACATATGGTTCATATTAAGAAAAACATGTGCCTTACTGTAAGTAATCTTTTCTAGAAGAAAGAAAGGCAGTCGTAAATAGTTCTCTTTTAAAAGCAGTCGCTAAAAGTACCCATTTGAAGTAAGTTCACTCATGAAGGTAAATATTTGAAGTCGCGAATAACCCTCGTTTAAAAACAGTCATTTTATAGAACTTGCTCTAAAGAAGTGGTCAATATTACTCGCTCGTAATAAGTGTTAATATTTCATACTCGAAAGTAAATATTAAGCTGTCTAAAAACTAAAAAAATATACTTTTCATAGTTCATACTTTTAGTCCCAATATAAAAAAAAACCATCGTACAAAAATCTCGTAGTCTTGATCAGTTGATTCTCGTTACTGGTAAAATAGAAATATTTTCTCTCGCATACCTAAAATTTGGAATTAAAATAATAAATATTGATTTATTTCTGTTTTTCGTTGTTACGTTGTTTTGTTTTTTTGTTTTATTAAAAAAAGTGATGAAAAGAACTTGTTTTTATTGGAACTGTGATCCAGAATATAAAATAAAAAAAGCGCAGAAACTCTCTGCACAATAAACCAGCAAATCCTATAGTGATATGAAAACTCCTATGGTTTGGGAAAAACAAACTTTATTGAAAGATTTATGCAACTTAAAGATCCAGACAATAAGTTTAAGCATTCTATGCAGCACTAGCTATGGAGTTAGTTTAAAAGGACTTAAAGAAAATTTATTCTTTACAAGCCACTACCAGTATTACATTTCAAAATTAGATGAAACAATTTTAGAAACATAAACAAAAGTTAAATGTCTCCTACAGATATGTGAAAAACGGTGTTATCATTGCGGAGACAAATCACACTTAGCAAATACTTTTAGACATAAAAATTCCAAATGCGTGTTTTAAATATGGTCATTTAAAGTGTATGTATGAAAAAGGCACGAAGAGAAACAGTTTATCAAGTACAAGAAAGGTTAGAAGAAACAGAAAATAATGTTCAATACAAAAATTTACATTTTATGAATATGCTTTACAATGGTACGTTGCCTGAATGAATAAGAAAGCCAGATAAAATTTTAGTTGATATTAGACTGGATGGACAGATAATCAAATTTAAGTATGACACTGGAGCGGCAGGTTCTTCAATTTCACCTAAATTATTTATTAACAAATTTTTTACAAAACCACTTCAAAAAACAAATCTACCTTTAAGAACATACACTGATATAGTGATTAGACCCGTGGGTTATTTAACTATTCAAGTTAGATACTTAATTTCAGGAAAAGTTAAACTAATTTTTGGTAGAGTATGGATGCATAGGATTAAAGACAGTTTACCTCAGATTTGTTAATTACAAAAAGAAAATATTACAGAACTTCTATAATTGCAGATTTTGACAAAAATGAAAATTGATTACCCGGAAGTGTTTGAACTTGGACTTGAAAAAATCCTAAATTATATAACATATTTGTTTTTTTCCAGAAAATACTTAACCTATTTATCTGCCTGCAGAAAGGGTTCCTTATGCATTGAAATAAAAATTTGAACATGAAATTAACAGATTAGAAGAAATAGGAGTTTTGTCTAAAATGGAATACAGTGAATGGTTATGAAAAGTGATGGTTCGATTAGACTTTGTGTGGATTTTAAAGTTACATTAAACAAAGTACTAATAAATAATAAATTTCAATTCCATACTTCTTCTTCTTCTTCCTCCGTTAATGTAAGCAATTTGCTTGTTTTTCTTCGTATCCTCTGCCGTTCAATTATTAGAAAGGTTGTCGCTCCATCTCTTGCGGGGTCTTCCAACGCTTCGGCGCCCCAAGGGCGACTTGTCTCTAGTTATTTTGACCATTCTGTCGTCATTCATCCGGTCTCTCTTTCTTCCCAGTATCCATTCATTTACATTGTTTATTTTACATTTTCTTCTAATACTTCTAATACTAGGTTGGACATCCGTGAAGCTTACTTGCATATGCCAATGAATGAATAAATTGCAAAGATACAGGCAATATCTACGGAAAAAAAAGACTGTAAAGTTAATAGATTAATGTTTGGTACCAAAGTTGCTCCATCCATATGGCAAAGATACATAACAAATTTATTTGGTAAGATACCTACAGTTTGTGTATTTTTGACAATATTAAAATTCAAGAAACTATGTTACAAGAAAATATAGATCGTTTGAGAATAGTGTTGAAACGACCACAGAAAGCTGGAGAACACATAAAACAGGAAAAGTGCAAATTTTTTAAAGAATCTATCACATATATAGGTAATAAAATTACAAGTAAAGGTTTGGAAAAAACTAAAGAAAAAATTAAAGCGATAAAACATGCTCCAGTATCAACAAGACCAGGACTACTCCACTACATCCACAGTCAGACGGCATGGTTGAAAGGTTTAATCGGACTATGGAAGAACATCTTTTCACAGTAGTGGAAAAACATCAGAAAGACTGAGATCGACGTCTTTTATTATTTCTAATGGCCTATAGAGCAGCTTTTTATGATTCTACAAAGCTCACTTCAGCCAGCAGTGAGAAATCGTTCTATCAAGTAAATTTCTAGAATAATTGATTTAGATTTATATAAGAAGATTTCTAGGTCGCTGTTTTAGTTTTGAAGGTAAAGTTAATTATAAACAGTTATAAAAAGATTGTATAAAGTTTGTAAATATCTAAGTAATTTGTCAAATAAGAATTTATTGTATATAGAGAGATTAAAATAAATTGTTTAGTTTTTGTACTGAATTTTAAAATCATTGAACCTAATATTAAATGTCGCAACAATAGATAAAAGTTTTCTAACAGAAATCGGTTTTTGAATAAAATATATAAAGATAAATAAAACATACTCTTGGATTTGTTAAAATAAAATTTTAGAAACAACTTAAGTTGAGGTAATTGCAGAGCTAAAATAATTGACAAGTCCATTTACTTCCTTCAAAATTAGAAAAACTTCGACATGTACCTAATAGTGTAAAACAAGAAAACTATAACGTAACTCATTCCAAGTTTAAAGAATTGCTTTGTATGTTTGTTTATTTCTTTTATAGACCGGAAGCTGGTGACACTAAAAGTGCACTTATATGGATTCTAAAATTTTGCCTAGGAATTAATATTATTTAATCATAGGTACAACATAGGCCCGGTGTGCCAGAGTTTATCCTGGCAGAAATATTTTTTATAAATTTTTATTTTTCTTATAATCATAAGTAATTTGCACTTTTATGGAAATTAAGTTTTGTAGACCATTTTGTAGCAAATTTTATGTATTTTCAAAAAAATTTGGTGTGACAACTATTATCATGGCAAAAAAGTCTGTCACACCACTTTATATTATAGCTTCAACTCTTCAAAATCATGAAAATTAAGCATATTGAAATTCTTTTTTGTTCTGTTTTTAATTTTTGACACAAAATACAGTCTGTCATCTATGATTCTTTCTCTTTTTACTTTTAACTTATAAATTGAACTACCCTTACTATGTATAATATATTATACCTGAGTTACCCTAAAAGCCTTAAAAATGTTTAGCTCATCTTTGTCCCTTCAGTCAGTTGCTTTAAAGCACTGTTGAACGTTACAACATTTCGATCAGTGTGCTTGTTCATTTATTATTTTAAAAATATCTGTCACACCAGTTAGATTTAGATGACTTTAGAAAAAAAATATTATTTTTTTTTAAATTTAAAATTTATTTATTAAAGAAATTTATAAATTAATACCAGGAAGAAAAGTAAAGGTCATTAAATTAATACAAATGTTTTGCTGGAAAACATTATTTATTTGTAAAATTCAGCATTACATTTATTCATAATTTTGTCAATTTTCATACATTAATTATTTAATAAATGCAGAAACAAGAGATATAAAAAATGAAGGTCATACGATTAAGCTATATACAATCATCATATATTATTATAATTAGACAAAAATTTACTCAAAATCATCTGTATCATAACATCCATAACATCTATTTCTTTGAGATTCTGTATCTTCCTTCTCATTTTTCTCTTTACTCTTATAATTTTGAACAATTTCTTAAACGGTAAGAGAAGCTGCCCGGCCAATATACCATAATCGTTCTAATTTATTTTTTTTCGCCAAGTTGCCAACCACACGCTGTCGGGTCTAATGTAATGCACGATTGTTCGGTTGTATTTTGCCACATTGCATTGATAAATGTTTTTCTTAAAAATTTTTGTGACAATGATTTTCAACAGGGAGGAATATTGCAGGAATGGAAGTTTATTATGCGCTGATAAAATGTATCATTGTTGCTGGTACTAGCGAAAAATTTTAAAAATAATTCTAATCTCGCCTTATTAACACTATTATTATTGATTTTATAAAGCTTATTAGTAAATTTTTAAAGTATATCAGTTTTTTCTTTATTATAAATATCGTCTGGATCTGCGAGATGTTGAAGAACATATTGGTATTCTTCACTTTGACTTATTAGATTATATGCCTTTATTTTCCCTTTACGTACGAACGCTGCTGTGTAATCACTCCCTGTGAAGGTATCTAAACCTGGCAAAGCTCAGCAAAGTGAAAAACCTAATTTTTTTGCAAGTTATGTACTATTAATGTATTCATGTAAATTATTATTTTTAGTGGTCATCCAGAAAAAAGGCCAGGCCCAGATTTTCTTAAATACGGCGGGAGAAGCCTGAAACAGCAGCTAACAGCCATAATTCGCAAAATCCTTTTACATAAAAAAAGGAGGCAAAAAGATACCCGCAAACTACGGAGGCATAAACCTTCTAAATACAAGCTTACAGCTAGTAACAAAGATTATAACAAATAAAATAAATGAACTTACCACATTGGGCGGTGAACAACAAGGATTCAGATAAGGAAGATCTTGTACAGATGCGGTATTTGTCCTGCGACAAACAACTGAAAAATCCAGCCTTCATGTGTTTTATAGACCTGGAAAAGGCGTTTGACCTAATACAACTAAAGGACGTGGTACACCTTTTATACAACAGGCAAATTCCATACAACATTATAAAAACCATCGAAAATATTTACCAGAGAAACAAAATACAAGCCAAAATTAATGGCACAACTACCGAAGAAATTCCTGTAAATAGTGGTATTTGACAACATCGTTATGGACGAAATAATAAAAAGCACTCGTAACCTGAAAGGATATAAAATGGGGAACAAAGACGTCAAAATCCTATGCTGTGCCGATGACGCTGTTCTGATTGCAGAAAACTAAGATGACCTACAGAGATTACTATTTAAATTCAGTACAACGGCAAAAAGTCGAAAAATAAAGATATCTGCAGCAAAGACGAAATGCATGACCACCTCAAAATCACTTATTAGATGCAAACAGGTTGTGGATGATAAAATTATACAACAAGAAATTCAAATACCTAGGCATAGAAATATCGGGATACGGTGACATCGAGGCGGAGATAAGAAACCAAGCGGCAAAAGCAGCGTGAACCTCAGCTTACCGGAACGATACAATCTTCCGAAACAAATATATCGGAATCGAATCGAATCTACAAGGTGGTCATCCGACCTATATTAACATACACAGCGAAAACTAGACCAGATACATCGAACACAAAGAGAATATTAGAAACCACCGAAATAAAAATAGTGCGCGGGATTGCTGGAAAAACACTTTTTGAGAGAGAGAGAAGCGAGGACATTAAAAGAAAATGTAAAATAGACAGTGTAAATAAATGGATATTGGGAAGAAAGAGAGAATGGAACGAACACATAGACCGGATGAATGACGACAGAATGGACAAAATAACTAGAGACAAGTCGCCCTTAGGACGCGAAGCGTTGGAAGACAACCTTTCTAACAATTGAACGGCAGAGGATACGAAGAAAAACAAGCAAATTTCTTACATTAAAGAGGAAAGAAGAAGAAGAAGCAGAAAATTCATATTTTTACACTGTCGTATTTATAAATATTGCCAAGACAAATAATCAAGACGTCGGTATCTATTGATTTAATCATGATGTTGGAGTTTTTTGGACATTTGATTAAAATAACGTAATAATGATAATTTTAGAATAATGATAAAAATTGCAACAACGATTTAAATCGTTCGAACAACAGATATTTTTGAAATAATAAATGAACAAACACACTGATCGAAATGTTTTAACGTTCAACAGGGATTCAAAGCAACTGACTGAAGGGACAGAGATGAGCTAAACATTTTCAAGGCTTTTAGGGTAACTCAGGTATAATATTTTATACATAGTAGGGGTAGCTTAGTTCAAAATTTAAAGTAAAAAGAGAAAGAATCATAGATGACATAGACTGTATTTTGTGTCGAAAATTAAAAACGCGTCCATTTTTATGATGGTTCAGGGTTGAAGCTATAATATAAATGGGTGTGACAGATATTCTGGGATAAAATCCCAAAAAAATTAAGCTCGAGAAGAATACCTAATTATCTAATCGAAATAATTAATAAATACCTAAAAGACAGATACGTTCAAATATACAAGGTGGTACATCTAGAAATGACCGCAGGTGTCCCACAGGGCTCAGTCCTGGGACCGACCCTATGGAACATTCTCTATGACGATCTACTCGACCTACAAGTACCCGAAGAAGTAATTCTTCTAGCATACACAGACAATCTGGCCATAGTCATCAGAAATATAGAAAAGCTTAACTGGAAAGGGGAAGGAACGTTGCGCCAAATTAGCGCATGCATGAGAAAAAACGAGCTAGAACTTGCGCCACATAAATAAGAGGCGGTTATTCTAAAGGGCCAGATGGGGAAATATGAATTAAATTCGAATGTAAAGGAGTGGAAATACCTTGTAAAAAAAGTATAGTTTATCTGGGAGTTACCATAAAAGAAGATTGTCGGTATAACCAGCATATAAAAACCGCGGTTTAAAAAGCAGAACAGAAAGTTGCCGCCTTAAGCAGAATTACCCATAACGTGCGAGGTCCCGGGTTCAAAAAGAGAAAGATGTTGTATAATACACAAACATAAAACGGCATAAAAACCTACTGACAAAGGTACAGCGTAAAATGCTTTTACAGGTGATAAGTGCATACCGCACTGTATCGGCCATGGTTGTACAAGTCATGTCAGGAATAATTCCCATCGAACTACTGGTAGAAGAGGGGAGAAGATTATATGAAAGGCGAGACGGAAGCACAGCGAAAGCCAAGAGGATACGCGATTGGATCGAATGTGGACACAGGACAACGGAATATTTTTTAACACAAACTATGACAGGCCATGCATCCTTTAGAACCTAAGTAAAGAGAATGAAGAAAACAGACAATGATCTCTGCGTATACTGTGGAGCAGTAGATACAGTGTAACGTGCCTATTTTTTCCCTTCTACAGTTCCATTATAATTGTGTCTCTGATAGTTTTGTATACCTCAGGTACTCGTAAATAGTGTCGCGTGCCGTATTTTGTTGTAACTTAAATATATCATTCGTTGTAAATAGTGTTGCATACCTTATTGTGATAGGATTCGATTGTTAATGGCTGTGGCATTTTTGTTGATCGCTGGAGATTGAGTGGGGTGTTTTCGTTATTAGATTTTGCTTTGGTTTTTGGCCTCGATTTTTGTGTGTTGTCGGTTATATTATTGTTTGGTTTGCATTTCTGTGTGGATGGGGCTGGCTATCAACACGGACGAGCGCGATTCTTGGTGTGGAGCAGGGACTTGCGAATATTGTTGGATGACGTCGGTTCCGTGTCATTTTTCTTGATATCCGGCTTGGGAAGCAGTCTAGTCGTGTGGTGACAGTCTTGGGAGTGGTGTGGTGAGAGTTTTTGAGGCGTTATGATATTAACAAGTGTGCGGAGCCTCTACGGTTTTCTTTTCATATCTGGCTGTATTTGGGCCATCTTGATTGGATTTTGAAGAAAAACCATTTAATTTTTAACTTGACCATTCTATCTTACCTTCGTTGTTGATATTTTGGTTTTTGGTGTCAAGTTAAAATAACCGCATGCGGGATTTATTTGAGGAAAGCCATTGTTAATTAGCAGGTGCCGTTCCATAACCAAACCGGCCACAGGAGTAGTGCATTCGTATCATCCATATCGACGATAAATTGCAGTGTTATAAAGACTTGCTTGGTGTTTTTAGCAGGAACTCCGTATTAAGGTGTTCAAGATTAAAGTTATTCTATTTTTTTTTATATTTGATCTACAATATACGTTTACCCAAAGGTTACAAGTTAGTTATTTTTGAATATTTAACGACGTGACTTATTTTTGACACCACGATTAAGTTTTGTTTTAATTTATTAATATAATACATAATTAAAAACTATTTATTGCATTAGATAAGATGCCAAAACTGAGTACTTTGATTTATTGTTGGCTGTTGATTTTGACTATATTTGTTATAAGTTTATTATTGAACTGAGTACTTTGATTTATTGTTAGCTGTTGATTTTGACTATATTTGTTATAATTTTGTTATTGAGCTGTGTACTTTGATTTATTGTAGGAGTAAAGTATCCAATATATTTTAGCTATAATTTCATTTATTTGGTTCACCATAATCTCAGTTGTTTATCGTGTGGCTCTGCTAGTGCCTATAAGACCTAGGGGTTTCCGGCTTGAACCGTCTAAGTCGGTGGCGCGGCTCACTTTTATATATATTTTTTTTCTTCTACCCTCTACGGCTGAGCTCGGGCATAATTTGCCAGTAGAGAGACCGCTGGCAGAGTACTCTATAGAGAACGAAAAAGACGTGGCAACAGTGAAACACACCATTTTTTATTGCAAAAGATGGCAAAACCAAAGTATACAACTGTACGGCAGCCTTGGCCTAAATCTGGATAATAATAACCTGATGGAAAACATGGTTTTAAATGAAAACAATTGGAGACAGATACACTATTTTTCGAAAACGGTCTTGAGGACTAAATAACAAGAGAAAAAGGAAGCAGCACGAATGTAGGAGATTTAAGAAACGCCGCTGACCCTGATGTTATGCACCCCACCGATTCCGGGGTCAGAGAGGTCAATGGGAGAGGTTTTAGTGGCTACACCACTTAACCAGACTAGGGCAGAACCATGAGCCTCGTATCGGAAGGGATATTTTGGTCAAGTTTTGAGCTTGTCACACCGAGATATTTTGAAAGAAGAACTGAAAAGGATGAGAATTCATATAAGTGCACTTTTAGTGTCACCGGCCCACCGCCTATTACGTAAACGTACAAGAAAGAAAAAGATTAAATTTATTTTCTTTTTTTACTGTCATTTGGTGGTATTTGAAGTTTTCCCAACTTCTTAAATTTAAAATTTCATATCCTATTGCTAAAACATAAAAAAATTATCTTATTCCAATGGTACAGTTATGTTTTGGAGTGTTTTCATGAAAAATAAAAACTGCTGGTGAAAAAAATAAATAACTAAGTTATACCAAAGGAGTGCCCATTCCAAAATATACTTTCCTTAGCAAACACACGTAGAAGATTTCTTTTAAATGTAAGATTATAGGGACCATAAAAATGTGTTGATTCCAATTCATGTAACACACACATGTAACAAATCATGTAACACAAATGGCGTGAAGCTTTTGCATGATATAAAATGTATTTCAGACGATTTCAGACTGCTGGCAGAGAATCTATAGATTAGTGCAACATCGAGCTTATACTTTCAATTTAATGGATTCACCGAATTTATAAATTTACTTTTTTAAAGTTTACACAAAAATATTGTCAAAGTAATATTAAAAATTCCATATTTTATTCATTATTCTCAGAACCGAAGCGATGATAGGAATTCCGTACAAAAATTAAAAAAGTTTTCCAGCAAATCAACTGTCGTCCCAGACATCCTTGGATTTTCATCCCATATACGGGAACACGTTGTCCTAGTCTAATAAAGATGTATAATATGGTCCTTCGAGTAGGAACGTCCGCTGAAAAACGCAATTGGACATAATAGAGAGTTAGAAGTCAGTTTATTACTGAATTCCACTCGCCTCCGCAATAGTAATGCGGTCGAATAAAATTTCAGGCTTGTTCAGAGCATTTTCCACGAACTAATTTATTGTCGTAATATTACTGTTAATAATGTAATTGATTTCCTGTAAACTTATGGCGTTAACATACACTATTATGTATAAATATATAAATTTGACAAACAACAATGCATGATAAGCAAGCGCTAAATTTTCCAACATATAGAATATGCACTGAACCATAAATTCAGATACTATAGTTAATACAAAACAAAATATGATGCACGTTTTACAATTTGATAGCGTCACAGCTACACATCTTTGCCATTTGTCATAATTATAGGAGAATATAGAAATTGTGGGAAATGTAAAGTTTTGTTTTTACTAATCTTGCCATTTTAATTACGAAACTTATTTTACTTTAAAAAGTTGTTAAGAATAATATACAAATTAACAGTTAAACGTCAAACAAAATTGCATTCTATGGTTGATGATTTTCGTGTTATTATATTAGTTTATCCTTTTTTTTGTAAATGAAAAGTACAGCAGCATAAACTGTTAAAAAACGATGTATTCAAAGTAATATTTACTCTACGTCAAACAAAATTGCATTCTATAGTTGATGATTTTTTTGTTATTATATTAGTTCATCCTATTTTTTGTAAATGACAAGTACAGCAGCATAAACTGTTAGAAAACGATTTATTCAAAGTATTATTTACCCTACAAAAATTGGCACGCTGATGAATGTCGGCCAAACTTAATATTACAATAGGTGGCATTACTGCTTTAAAATATCTACGTAATTAATAGTTTGCATTGGATTTTATTTTGTATTTACTGTTACAAAAATGTACAGATTATGTTAAGCACATTTTTAAAATGTATGTAATCTGTTTTATATAAAAATATTCCACATGGTAAAATTAAAAGTTATGTTGCGTATTTCTATTTCAAGTTACAAAACTTGGGGCGTGAAATTATAAATTTTTTAATTTCCAAAGCTTGAAATAATAATATAAGGGTACATCTAATCTTACCCTAAAAAATAAATAAACAATGTGACTTATGATTTTTTCCTTTTGTGTACATAAATGTTTGAGACCTTAAATTTATTGTTTTTTTTTTCAGAATTTTTGGTGACCAGAAGGGTTAAATCAATGCATATTTAATGACAATTGTAGGTATTTAGTATTATCAATTAAAATTAAACATTATTTAAAAAATCAGCTTTTTTATTATTTTCAAAAGAAGAATAAGTTTTTAGCAAAGCTATGAAGTGATCGTAATAATAATTTTAATATTTAATATAAGAAAATAATAACAAAATATATCAAATGTGTTTGACCATTTTGATAATATACTGAGGGTCCCAATAGAACGTAAAGTTCTTGTATTCCGATATTATAACAAATACGAACAAATTATTAAAGCAACATTGTTAAGCATCTTGCGCGCCGGCGCCGACCTCCAGGAAATAGAGCGTGGTAAGCTGTAGAAAATGCTATGAGGTGTGGGCAGCTTCACCGCCGGAACCTCTATTGCCTGCTGACTTCCTTGCTCTTAGACAGCGTCGTTGAATCCTTCGATAACTCAGTAATCGCTGGCTTGATCTGTCTTTTTACTACTGTAGGCTTACGGGTTTACTGCATTTTATCGCCGTGAATTTGTTATCACAGTAAATAAAAAAACAAACTTGTCATCGAGAATATATTGTTAACTTTAATACATGTTTAAATCCTCCTGTATCTTCAGAATAATTTCAATGGTTGCTAGCTTTTGTTTGATGTATTTTACTTGATTATAGTTATGTGCATTTTACCATGTGGTTTTTTAAAGTATTGATCTGAAATCTGAAGGTTATACCTTCGCTGATGATATGCGAAAGCGGGAGCGAGGTGCTGTGCTCTGCATTGCTTGAAGTTCGAAATGCGAAAGAGGGCGAGAAAAAGAAGCCCAGTCAGACGTGGATTTTGTTAACTGTCTTCTATCACTTGATCGTATGCGCGTATACAAATGCACGTGTTCTTTTTTAAGATGTTTGAATTGCACGGTTGTTTATACGAAAGCTAATTTCCACGTAATGAATGCGTGACTTTTAGTTGATTTTTGTCGGCGTTAGGGCCGTACTGAGTAGTTTTTAAAAATCAAGGAATTTCTCAAAGAGGAATTGTACAGTTGGAAGTACTGGTTTCCAACACATCGCAAGATACATAATCCAAAATTATTTAAAAATATACAGGGTACTCAATCACCTTAAACCTAATTAAACATACCAAAGAATTCAAAACGGTTTCTGAAATATTTCTATTTCTGAAAAAATTTCTGTGGATAATTGGAAAAAAGTTTTATTTACAGATGAAACTAGGGTGGACCTAAAACATCCAGATGGTCGGAAACGAGTCTCTGGCTCTGTTATTTTCTGGGGTGGTAAATACTTTGACGTTCGCACATAATTAGTTCCTGTCCGTACGAGATCCATGAATGCTAATTTCTATCTTGAGAATATTTTTATATAACGTGTGATGCCTTTTGGTCCTTTATTAAAACCTAATTTCTTGTTTATGCGAGATAAAAATCGATCTCACATAGCTGAATCCGTCAAAAAAAAGCAAAAAAAAACATCAAAGAAAGAGAACTACAATGGTTAATAGAAAGAAATTTTAAGTTTTAATAAAAAATAAAGTATCAACCACAAACTTGTCGTTAAACTCATCTGGACACATGAATTGGAAATATGGAGGTGCGCCTGCAAGTCAAACTTGACATTTACACAATGAAGCCAGTCGAAGGTTCTACAACAAATTAAGTCATCCATGAAAAGACTACCAAACACCACGAAGCTGTATACGCTAGCTTATACAATTTTGTAACATTCAGATTACTAAATAAATTACAGAATTTTGTTTATAAAAAGATAATATATAAGAAACTGTTTAAATTGGGTATGGGAAATTGTTAGCAAAAATAAAATGTTTAAAATAAGTGGCTTTTCACAGACCATAAAAAATTTGGGGTGTTATATTTTAGTTCGGTAAGAAAACTGCAAATTCAAGTTTTGACTTACCCTGTTTACAGAATAAAATAATTGCGCAACATATCTAACTTATTAAACTTGGCTCGGTTATAAAAAAAAATCATTATCATTTTCATAAAATACAAAAAATTAATTACATTTAAAAAGATACAGGATCCTTAATTCATGACCCTACAAGTGACCATAGCATTTAAAATCCTCGGTATACTCTAAACAATGATCCTATCAGAAGACTTGTCAAACGAGCCCAGTTCAAACATAAAATTAAAAAAAGGGTGTGTTTGGCTACGTTTAAAATAATAAATAAATTTTATAAATAATTTTGCATTATGTATTTTGAGATACTTTTATAATTTTTTCGCAATTATAATAATAAAGGAATATAAGAACTTTACCTTACTATTGAGATATTTCGTATAATTACCTATTTAAACAATTAGTTTGGTTAAAATATTAAATAGCTATTTTGACGATAAATTGAACATAGAAAAGGTACAAGTACCACAATTAGTAACGTTACAGCTTTACATTAAACATGAGACCCTCTATTGATGTCATTTGGCGGCTGGTCAATTTGTCCGGCGATCTTTCACGGTCCAACAACTCAATTAATTGTAATTTGAGTCCCAGGGCTTCGGACCCACATTGATTAATGGTGATATTCAGCACATACTGCGGTAATGCGTGCGAATAGAATAGAAAATGTTTGTTCCTACTAATTTTCTGTTAGTATAATTTTTCAAAATGTTTTCCCAGAAATAAACTGACCAGATCAATTAATGGACCGAGTACTTATGTTTTGTTTTAGGTAAAAAAATTTACTGATATAACAATTTTGGTTTAACTTTTAAAAATATTTTATTAGTTACGGCCCTTCGCATTAAATTCTTACTTATCTCAAAGTTATGTTGCATGGCTCCTCAACCAGTTACCCAACAGTAAGAAAACTTCATTTGCAGGAACGTTTCAAAATTTTTTTGTATGATCTCCTTAAAAATTAACTTTTAAATCTTGCGGTCTAGTTATTACTATAACTTGAGTTATATGTTTTTAATAGTTTTTGTATTTTCTTTAACTATTAATCACCCTAGAGTTAAATGGGAAAACAATCTTCAAATATAAGTCGTAGATGATTCAAAAACTAAATTCAACGTTTTTATAGGTACAAGTATATCACTTTATCTTAACTACTTTTGTGAACTTGATATTTGTAAATAAATTACTATACTATTACTATTATTATACTCTGGTTTTTGCACTTCAAGCTTTTTCAGTTATCTGAATAAAAAAGTTGGTTATATTTTAAAGTTTTTAGTTATATTTTAAAAACTTTACGTTTAGTTTGGTAAAAATAATGGGTGCTATGCCTTATTTTTCAGACAATAATAAAGACATAGCAAATTATTGCTACGACTTTTTATACTCAATAGAAAAAAAATAATATTAAATACTTTTCAAGTAACCCTTTTAAAAATAAACTTTGTATATAATTTACTAGCAGCAATAAGCTTTGTAAGGGGTTTCGTGTCAACCCTTCAGTTAAGCAGATATTGTTGTGAAAGCAGATATAGCTGTCGGTTATTAGGGCTGTGAAGCAGAGCGGCTGCTTTTGCTGTAATCCTCATTTAAAAACACTTTTAAACTAGCTTCATTCGATTGTATTGCTCACATGAAATTATACTTCAAACGCTTAAATTTATAGAGTTAAACAACTGTTGAATTTCAAAAGATTCTTTAAAAGCTGACCGTTTATTTTATAGAATCTTAAACGGTATTTATTTACATTTTTATGAATTTTCTTTAATTGTTATTTATTATCAATTTTTTTTTTAATTTTTAAAATAAAATTTAAGTTAAAAACAAGGATTTATTATTACCTTATCCATATAGGCGCACGTGTGCGATCTCCGCATTTTTTTTTTATTTAAAAAAATAAATTGCATTAACCATAAAGGTTATTAGCAACACATTAATATAATTACGAAAGTATAACAGTAACCCTATATTAAACTGTAAACGTTTATGGTTTTCAAAAACAATAACACGTTACAGACATTGTTTATACTTAAAGCACTGGACATTGTATTAGGTAAATTTTACCTTTTCCTTGGTATTGTGTATTTATTGCAGTTTAACAATATATGTTTAATGGAGAGAGCTGTATTGTAGGATTCACACTTAGTAATCGGTTCCTGTTTCATTAGGTAATCATGTGTAATTCTCGTATGGCCTAGTCGTAAGTGTGATGTTTTGACCTGACACTGGTGGTTTTCTGGATAAAACAACCATTTTTGGAACGTCGGCTTTACCTCCCGTAACCTTAATTCGCACTGATTCCTTTCACTTTGCCACATAAACTTTATTTTGTTTAAATTCCTATATGTGAAGGGGCCCAGATGAATATTACTATTTTCCTCTCTTCGTTTGCTGAATATAGTTCGTTCTTAATGTCTTGTACTATTGGATGTTTGGGATATAAATGTTGAATTAAATATAAGGAGTTAAGTGAGTCTGTAGGGATTATGAATTTATTGTATGAATCAGTGGTGTTAATATATTTGAGAGCTTGAAATATTGCATATAGTTCGGCAGATAGAATCGTATTGTCAATTGGGAGTTTAAATAGTAATTTTTCAGAGGAGGTTATTACTGCAGCACCTACGCCTTCCGGGGTTTTGGATGCATCTGTATTGATGTTTTCGTGATTTGGGTATTTGGATAGCAGATCGTTAAATTTTGCTTTTAGAAAGTGAGGATTTGTGTCGTGCTTATTAAAATTGCTTAGGTAAATTATGCACTGGGGTATTTTTATTATCCATGTGCTGAATTGGGAACGGGATATAGTTCCGGAAGTAAGAAATTTGTATATTTGAAATAAGTTCTTATTCGTTCATAAAAAGGTTTAGATGTTCTTGATTTTTGTGTGAAAAATCCTTGTAACTTGGTTATAGGAGTGTAATTGAAGGTAGGATTTAGTTTGTCAGAGCATACTTTGACTGCATAATTCATACTCTGTAGCTGTCTTCGTGTTTTCAATGTTACTTTTCCTAACTGCCACTGTAAAATTTTTGACAGGCGTTGATCTGAATGCTCCAGTGATAATACAAAACGCGGTGTTTCAAATGGTTTCTAGAAGGCTTATTCCGGAGTTCACAGTTGAGTCATATGCAATGACTCTATCGTTTGTAATGAAGGGAAACTATCAATCGTAACAAAGAACTATAATAACTGTACTTTTTACGAGATGACTTTTTGTCAGATAAAAACATTGACAGTATCTAATACAATACATCAAAAACAGATAATTGATAAACTATATCACTGGGCGTTCATTCCGACATTGTCCTCCCCAGTATTGACTCTTCTTTCGTCAATACTGATATGAAGTCGGTGAAGTTTTCTCGCAGGTCGTTTGAAAATTCGCTGCGCCGTGCGGACTTCTGCCACTATTACAACTCCATCTTCACCTTTTTAGACTTTTTCTATCACCCCCATTGGCCACATACCTTTCGGAACATTGTTTTCATTTATCACCACAATTTCACCTATATTGGGTTCATTTCCATTCCATTTCGTTCTATTGATCAATATGGGAAGATATTCTTTCAACCAGCGACGCCAAAACAAATCAGCTAGATATTGGGAGATGCGCCACTGTTTCTTTGTAATAAGGTACTGATCGGTGAATAATCCAGGAGTCATTATCTCAGAAGATTTTCACAATAATATATCGTTGGGACAAATACTCACAGGGTCTTGAGGATTCTCCGACACATGAGTGAGTGGTCGGCTGTTGACTATATATTCAGCCTCAGAAAATACTGTCTGTAATACCTCGTCCGTAGGATTTCTATCTCTCAGTATGGCATTAAGAGCTCTCTTGAAGCAGCCAATCATTCTTTCCCAGCATCCTCCCATGAAGGGAGAAAGTGGAGGAATTCTCTTGAAATATATTCCTCTGTTGGTCAATTCGTCGACTACGGATCTCATTTCCAATTGGTCGAACGCTTCTAGAAGTTCACGGCTTGCTCCTCTTATATTTGTACCGTTATCGGACCAAATGACTTTCACGGACCCTCTTCTTGACAAAAATCTTCTTATAGCCATAATACATGAGTCGGTGCTGAGGCTATGGGCATTTTCTACATGGATTGCTCTTACTATCATGCATGTAAATAGTACCCCATAACGCTTTTCAACTCTTCTTCCGATCCTCACTGAATATGGCCCAAAAAAATCTAACCCTGTTGCTGAGGAGGGTTTTTCGTATTTAAGAAACCTTTCTTGAGGTAACTGACCCATTATAGGCTCTGCACTTTTTGCCATCCTTTTCCTACAAAACTGACAACTCTTGATGACTCTTTTTACTATAGTGCGAATTTTCGGAATCCAGGACTTTCTCCGTAGATCATTGATGATTGTTTCTATACCTTGATGACCATTTTTTTTATGAAAGTGCATTATTATTTTTTGAGTATACTCATGATCTCTATCTAGAACAACAGATTCTTTATTAATTTCTGCAGGAATGTTGTCCATTCGTAGAATTCTACTGCATACCCTCATGATTCCGTCTGTGTCTAAAAAAATCGACATACGATGTAAGCGACCGTCTCTATTGGATTTCTTTTCAAGTAAATTTTTGATATCTTTGGGAAATTTTGAACACTGCACTGACTTCCACCAGAGTTTCTCACTCTACGTCATCTGTTCACAAACCAAAAAACTGGATCGTTTTTGCTTTTTGAGGAGCATGATGAATTGGTGGATTCTTGCTGTAATTCTGAGCAGTTTTATCCATGTATAATGATCCCAGGTCAGGTAATACCTTAGATATGCAATTTTTGATATCTTCAACTTCTTGTAGACTGATATCAATTTTTTTTACATCCATAACTCTTGGCCATTTATCCTGGTTTTCGTAGAGGAAGGCAGGGCCTTTGAACCATAGAAGATTTGCATGAATCTCATCTTTTGTGGTTTCTCTCGTACAATCATCTGCGACATTTTCTAAAGTTGGAACCCATCTCCACTGTTCAACTTCAGTGTGTTCCAGAATTTCTCCAACTCTGGCAGAAACGTTAGTTTGGAGTTTTTTATCGCTATTAATCCAATGTAGAACCGTTCTCGAATCGGCCAATAGAACTTCTTACTGATGTTGAAATTAAAATATTTTAGAGCTTCCATTGATAATATTACACCCATCACTGCAGCAAGTAATTCAAGTTTTGGGATAGATAGCGATTTCAGAGGGGAAACTCTAGCCTTTGATGTTACCAGTACTACTTCATCGCCTTCCTCATATTTCAAATGGAGATAAACGGCTGATGCATACGCATCTTCACTGGAATTCGAAAATGTGTGTAATTGTCTTTTCGTAGGAATTTTGACACCATCTGATATTTATTTCGGAATCTTATTGAATTTTAGTTTGAATGTGAAGCAATCATTGCATGGATTCCACATCATTACCAGAATTCTCTCTGAATTGGAGTTTTTGTCGACTTCAGTGCTCAATTTATTGTCTGCTATGAGCTGTTTTGGAATATTGTTCAATAATACAGAGGAATTCGATATGAAATTACGAATTTCGAGGATATCAATGATTTCGTCTGGCTGTTTTGCAGTGATAAGTAGCATTTCTACCATTTTTCTTGCTTCTCCTTTCAGACTCTTATTGAGTCTCAAAACATTTTCTTTCGGAGAGAAGTTGCAAGCCTCATCCGAAAGTATATATTGGGCATAGAAAATTGGCCATTTCAAACAAGATGTTCCATCAAACTCGGTCAACTGGCTTACAATTGTTTGGCGTGTCAACATTTTATTAATAGAACGAGTTAAAGTTTCTATCCCATCATTTTTAAAACATGCGTTCTGATTGTTCACTAAATTTGCCCATTCTTGTACTCTGTTTGGAACTGACCAACCTACATCATTGAAATCTTCTCCATCTTCTTCTGATGCAATGTCTATTGTATCACATCCATTTGTTTTTTCTAGGATTTCTTTGTACTTGTTGAACGATTTTTCTTTATTCTTAAGACAATCTTCTTGTATTGCAAGGAGTTTTGTTTTCTTTCCTAGCTCGTTCTCTTTAATTTTGAGTGTTTGAGCGGGAGTTTTTCATCGTTCTTCAAATCTTCTATATCACATTGTATATTGATAATTTCTTCTTTTTTCTTCAGTATGTCTTCTTGGATTCTATCTATTTCCATTTGTATATCCAAAAGCATTTTGTTATCTCGTGATTTGTATGACTTTATAGATTTTTTTCTGCTACTCCTACAGTTCACGGATTTCGAAACTTTTTGTTCCATTGTATCCACGTGACTGATTTTTTGTTTCCTAATAATTTATAGATATTACTCATAAGAATATTGGAAAATTCATGAGCAGAAGCAGTTTTAATGAACTTTTGAGAAAAGAAATAACAAAGTTTTTGTAAATTCTTAATGCTCAGTGATTCACTGATTAGGGAAAGATTTTTCTCAAATTCTTCTGAATTTTCTTGAAATGGATACCCTGAGAATGCAGTTATTCTCCTCTTTACTGCTTTTACTTTAGTTTGTTCTCCATACAAAAGAAAATAAAGATTTTCCACTAAATTTGTATCACCCGTGTTCTCGAGTTTCAATGAGATGTCATGAATATCACCAAACGTCAGTTGTTTTGTCGACATCTTTCCAATTGGGATTTATTCTTGGATTGGACTTTTTCACACAAAGGATGATTCTTGAGATAGCTCGAAGGACCACTTTATCGTTTGTAATGAAGGGAAACTATCAATCGTAGCAAAGAACTATAATAACTGTACTTTTTACGAGATAACTTTTTGTCAGATAATAACAATGACAGTATCTAATACATTACATCAAAAACAGATAATTGATAAACTATATCACTGGGCGTTCATTCCGACATACTCCATACCATAATCTATCTTGGATCTTATTAGGGATTTATACAGCAACATTAAAGTTGGACCATCCACTCCCGAGTTTTTATTTGCCACGACTTTTAAAATATTTAGTCGTTTTGACAGTCAACCATTAGTTGGTTAATGATCTGTCCAGTTTAATTTGCTGTCTAAATACATTCCTAAAACTTTTGTAGAACGTACGGTTTTTAGCAAATGTCCATGTAAAAATAAGTTTGGTGAGTAATGTCTCGTTTTTTTGGAAAATACCATGTAATGTGTTTTTGATGAAGAGAATTTAAAGCCTGTTTTGCTACACCATCGTTTAAGATTAAGTAGATAGTTTTGAAGAAGGTTTTCCATCGACTGCAGATTTTTGCCTTTTATGAATATGACAAGGTTATCAGCGTACAATCGAGCTTTAATCGGAGCTTGTAAGTCTTGTAGAATACCATTGACTAAAAGGAGAAACAGAGTTGAACTGATGACTGTGATCCCTGTGGTGTACTCTTTTCTTGATGACTGCTGCGAGAAATTCATCCAATAACTATTACTTTGAACGTTCTATTGTTCATAAAGTTTTTAATGAATGCCAAACTGTGACCGTTAATGCGCAGAGTTTTTATGGTTTGTAGTATGTGGTATCTCTAGACAGTATGGAAAGGTCTATTAATGCCAAAGAAGATTGCGATACACTTTTGCTGTAAGGCGAAGGCTTCGTGTATAAAACTTTCGAGGTGTAAAATGTTATCTAAAGCAAATCTATTTTGTCTGAAGCCACTTTGCTGTGGTAACAAAGAATTATGTTTATCCAATGTCCACAGAAGTCGTTTATTGACTATTTTTTCTAGTAGTTTGCACATTGCACAGGTTAGGATTAATGGTCTTTAAGATTCGGGACAGTTTTTGGGCTTATCTGGTTTTAGAATTGGTATTACTATTGCTTTTGACCATTGTTTCGGAAATTGGTGTTGGATCCATATTGTGTTGTATATTGTCAGCAAAAACTGCTTTGAATTCTCTAGTAGATGTTTTAGGAAAATAACAGGTATATCATCTGGTCCGCTAACTGTTTCCTTCTTATCAATATGTGCGCTATTGAATTATGTGCTTGTTATAGGTAAATTAAGAGCATCGTTGCATTTATGTATAGTAATTTCTTTTTTTTTCCACGATTGATTTTGCAATTTTGAATGTTGCATTGTAGTTATTGCTACTTCAACGTTGTTCATAGGTCTCAGCTAATGTCTTTGCAATTTCTGCATTATTTGTAATTATGTTTTCATTATACTCCAGGAAAGGTATCTTCTGGAAAGAGTTATGGCCGGAAATGTTTTTTTTTCCAAACTTCTGATGTAGGTATTAATAAACGAGACATATGCTTGCCAGGATTCTCTTTTGGCCTTTTTATTTGGGTATCTTGCAACTGCTTAAAGTTTTTTTAATTCTATTTGGTTCTCTGTTATTTTATACTTTTTATATTTATTGAAAGCGGTTTTGCATGCGCGTATAGCAATATCACAATTTTTGTTCCACCATGTTACTGGATTGTGTTTACTTATGATGGTAATTTTTCCAATAGATGAGTTTGCTGCGTTGATAATCATGTTTTCAAAGGTTTTTACATCAATATTATTGTTGCCATTACATGTAGTGAAATTGATCCTAATTTTTATTACCTGAGAGTATTTGCTCCAATTAGCAGATTTTAAATTACATTTTGAAAATAGTGAAGTAACGATCCCGTTGTAAACGTCATTTGTATTTGTAATGGGGTGATGATCACTGTCGTACAAGTCTGTCAAAACGTTTCATTTTAGATGTAGAGAGGTTGATGGGCCACAAAATGTTGGGTCAATGGCTGACGAGTTTCCTGTTGCTGAATTAAATCGAGATTTGGAGCCGTCATTTAGTAAGTTAAAGTTATACCGATCACCTACGCTTGCAATTATTCATCCTCTGGTGTCGTTCGAGTCAGAGCCCCATAAGATGTTGTGACCATTAAAATCTTCTTGTATTATCCTTGGCGGTGGTATTTGGTCAAGTAAATTGTAAATTTCTTGAAAGTCCACTGGTCCATCTGGAAGATATATATTACACAGATGTATTGTTCTGGAGCCTATAATTTTTACTGCAGTTGTTTTGAGGTTAGAGACAATCGGGACTATTTCAGATTGTAAAGTGTTTGAGACATAAATGGCTACTCCTCCACTTGCTTGTTGTCTGTTTAATCTATTTTTGTAATAACACTAATATGTTCTTAGTATGTGGTGATGGTGTCCTTTGAAGTGCGTCTCTTGTAAGCATAAGATGTCAGATGATTCATCAGATATTATTAACTGTAACATGGCCAGACGAGTACAATATCCATTAAGGTCCATTGCAAAATTTTGTAGAAAGTCGCCATTTTTATACAATTTTCGGCTATTGGTCGTCTTGAGAATAGTCGTTTTAGGAGTTAGGAATATCATCCCCCTAATGTCTATTTATTTTCTTGATTAGCTTACCTACTTTAGTTTTAACAGTCCTTTGCGTCAATAGAGGGTATACTCTGGTTAGCATTTGGCGAATGCTGGAAGGTCGGTTGTGTAGTCATTAATGATTGGGAGCGGATCACGTGAGCCGTGTATATTTTCAAATAGATTCGTAATTTGTTCATAACTTATTGGTAATTCAGTAGAATGTTCAATTATGTAGGACCTAGCTGGTTTGAAGGAGGTTAAAGTTGAAGCCGAAGAGGAGTCACGTGATATCGGATTTGTACGATGGACAGAAGTTGCTAATATTGATATGGGTTTTGTTGTAAGTGGTTCGGGAGGTGCTGAAACAGTAGTAAGGATTAATATTTTTTGTTTCTTTCTAGGTGCCAGTGGTATTTTAGGTTTTGTAAATTTAGGATATAAAAGTTCAACTGTAGAAGGGTTGTCGGGTGTGAGTGAGTCGGAATCTGACATGTTTCTTTTGAGATTACCCGGATTTTGTTCGTCAGTAGAAGTTGCATTCGCAATGCTTTCTGCGTCCATTACTAAGCTATTGGGTGGAGAAATTTCTGGTGATGGATTTTGGCTACTGATTGTACTGTTAATAGAAGTATTACTATTGTCAAATTGTTGTTGGGTAGTAGTGTAGTGGGCTGCTTGATGCCCTGCTTTGTGATATTTAAAACATGTCATTGAATTGGCTGCAAGGAAGATTCAATATGACAGCGGTTCTCAAACTTTTGTTATTCACGCCCCCCTGTTTTAATTTAAAAAATGTTGCGCCCCCCAATCCGTAGACCTAGGAATTTGGACTAAAATAGGCAACATTGTCTCGTCGAGAACGCCAAAGATGCTGTCGGAAAGTTCGCGGCGTTCGTGCCACGTATTCAAGCTTCCTGATCTTTCTCGAACTGTCTGAACTCGACTATAAATACAGAAGCGCACATACGGTATTCTCAGTCTCTCAGTAAAGGTGTTTTAACACTAAGCAAGCATTATTGTGAAGTGTGAGTGTATAAGTAGATGTAGTATGGATAAATTTTTAAAACGAAAACTTGAGGATGACGGGCCTTGTACATCGACAGGTTCAGGTGGAAATCGTCCGAAATCTAAAACAAGAAAATATGACCCATCATACCTAAATTTGGGCTTTACTAGCCTTGCAGTAGGTGGCGAAGAAAAACCACAATGCGTTATCTGTTTAAAAGTATTGGCTGCAGATAGCATGAAACCAAATAAATTACAGAGGAATCTAGAAACGCTGCACAGAGAATATGTCAATAAACCACGAGATTTTTTCCAGCTTCCATAGAGTACTGGCAGTAAATGAGAAGGCTCTCTTGGCATCATATAAAGTGGCATACAAAGTAGTTAAATGCAAAAAACCGCACACTATTGCAGAGCAACTTATTTTACCCGCTTGCAAAGACATTGTAGAAATAATGTTTGGTGAAAATTTTACTTCACAACTTAACAATATTCCTCTGTCAAATGATACAATCTGTCGACGAATTAACGATATATCAGTTGATATGCAGCAGCAGCTTGAATCTGAGCTTACTGGAAACTTGTTTGCTATACAACTTAACGAAGCAACTGACTCTAGTAATGATTCCCATTTGATTTGCTACATTAGATTCTGTCAATGTTCTAAAATATGTAAAGATTTATTGTTTTGTAAACAGATTGAAGAAAGAACTACAGCCACCGAGTTGTTCAAGATAACAAATGATTCTATTACTAAAATGAATTTGTAATGGAAAAATTGTGTTGCGATTTGCACCGATGGAGCTCAAGCCATGTCTGGTAAATACAACAGTTTACAAGCGCTAGTAAAAAAGGAATCCTCAGAAATTATCTGGACGCACTGCATGATACATCGGGAAGCGTTAGCATCAAAATCGCTAAGCCCTGGACTAAACATGATTTTGACAGTAGTTATTGAAGTTGTTAACTTTATAAAAACCAGACCACTAAAAACAAGGATGTTCTCTGTTCTGTGTAAAGATATGGGAGCTGAGCATCAATCTTTGTTGTTTTATTCCTCATCCAGATGGTTTTCACGCGGTAAGACGGTTAAGCGTGTCTTTGAATTAAGAAGGGAAATAGCGATATTTTTAAGCGAGGAAGGTCACAAGCATTCAACAGATTTTTTCGACAAATTATTTTTACTGAAGCTTTCTTATTTAGTAGATATTTTTAAAAAACTTAATATACTTAATAAAAACCATAGGAAGCCATTTAGAAAACTTAACTGAGAATTTCAAGCGATACTTCTTTGCAGAGAAAGATATCAAGTTGTCAGACTGGAGCTGGTTTTTAAATCTATTCGAAAATAGACCTGTCGGACTATCACTGCAAGAAGAAGAACAACTGATAGATATTACAACAAATCCCTTACAAAAATCAAACTTTGTTAACAAATCTTTAACAAACTTCTGGACTGAACTTCCGAACGACTACTCCGTTATAAAAGCCAAAGCGCTTAGAATTCTGTTGCCTTTTCCAACGTCCTACCTTTGTGAAACTGGATTTTCTGCACTTGCTGTCCTGAAATCTAAATACAGAAATAAACTTCAAGTAGAAAATGAACTCAGAGTGGCCATCTCTAACATAGAACCAAATTTAGAGAAGTTGTGCGCCTTAAAACAAGCTCATGTTAGCCATTAGTCCTTAGAATGTTTCTTTGTCATCATTAAGTAAGTAAAATTTCAATAAGGATTTATTAAAAATCTATCTGTACCATTTTATCATTACCATTTTATTTTTAATCTGTACTGCGCCCCCCCCAATCATGTAAATAGGGGGCGCGCCCCACAGTTTGAGTAACGCTGCGATATGAGACATTATCGAAATCAATTAAAAATGAATCTGGGAGTTAAAGATTATGTGGAGTTACGAATATTTGTCTTCTAAAACTCAATATATGACCATATTCGGGAAGGGAAGCGCGTATTTTTAAAAAAGTCAATGATGACACCGGGTTGACGCCTATCTTCGTCAGCTCGGCTAATAAAACCTCATGCAGAATAATTGGGCAAACATTAGAAAGCAAGATTCTCTCTGCAGGAGTGACAAGTTTTCTTGCTTTGAGTATTTTGCCATTTACTTTAATTTCGACAAAATCTGTCATAAAATTGTCCACAATTTGTGGGCAGGTACGACCCTGTCCATCACAACAATTGTTGTAAGTAAGAAACCTTGGACAGTAATAAGAAATCCAATTCCCTAGTTTTGATGTTGATATACGAATTTATTGAGAAGATATCAAATATAAATACATATAAATACAGTTTTTCACTGTAAAAGGTGTTACCTCTGATTTACTTAAGTCACAAAACTTTAAATTTTGTAAATGGTATAGTTTATAAAAAATGCAGATTTGTCAAGAGCGAAGTAAAATTAACTTATTACTATCGCTGTCAGGACCGCACTCTCTCTGCATATTTCAATACTTTTATTAAAATATGCGGTGGTCACACATGCACGTATTATAAAAATCACTTATAAAGTAGCAAATACCATTTAAGTTGGATTGAAATAAATACATTGCACACATACGGTTTAATTTTTAGAATAAAAAATAGTGCCGCATTTGCCGGAACGCTTCGATAATTTTTCAAAATTTTTGATAATTGTTGTTTTATGACTTTTACATTTAAATTTTGAATGTATTTATTTTTTTCTTTATTAATTTTGATTTTTCTAAAACTTAAAATTTGGTTCCAATATCAAATTAAAATTTTGGCGAATGCGAATGTCAATTCACCAATATTTATGTTCGCCAAAAACCAAGATATTTAACACAATTTTCCATTTTTTTATCATTAAATATCTGCATCTTAATTTTTGTTGATTCACGATCGTTTTACTTATTAATTATTATTTATAAATTAATATGTTAAGGAGGTTCAAGGGTCAAAGAAAAAATGCAGCAAAGTTTTTAAAAAACATATATAAGTCTTTAAACTTGGTTGTTATAGTTCTTCATATCAAATTATAATTTTTCACTGATAAAAGTTATTGGAAAAATTAAAAAAAAAAATTCGCTCTTTTCACATCGGTTCTTACGAGAAATTATAAATTTTTAATATTAAAATAAACAAAAACATTGGAAAAAATTCAAAATTCGATGAAAAACAATACGTGTGTGTAGGAAATTTAATAACGAAGAGTTTGGGTGTTTAAAAAGTATTATAGACTGTCTAGTTTTTAAAATATTTTATTTTTAACGATAAAACAATTTGATTTACGGCGTAAGAAAACGTGAGCGTCGAAACAGAATGCAACGGTGCATTCGTGCAGACGACTCAAGCTTCAAGTCACCCAATGTAAATGCTGTTATTATTACAATATTAAAAAAAAAGAAATTGACACTGCTGTCACACTTGTTAAAATAATGTATTGTCAGATATGATATAAAAAGTATAAATGTTGCAAATTTTGGAATAATTATTTTATTAGTGAAAAGATTTTCTCTGTTTGATTAGTTGTGTTCTAGTATTTATTTTAATATCTAGGACTTGATATTAATGAGTTTTTGCCACTGCGACCCATCTAACATTCTAACAAATACACATAACCTGTATGTTGTGCACTAAACAAAAAATAATAATTAGTGAAAGTGAAAAATTAATAAATATAGTGTATCGTAAGTAACAATATATAATGTTATATATAAAGTTAATATTGGTGTAGAGTTTTCTGTACTTTAAATAAATAAAATAAGCTTTAATATTTTTGTTTAAATTTTTAATTATAATTCTTTTGCTATCATACAAAGATGATAAATGTAAAACTTTTTCTATAATATTATTTTTTTTAATCATTGTTGCCTAACCATCCACATAATGTTTTAATAATAAAAGTTTTTTTTAACGTTTAAGGTTATGTTATCAGCTGTCAGCTGCTGCAACAGATTATTGCTGGTATTAAAAAACAAGAATTGCACTAAATAAATAACTTTAAAATAAACTATATGTATAGTTATTGACAGTTTGTGTTTATTATAAAGTTTTTTTGCTGTTTATATGCAAAATTTATTTTATTTTTTTGATATATTGAGACGTCTAGATAACATGCTGTATTAAAATAAAAAAATATTTGCATGTTTATAATGCCCCCAAATTTAAAGTATACATAAAACTCTTGTAAACCTCTCCACCCATCTCTCGTAGCTTACATTCTAAACACAAATGCGAGTACCTATGCATATAAATAATACATTATATCAGTCATCTTTTTATGATTTATTTCCGAAATCTGTATGTGACCTACGGTCATCCGAAGTTTTCTTCTATGCAAGAGTACCCCATTTATTATTTAAATTTGTTCCAGAGTTTCAGCCAGAACGGTATGAATAGATTTTAACTGAAATGGGGGATTTACCTGAAATCAAGATTTATATTTTCATACGTAATCCTATCTTTACCCAGTCATGTAATTTGGTCTGATTCAGAATATATTTTACGTGTGACTGTTTTTGTGCTGATTTATGTTAAAATGGTTGGCGAAAAAAAAGTTTTTTATAGGTGTATTTTAAAGCGTCGTGCTGAAAAGTTGACTGTGATATTTTTTTATCCGTTAAATTATAAAAGGGTAAATTTTTATTCAGATCGATAGGTATAAAATTTTTTTAATTTTCTACAAAAACACCATATACAATAAACTTGTTACAAAAAACATTATTTTTAAGTTCGTAAAAATGTCATTTTGAAACCTACGCTTTAGTTGGATATTTTATCAACCCTTTTATAATTATTAATAATAATTATATTAGGTTAATATTAACTTAAGTAAGTACAAGTTTTTTGCCAAATTTACAAGCGACATGGATCATGACCTATATGGTGCCCAAAGAAAAGTGTGGAAGATGCTTGAAAACAGAAAGAAACCCATAAATGAATACGTTCAGGTTAAAGGAGTCACTACGGAGGTGTGAAAAAATTCTTCGGGAAGCTATATGATACCGAGGAGACTCAGGTGGTAGAAGGATACCAGACAGCATCTAGCGCAACCGAGATGGAAACATGGGCAAGATTAAAAAAACTTGAGAACAGAAATGCTCCATGTACAGACGATATACCAAACGAGCTTCTAAAATACGGCGGTGCAGGGCTGGCAGCAAGAATGACAACACTGTTTAACAAAATCTTGAGCACTACGGAAATCCCGAAGGTCTGGCACACCAGCATCACAATTCCTATATAGAAAAAGGGCAAAAAACAAAACCTGAAAACTACAAAAGAATAACTCTACTATGCTTAAAAATAAAGTTATTTACGGGGTTGCTCAAGGACAAACTAAAGGAGCAAATAAAAATCAGAGAGAAACAAAAAGGATTAAAAAAAAATAGATCAACAACCGATGCCACATTTATTACCAAGCAAATAAAGAAAAAAGCAATAGAGTACAATACACCAACATTTATTTGGTTCGTCGACCTTACTAAGGCATTTGACAGAGTCCGCCTGGAAGACTTCATAAAAATCCTAAAGGAAAAATAAGCCCCTGCTAACACAGTAACAACGGTATACAACCTTAACACTACTAACATAACGCAAATCAAAGCTGGAGAGAATCATAGAAAAAGTAACATCCCCGAACCCGGGATACAGATGAAAAATAGGGCTATCAGCATGGTCTGTTACGCCAACGACGCTGCAATATTCGCAGAAAGTGAAAATAGCTTACAGAGACAATTATTTAAGTTCTACCAGATCAGTCAGCAACTGAATATGGAAATATCCATAGGTAAAACAAAAACCATGACCATCGCTAGGGAACCAATGAGATGCAAGATGGTAATAGATAATAAACCCATAGAGCAGGTCATGCAATTTAGATACCTGGGCATAGGTATGTCCAGCGCTTACGACCCGGTAAAGGACCTGAGTAACCAAATTAACAAATCAGCCAAAATATCAGGATGTCTAAGGGAAACTGTATGGGCTAATTCCTATATGCGAAAAGAAAGTAAGATCAAAATATATAAAACATGCGTCAGGCCAATAATGACCTATGGTATAGAAGCGAGAGAGGATACCAACAAGACCAAACAAGAAGAGATCACGTAAGAAACACTGACATTAGCGCATAATGCGAAGTACAGGATGTGATGAGAGGGGAAGGTAGAGAAGAAGAGAATGGTATAACTACGTGAAGAGAATGACCGACGATAGACTACCACGCATTGTACTAGAGGGAAAACCAGCAGGGACCCGTCCACCCGAAAGACCACCAAGGAGATGGAGAGACAGCTGGCAGTCCACATCCTAGGAAATAATTCAGAGACAAGTCCGGAATCAACAGATCATCTAGATATTTAACAAGTAGAAGAAGAAGAAATTTTTTGCACGCGTTAAATGTATTATTAAAAATGGTATATTTCAAATAATACTTTGTTAAACTTTTACTTTTTTAATTTAATTTTATGACAGTGACATGTAATATTTATTTTAACATACAGAGTGTTTAACTTATAATCGTTGTACCTTTACATTTATAAATTGATTTTAAATTTACAAAACAATTGTCGATATGCGTGAAATAATCTCGAATTAATTAAAAATAATCGGTCTTCTGGTATTATATACGTAGGTACCCAATTCTTCCAGAAGTGTTTATGTGTAGATGGTTAAAGAAATAACTTGATCCGATTGGCTGAATTTTTTTGTTTTTACAAACGTCGAGAATTATAATTTAAAATAGTCAAATTTTTGCCCTTGGAAAAATGGCCATGCAAGAAAAACAATTATACATTATGTCGTAGTTGTCTTAGGTATATAAAGTTTCAAATATAAAATCATTATTAGGTAGACATAAGTCAACAAACAATTACAAAATTGCAACCAATACCTCACACAGTGATTGCTAATTAGTCTGTGGCTATATACGGTGAAACCAGTTTAGCCAAAGTCAATCCTTTACACGGTTTGTCAATTTACAATGACCGCAAATTCTCCAAGTAACCAAATCCATAGCTTGTAATTTTAACCCCCAACCTCACATCGCCCAGCTATCTGCTTCACGCTACAATAGTCTAGTTATTTAAGTGACGATTTCAATGTAACAATTTACCATATTTTCTATTAAACGTCGTCTAACGTGAATAACCGATATTTTGGAATTCGAGAGATGTTAAATTACCTTATTTTAAAATTGTTTTATAGCAATCGAGTTTTTTAACGCGGCGGTAGTGCGATTTGGTAGAAATCGTCACGTAACGTAATGGGATAATTTGCATAAAAGTAAAGGAGATATAATAACGAAATGGCATCCTTTGCATGAAAATAAGAGAGATAATCTAGTGCGTAAACTACGCATGCGCGCAAAACAAATATTACCACAGTTCCTCGCATCGGTGGTTCAGTGGTAGAATGCTCGCCTGTCACACGGGCGGTCCGGGTTTGATTCCTGGCCGATGCGTTTTTTTTGTGCTTTTACCATTTAATATACAATTTTTTTAAATTTTATTAAGGTATTCGCGAACTACATTTTAAAATTGTTTGGCATATCAAAACGGAGACCAATTATTTTCTTGGTAAATGGTATAGTTTACGGACGAGAAAGTTAATGTCACTGTTCTAAAAGCGCGTGGTGCTTTGTATGACAAACAAAACAGTGACATTTGTTTTCTTGTCAGTAATTTTATTTTTTTGTTAAGAAATATTTTTTACTTTTTAGTTTGATATACTCTAAAAGCGTGTTTTTTTAGTTTTTTTAAACTATAATTTATTATCATTTAACCTCAACACAGGGTTGTACAGACACGTGGAAATTTTGTGAAAACGCATTTGTAATTTGTGTTAGATCATACGTGAATATTGTTTTATTATTGCAATTAGGTTTTTAAAAATAGAAACTGCAGCAAATGAGTGTAATACAGATTTAGAAAAGTAAGTGGATAAAATTGTGTAACTTGAGTACAAGTATTTACTGTTTACATTCGTTTATTGTACATGTGATTTGAGTGTTTACCATTTATTTTAGTATTTAAATTATAGGGAGACAATTGTGAAATCATTCAAAACACTTACATCCATAATGATCCAGCGCAATACACAACAAAACAAAATACTGTATACAATTGATGCTGTTTTTTCGAGATTTTTAGACAAAATTTAATCTCTATTATACATACATACATATAGTCACGCCTTTTTTCGTAGGAGTAGGCAGAGACAACTTCCTTTTACTTCCACTACGGTTCTTACGTACATCTTTTGCTTCCTCTACTTTCATCAGGGCTCTCATGCATGCTCGTCGGTAGTTGGTACTCTTAACCTGGCCTTTCTTCAAAACAATGTTAACCTGATCGAGATATGTTCGCCGAGGTCGACCTCTACCGACTTCCGTCCATTCACACTCGCCTTATAAATTTGTTTCGTCAATCTTCCTCTATCCATCCTTTCTACGTGTCCAAACCATTTAAGCATTCCTTTATCTATCTTTGTAACCACATCTTCTTTTACACTACAGCGTTTTCTTATCTCACTATTTTTTACTTTATCCAACCGAGTCACTCTGGCTATGCTTCTCAAACTACTCATCTCCGCAGAATTAATCCTATTTCATGCTTTTTCTGTCAAACCCAATATTCACTACCATACATAAGTGTAGGAATCAACACACCTCTATGCACAGCAAGACGTGCCTTTTTTGACACCTTCTGGCTGTTCATAAAGCTATACAGTGCCCCATTTACCTGTTTTTCAACCAACACTCTTTGCTTAATGCCACTGTCATACTTTCTATCTCTCGTAAACTTTGAACCCAAGTACACAAATTCATTTGCTTGTTCCACTCTTTCTCCCTTAATCGAATCGAAACTCCACAGTTTGTAATGATTTCTTCTCTTTTAAAAACCATTTTATATATATATATATATATATATATATATATATATATATATATATATATATATATATATATATATATATATATACCACTCGAGCTGTAGGTGTCGAGACGTGTTTCTAAATTACTCTGTAGTTTTGTTTAACTGATAGAAATTTACATTAGTAGTAATGAGTGAAAATAGTGATGGAAAAAGTAAACTGCATATAGTAAAGTCAAACGTAGTTTTATCGGTAAATAAAAAACCAAAAAGTTAATTTGTAAACAATCAAGATAAGGAATTAATAAATCAATCGATACTGGACGGTGTGGAGACTAGATCGCAAAAAACGTATAAAACCGATAAATTTACTTTTCATACATACAGGGGCCGGTCAAATTCTTTACCAAAGAGTGTTTATAAAAGTGGATTAAACAAGAATGTTCAAAATAGCGATGATGAAAAGAATACTGGGAAAATGGATGAACCTGATATATTTCAACCAAGGAGCTCGTTATCACACTCCCCATCCCACATACCAAATGAAAATAATAAAAAAGGCCACAAAGAAAGTGGAAAAAGATTTAGATCAAACATAACCTCTGAAACTATTGAAAGACATAAAATTATAAAACAGATAGAAGACTGTAATAACAAAGACTTAAATATAGTGCAAAATCTTAATGAATTTAAAGAGACCGAAGAACATACACTAAAATTCATTGAAACAGTTCTAAATTCCTTAGAAGTCATTCATTCTATATTAGAAAATGGTGACTTCAAAAAAGCAGTAGAATATAATAAAAGGGAAGCTAAATGTGCTCTTTTTAATATACACAAAATTATGACTAAAATGGTGTATAAAATTGGGCACTTGGAGACAGAAAACTGTAGACTGGCTCAATGGGTAACCATGCTAAATAAAGGAAATATAAATATGAAGAAAAATACAGAACACGGAAGTATGGAGGAAAAAACGAACAGTTCCATAGTGCAGAGGCAAAAACCAGAAAACGTATTTAAACAAAACCAGAAGCAAGAAAAATGGAAAACTCCCCCAAAAGAAAGTAAACACGAAATGATAATAAGAATAAATGAACAAACAGATGCAAAAATGGGCTTGCATGAAATTAAGCAGAGTTTTGTAAAAAATAAAGTTACTGAAAATGTTAAAAGAGTCGCACAGCTACAAAGTGAGACTTTAGTCATGGAGTGTCACAATGCGGAACAACAAACAAAGATAAAAAACATACTTGTCAAGGAAGGCGGTTTCCTGCTAAAGGAAAAAAAATACAGATCCTATGATATTAGTTACGGAAATTAAGAAAGGATATGACCCAAAGAAGTTTATAGAAGAATTAATAGAGCAAAATCTAGAGAGCAAAATATGTTTTGGTGAAAAATTAATCAAAGATATAAGATATGTACCAATCATGTAAAAATCAAAGAAAAGATAACTGGGTATTGCAAATGAGACCGGAAATATTTAAATGGTTTATAAAAAATGAAAAAATCAGTTTTAATTTAACCAAGTTATATGTTCAAGAGTACTACAAAATTGCCATGTGTTTCAAGTGTTGTAACTTTGGGCATGTTGCTAAATATTGTAATGCTCCAAATTGTTGTGCTAAATGTGGTGGGGAACATGAAACCAGACACTGTGCAGAAAATGCAGGGCTAGACTGCCCAAATTGCAAAAAACTAAGACTAGCTGAGAAAAAACATAGTGCACGAGATATAAATTGTCCAGCGTATATTTTTCAAGTTAAAAAGCATCGTAAATATGTCAATTACTCAGATCCTAAACAGGATTTTTAAAACCGAATTATGGGTCAATATTAATAAAAAGCCAACAACCTACAAAACAATTAACTTCAGTAATACACCAAAACCTACAATCAATTGGAAACAGTAAAGACGAGATAGAAATTCTACTAAGTAATGAACCATCTTGTAAGATTTTTTGCGCAACTGAACATTGGAAAACAAACGAGCAATTGAAAAATTATAATATCGAGGGATTCTGGAAAGTAACAAGTTTTTGTAGAGAAACGGAAAACTCTCATGGAGGAATTGTCATTTATGTGTCGTAGAAGCTTCAGTGTAAAGAACGAAGTCATATAAATGTTTTTGCGATAGAAAATATATTTGAGTGTAGTAGTTGTGAAGCAAAAAATAACGGGAATAAAATAATAATTATTTGCTTTTATAGACCGTCAGGTGCTGATATAACATTATTCTTGGAAAGACTTGAAGATCTCCTTTTTCATATTGCAAATGAAAAAGCTTGGATTTTTCTGGTAGGTGACTATAATATCGATTTTTTTAGTACTAGTAAAGTTTTACAAGACCTTTTTTTATTGTTAGATGTATATAATCTACACCATACTATCTGTGAACCTACAAGAATAACAAATACCAGTAGAACTTGTATAGACAACATTGCTACAAATTTTGAGGGTAATTTTGAAGTAACTGTCTTACATTCGTTAATCTCGGACCATACTGCGCAGAAATTTCAATTTTTTTTAGACAACTATGGTGATACAAAAAATACCTTTCAAAACTTTAGTAAAAAAAGCCAAAAATCATTTAAAAATTCGTTAAACGGAATAAAATGAGGCAGATTATATAATCTACCAAAAACTGACATTAATCATCAATGGGACTATTTCAAAACTACAATTACCGAAAAATTTAACTATTATTTCCCTATTAATATTAAAAAAGAAATTACAAAAATCAAAAACAAAAGCTTAAATACAAATAATAAAATTAAAAAATGTAAGAGAGAACTAGATGTTTTATATATAATTAAAAATAGAGATAATAGGTATGATGAAATATACAAACTTAGGAAAAAAGAGTACAATAGGCTACTTCAAGACAATAAAAAACAAGTTTACTCAGAAAAACTTAAGAACTCTGACAATAAATCTAAAAGTGCGTGGGCAATTTTAAAAGAAATCAGAGGAACTAAAACAAACAAAAAATAAATAAACATAGAAGGAGATGCTCTCACAAAATCAAACGAATTTAACACTTTTTTTGCAAACGCAGCGTTAGAGTTATTGTCAAAGTTAGAAAATAGACCTTACACATCAAATATACCATATTTTAAAAAAATGATTCAACATACAATATTAAACAAAAAAGAACTACTAAAATGCGTAAGGAAACTAAAAAATAAATAAAGTGCAGGACATGATGAAGTATCAATGAGTCTCATTAAATATATTGTCGATGTGATAGCTACCCCATTAGTTTACATTATAAATAATTCAATAAATTCTGGTATTTTCCCTGATGACTTTAAAATTGCACTGGTAGTCCCAGTTTATAAAAAAGTAAATGAGTCACAAATCGAGAACTACAGACCTATAAGCATGTTGTCATCTTTCTCCAAAATATTTGAAAAGATCATTGTTTCACGCATCGTAGTGTTTATGTATTCAACTAATCAATTAAATAACATTTAACATGGTAATCTTAAACAAAAATCAACCTTAACAGCTGTTTTCCAATTGACAACTGAAATATTATCAACATTGGAAGGACACATTCCTTTGGGTTTATTCCTGGACTTATCAAAAGCATATGATTCAATAAACTATGATATACTGTTAAGTAAATTGGATTGTTATGGAATTAGAGGATCAACATTAAAGTGGATAGAATCTTATTTATCAAATAGACAACAAAAAATTAAACTTAAATGCAGTAATAATGAAGTAACTTCTGATAGTATTGAGATAGGCCTAGAAATTCCTCAAGGGAGTGTGTTGGGACCAATATTGTTCATACTTTATGTTAATAATATAACAGAAATTATTGAGAATACATGTTGGTGTTCAATAACAACATTTGCGGATGATACAAATATATTGGTGAAATGGGATAACTTAACAAATTTACAGCACAGAGCGAACACAGTATTTAATAGTAGTATCGATTGCTTCACAAAAAATAGATTGATCATCAATAAAGATAAAACTAACTTAATAGTATTTAAAACAAATAGATCTAAATTAGAAGTACCAAATGTTTATACTATTTATGATACACATATATTTTGCATAAATAAGGTTATAATGATCGATGCTTGGTCGATAGGGCTTGTTATAATAAAAAATTAGGGTAAATGTTTATTTTAAAGTGTTTGTAAAAAAATTTTGCACAATCCAATTCAAAATCCAGACCTACAGCAGCTCGTACAAATGTAGTATTGTCACCTTATTTTATACAATATTTGTACTAGGTAATTATTTTGATAAAAAATTTATTTTATATTTATTAAATGTTCATTCACATCAACAATAACCACTAATAAAAAAGTTTTGACTGCTTCCACATTTTAAAATGTTTTCTTGGTGTATTCTCCAGTGGGTATCTATCATCGTGAAAATCATACAATTAATTTACTATCAAATATCGTTTTGAAATTACATCCCCTCACATACCACACAATTTACATAGACCAGAAAATAATTTGGAATAACACCGAAAACTGGAGGTCTTGATGCCCTCTCTCTTGCGGTAAACACGGAAAACTACTTCCGACTCATCTCTATTTATTTATAAATAAATAAATATATATATATATATATATATATATATATATGGGGTGGGGCACCCCATACGACACGGTCCCAGTAAACCAAACTATAAATTTTTTCGGGAATTTCTTTATTTTTTTAGATGTATATTGATTAAGACTGCAAAGGGAAATTATTTTGGAGTCTACAGGGTGGCTTAAAAAGGTGTGACATATCAAAGTTGTGTTTTTTTAAATAGAACACCCTGTATTTAGTTACACTTTTGAATGGTTTAGGAAAAAATAATATGATTTCATATAAAGTACCATGTTGCTTACTATAATCGTTCTCGAGTTATTGATTTTTTAATGAAAATGCTAGGTACAATTGGAAACTAAATAACATCGAAATGTATAGAAATCATTCCTTCGAATTCTGACCAAGCATAAAAGAGGTTTTGGGCTATTGATTTCGATAAAACCCGTATCTCAATATTATAACAGAATGTTCAAAACTCATTGTCACTTTTTTATAATTTCGGACAAAGATAACTTAGTTATTTCAAATAGAACACCCTGTATTTTTTTGGTCTAAACAATATTAAATTATATTATCTTTAATTTCATATTGGGGTTCCCTATACCTAATCTAAATAGTTTTTCAGATATTGGCTTTATCAAATAGTAGTTTTTATTTCAATGCATTTATCGACTTAAGAAAGCTTTGAAACGACATTTATTCAACTTGTTAAAAGAATTTTTATTATCAGTTATTGTATTTTACGTTATTCAAAACATTAACTGAATTATTACCGTTGAAAATAAAAACTTATCCCATTCAAGAGCGTATAGATATGATTTTAGCGATTGGTGAGTGTTTAGAGAATTGGATTTTGGCGTCAAGGGTGTATGCCCAAAAATATCCAGACCGGAATCATCCAAACAAGTTGGTACTCAAACGATTGCTACATGAATTTCGTAGGACTTAAAGTGTAGCTTATGAAAAGGCAAAAAGACAAAAACCTATCATTGGAAATGAGGAAAATCAATTTCTTATTATGGGATCAATCACAGAAAACCCTCAATAAGGACTGCTTCTCAAAGAGTGACGCCAATATTATTAAGTGTTAAGCAGTCTTTCATAGAGTGGCTCTTTGTATTAAACAGGATGATCGTCATTTTAAGCATCTACTTTGAATTAAATACATTTGTGTTTTATATTTTGTTGTTGTTTCAATTAAATAATAAAAAAAAATTGTATAGTCTGTTTAATAAACTACTGTCAGAATATAAAAACTAAATATTTTCGATGAAGTAAAGTATAACTACGGTCAATGAGAATTCTGTTAGCAAATTTAATAAATGTCGTTTCAAGCTATCTTGATTCAAAGAATGCATTGAAATAAGAACTACTATTTAAAAAAGCCAATATCTGAAAAACTATTTAGGTTAGGTATAGGGAATCCCGAAATGAAATGAAAGATAACTAAATTTTAAATTGTTCAGACCAAAACAATACAGGGTGTTTCATTTGAAATAACAAAGTTATCTTTGTCTGAAAGTGACAATGATTTTTGAACATTCTGTATAATATTGAGAAACGGGTTCTATCGAAATAAATAGCCCAAAACCTCTTTTATGCTTGGTCAGAATTCGAAGGGATGATTTCTATATATTTCGATGTTATTTAGTTTCCAATTGTACCTAGTATTTTCATAAAAAAATTAATAACTTCGAGAAACACAACTTTGATATGTCACACCTTTTTAAGCCACCCTGTAGACTCCAAAATAATTTCCTTTTGCAGCCTTAATGAATATACATATAATGAAAAAGGGAAATTTCCGAAAAAAATATTGGTTTGGTTTACAGGGACCGTGTCATATGTGGTGCCCCACCCTGTATATATATATATATATATAAAAATGTGCCCAGAAGGTAATCTCGACGGTTAGTAAAAAACAAAATTTTAACGTTCTTAGGGATTCCGTAAAAGACTCTTTTTTACTACCCAACGTTTCGAAAATGTTTATTTTCTTTATCAAGGGCTAAAATATAATTTTAAATAATTCACTGTTATAATTATACATTATATTTGGATTTTAAAAAATTAAAACGAAATTAATAGAGAATTTTTAACGTACAACTACTGTTGTTATCAATGTAAAATTTAAATAAAAAAAAACGACAAGCCAACAACTTTTAGTACAGGTATTTTGGTGTGTTAAGGCGAGTTTATACAGCAAATAAAATAAAATAAAATAAAATAAGAAAAATAAACATGCCCAAAACTATGAAAGCGATTATACAAGAAATAAGAAAAAATAAGAAATAATAATAAGAACAAAAGATGGCCAACTTTTATTTCTTTGTCTTATTTTATTTTATTTTGTTAAACAGCTGTTAATGCGCGTGACCCAAATCTTTCCTGTTCTAAATGTTGCGAGTTTACAATCAACCTAACCTAACCTAATAATATTATTTGTAGAGGTATTTTTGATTTTCCATCTATGGCCCGTATATTTATTACTTAAAAGCATTCATCTGTGTTCAGAAGCTTCAGCTACAAAAAAAGTGATTTAAAAAACGTTAAACTTTCTGATTTTTTAGCACTTGCGCGAGCTTTCTCCATTATGTTGGCAATAGTGAGCAATGAGCAAAGCTTTTTCTTTTAGTCGGGTGTTCTTGTATTTTCCATCAGTTTTTGAATATAACTGAGGAAAGGTCGATTATAATATTATATTATTATATATATATATTATATAATATTATAATATTTTTTAATAGAAAATGGATGGTAGATATTAAGTTAAATAATTTTAAATGATGATAAAATTTAAAAAATCCGTATTTAAAATAAAATAAATCAATTTGGAGATTATGTACTGTTATGCATAAAACACAAAAGTCATTGTCAAAAAAGCTGCGATTTCATCGGTTCATTCTTATTACTTATTTTATTTTAGTTATCTGTATAAACCAATGTTTTTTGCACTCATTCCTTATTTTATTTTATTTGCTGTATAAACTCACCTTTAAAGATCAAAAATTTTACTTTTTTGTGTGTTGAACGAAAATAACACCAAACACCATCTATGAATGTTGCTTTTTCTTCATGGAGTGGTGAGAGCCTCCTAAGTAAAGCTGCTTACAGTGATGAGGTTTACTCAACAAAAAAAATACCACATATATACTTTTTCAAAGAATTTCTTTTTAAAAAATTTTCTATTTTTCAAGGTATGTGTAATATGTTGAGTATCTCTTTTTTTGTTCGTATAAGAGTTTGTATCTAGGGTGGTTTCTAACATTTCTAAGCAAATTTTTTTATGGCAATATGGGCTAGAATGTACGATTTCAATGTAGTTAAAGTTAGGGTGATGCCCGGTTAAAATACAGTGGCAGAACACAGTTTTAAAATTTTTTTTTTTTTTATTTGTCATATTTATATCTCATACGAATCCAAATGACAACATTTTTGATTTTTAACATACCTAAATACCTGTACTAAAAGTCGTTGGCTTGATAATTTTTCTTTTTATATAAAATTTACATTGATAACAACAGTAATTAGTCTTTCTTTACACTTATGTTTAAACGAGCGTTAATAGTATGAGCGATATTGTTGAGCGATATAAAATTGCTTTTTTGAGCGATATTTTTTGTAAATGAGCGATAGAATATAATTAAGTAAGCAATAATCAATTATATTTTGAGCGATAAAATATTATATTTTAAGCACTTAAATTTAATAAAATTGCGTTATTTCAAAAGACAAGTTTATTTATTCATGGTTATTCATAGTATAGGTTAAGGATGAAAGTGTCGATCCAACTCTGAAATTCCCAAAATCAGGACAGGCATCCCTTTCCAATTCAACTTATACGTAGCATCAGCATCCAGATGCTTAGTCAATGCCGATTGAGCTAACAGTCAATTGGTCGAGATTGATAAGCGAAAACTAGCTTCGCCATCTTCTTCGTCTTTATCAGCGTAAGTGACCGTATGGGCAAATACAAATGAAGTGTCGTCATCTTCGGGAATAGTTGAGTTGCTGATGCACCAGGCCTCGAGTTCACCTAAGCTGATGGCGCTTGAACCGTAGAGCCTCTTTTTTAGTGCTTGGAGGTAGTTGCTGATCTGTGCAACATTCCGTGGCTTGAATCCTTACTACTTAAGAGTCTCAAAGATGCGCTTGGGCTTCATTCTAAATGTAATGCAGAAGATGATATTAGTAAATTAATTCAATATCTATTCAACTACTTTTACTTACCGAGATTGTTGAAAAAGAGATTCAATCTTCTTATTCATAGCAATACTGAATTGAGTACTACCGGTATCGGAGCATGAATGAGCAAATGTAGCACGATAAAGGTCCACACGCAAGGAGGCATCATACAACATTTAAAAAATATTTTAAAAAAAAAATTCTTGGAGTGTTGAACTTTCTTTTTTTAATATTAATTTTTGTAATACATCTGAAAACACTTAATATTTCCGAAACAGTTGAAGATAGGTATGGGACATTGTGCATAAATTATGTATTGTATTTAAAATAAGAAAGTTGGTATCGGCCACTGTCACATGACACATCCTATATAGTTATTTTTTTTTGAAAAAAATGCGCATCTAAAAATACAAATCGACGTGTCCAAGCGTTTTTCCCAACACGCTCTCATTTATTCGTTATTATATTTATTCCATTTGGCTGTTCCACACTGTATATATATATAAATATATTTTTCAAATTGTCTCCGCGAACGGCGGCGTAACGACAAAAAGGCACTAATGAAAACGAGCGACGGCTTTTTTTGAAATGAACATTTTCCCGAAGGAGTTATCATGATGGGAAACATCTGCACAAATCTGAAACCGCAGAAACTAAGACAGATGTTGAAGGTTTAATTTGAAGGGCCTATTGCTGAAGTGTGTTACAAATTTTGGCTGTAACGCTGATAAATGTCTTGATATCGGCCATCTGCTCAACGAAGATATTTAAGAGACTTTATTATAAAAATGTACAAAATGTACAAAAAAATCCATTTAATATTTTATGACAGCATTTACAAATATATCTTGCAGATGGCGTGGCACGAGTGTGGCCGAGATGTTAATTATTGGACAGAGTTTAAGCTATAAATTAATGACTAAATTTTTGTAATATTCGTTAGAAATGTAAAACTTATTTTCATTAAGAAAATAGAAAACAATCATTTGGTACATAAATAGAAACTAAATAGAAAAACATTGTAAATTATTTTATTTAAAAGTTTCACCGGTAGAATTCTACAACTTTAGACGAACATTTTTTAGTTAAATGCCTTCTTTACGCCGATATTTAGGTCATATTGGCATCATCTGAGAAAAAGTGGCAGGCGACGGTTAATAATTACATAATACCTTTAAAATCAGAGCGATAAAAGTAAATGTAAGCAAGAGGTGAGTAATGGTTTTTAAAAGAAAAAAAAGCACAACAAACTGCGAGGTGCTGATTGAAGGAGAAAAAGTGAAACAAGTCAATGAGTTAGTATACTTGGGTTTAAAGTTTACGAGAGACGAAAAATATGACTATAAGTAATCTGAGAAGTAAAGCTGGAGTGACTCTGATGAAAAAAGTGACGAATAGTGTGATAAGTAAACGCTTCCTCTACTTTCATCAGTGTTCTCATACATGCTCCTCGGTTGTTGGTACTGTTGACCTGGTCTTTCTTCAAAACAATGTTGATCTGATCGACATATGTTCACCGAGGTCGACTACTACCGACTTGTCTATTCACACTCGCCTTATAAATTTGTTTCGTTAATTTTTCTTTAACCACCCTATCTACGTGTCCAAACCATCTAAGCATTTCTTATATATCTTTGTAACCACATCATTCTCTTATCTTACTATTATTTACTTCTTAGACCACTCATTTTCGCAGCAATAATCCTATTTTCATGCTTCTTCTGCCAATCCCAACATTTACAACCATACATAAGAGTAGGAACCAACGCTCCTTTATGCACAGCCAGACGTGCCTTTTTTAACACTTTTTGGCTGTTCATAAAGTTATGCAGTGCCCCATTCATTTGTTTTCCTGCCAATACCCTTCGTTTTCCATCTTTTGTAAACTTTAAACCCAAGTATACAAACTCATTAACTTGTTCCACTCTTTCTTTTTTAATTACAACTTCTCTGTTTATCATGCTTTCTTCTCTTTCAAAAACGATTACTTTCGTTTTGCTTGCATTTAGTTTTATCCCTTTGATTTTCAGAACATTATGCATAACATTAACCATCGCCTGCAACTCCTCTTCAGATAACGCTAATATGACTTGATCATCGGCGTAAAGAAGGCATTTGACGATCAAATCATTCATTTTTAATCCATACGCACTCTCTTTCGGATCTTTTAAACAATTGTCCATGTATAAGTTAAACAGCCATGGCAAAGCCACACATTCCTGTCTCACACCTTTTTCGATGTTAAACCAGTCTATGCAAGCTCCGTTTATCCTGACACAAGCAGTGTAATCCTTGTAAAGTGATTTCAGTGCTCGTATTAAACTACCGCTCATCCCATACATAGACAATGTCGACCATAATTCACTCCTCACCACTTTGTCATAGGCCTTTTCAAAGTCTATAAAAACGCAGTAGACCTTCTGACTCTTAGCCGAATTTTTTTTGACTATACCTCGTAATGAAAAGACCTGTAGGCTGTATAAGGTCCATGTGTTGTTTTTTCACATCCTTTCGCTGGGTCTTATTTAGAACATCAAAGAAAGTTAAAGGAATGCTTAGACGGTTTGGACACGTAGATGGACTAGATAAAAGTAAATTGACGAAACAAATTTGTAAGGGGGGTGTGAATAAAAAAGTCGGTAGAGGTCGTCCTAGGTAAACATATATTGATAAGATTAAAATTGTTTTGCAAAGTAGCCAGGTCAAGAGTACCAGCAACCGATGAACATGTATGAAAACACTGATAATAATAATAATAATAATAATAATAATAATAAACGACTTTATTGCTTTCATATTTAAATACAGAGAATACTTACATATAATAATTGACATAAAAGCAAAAGGCGAAGTTCAGTTTATAAGTTGATATAAGTTGATATAAGATCAACTTACAAACTGTTCTTCCACTTAACCTCTAAAATATCGCTAGGTATGTATGTTAAACTCAAACAAAACAAAAAAAAAGCATGATAAGATATCCACATATATACATATATATACACACATATACATACATATATACATATACATATAAATATATATATATATATATATATATATATATATATATATATATATATATATATACATTAAGATCTAATTTTTATCACATAAATATTAGGGTTGTATTGCAAACAAATGTTTCTTGAAGGCCTTCTTGAATCTCTGTAAACTATAAGTTTTAAACATGGTAGGGACCTCATTATAAATTGAAGTTATTTGATAGGTATAACTGCCTCTAAAGATTTTTAGTCTGAAAATTGGCTGCGAGAGGATATCTTTTTATCGGATATTTAGGTTATGTATATCGGATCGATAGGTAATTTTTCTGTGCAAATATGAGGGTGCTTTATTAAAAATTATTTTTTGGAAAAGAACAGCCTTCTGTTGGTCATATTTAGCCAGCCATTATCTTTCAATTTGTGTGAGATATGTTCTCTTCTGCGGATACCAAATACTAGTCGTAAGCATGAATTTTGTACTTTTTGAATTTTTCTCTGATATAGGCTGGATAAAAATGGTCCATACAATACATCTGCATAATTAAATATAGACAGTACTAACGAGTCACACAGATATGATTTTACATTTATTGGAAGAATTTGTCTATTGCCATATATAGTTTTGATAGTAAAGTATGTACGTTGAGTAAGTAAATTTATGTATTTTTCAAACTTCAGATCAGAATCCAGTATTATACCTAAACTTTTGGATTTCCTTACGTTTATAAGTCTTTCAATCTTTATTACAATACGCACACTATCAGAAATCTCATCTCGTTTGTTTTTATTTCCAAAAAGTGTAACATTGGATTTACTACAATTGATGCTTAGGCAGTAATCCTCTGCGGCTTTAATGAAACTATTAATATTCTTATTTATATGGTCACAGGACTCAACTACCGCACTGGGGTGAAAACTATGGTAAAGTTGAGTATCATCCGCATATTGGTGTACATTACAAATTTGTAGATTTTTCACAAGACAGGAAGTATATATAGCAAAGAGCAAAGGCTCCAAAATGGAACCTTGAGGGACTCCACACTTTAAATCCATATAACTGGAGGAATTCTTATCAACTAAAACCATTTGTTTACGATCACAAAGGTAAGATGCCAAGATATTTCTAGCATTATTTGAAAGTCCTATGTAATGGATAATTTCTAGCATTAAATTATGGTTAATGGTTTCGAAAGCTCTGATAAAATCTAGTAAGACCAGAACAGTACATTCACCTTTGTCTAAAGCTCGAATAACATCATCAATAATATGGAGAAGAGCCATTGTACAACTACCATTGTACATTCACCTTTGTCTAAAGCTCGAATAACATCATCAATAATATAGAGAAGAGCCATTGTACAACTATAATTTTTCCGGAATCCAGATTACGTTTTAGGTAAAAGTGAATACTGATCAATATGTTTTTTTAGTTTTTTTTAGTTGATGATAGTTGAAGAAGTAACAGACGTGTGTAAGAACTGTAACAAGTGAAAATAATGGGTCTCTGTCTTTCACTATGGAAGAAAGGTATGACTATATTTATGTATGTTAATTCACTGCGTCTTATGTTGTGGAAAATTAGTCTGATTGAACGTAGGCTCGGAACCAACCTTTGGGAATAGAATTCGCGAAGAAATTCTTGACATAACTATCAGTACACAGTTTATGAGTACCAAAATAGTTAACTGTCAGGTATCTACCGAGCCCTCATGCTCAGATCATTGACACATACGATCTGATATGAGAACAGAACAACGTCCGATAGTGCAGTTTTAAGATCCAAAATGCACAGATTGGAAAGGGTACTGTGAATCCCTCCAACAGCACCTATGTAACGGTACTAGCACTATACAAAATAAAGCCGAAATAGATGCGGCGAATAAGCATATCGCATCTGCCCTTTTAACGACCTATAAGGAAAACTGCCCATTAAAGAAGAAGAGGGACCATAGAGGTACACCCTGGTGGAGCAAGAGCTTAGACAAAAAAAAGAAAAAGTTCGACGTCTCTTCAATCAAACTAAAGAAACAGGTTGCTGGGAAATCTAATCGAATGAGCATATCGCATCTGCCCTTTTAACGACCTATAAGGAAAACTGCCCATTAAAGGAGAAGAGGGACCATAGAGGTACACCCTGGTGGAGCAAGAGCTTAGACAAAAAAAGAAAAAGTTCGACGTCTCTTCAATCAAACTAAAGAAACAGGTTGCTGGGAAATCAATCGCACAGCTCTAACGACTTATAATAAAGAAATAAGGAAAACCAAAAAAAAATCCTGGAGAAGTTTCTGTTAGAGTATATCAGATATACCTGCCAGCACAAGAATCCACAAGGCCCCCTCCAGAGATGTGACGCAAGAGATTGGCTCGATAAAACGACCAGATGGCTCTTTTACGGACTCTGGTAGGCAAACGTTAGAGACTCTCTTGCAGAGCCTTTTTCCTGGCAGTCTGTTTATGAGGGACCAGAAACAAAAGGGAGGACTGGAGAAATGTTCAAAAGTGGTCACCCCAGCATCAGTACAATGGGCGGTGAACTATTTTTTCCCATACAAGTCTCCAGTGGAGGATGGTGTTTTCCCTGCTTTCATTTAGATGGGTAGCAAAATTTTAATACCTCTTCTGGTTAAACTATTTCCAGCGAGTTTAACGTGTAGTTATATTCCGCTGGGCTGGTCAACGGCGAGAGTTGTTTATATATGTCAAACGGGTGAACGATTCCCTACCATTCCCTACCTAAATCCTTTCGGTCGATCAGCCACACCTCATTCTTAATGAAACTGCTGAAAAAAATTATTAATAGACATATCAGAGAGGTGAATCTTAGGAAACATTCCTTAAACCCCCATCAATATGCCTACCAAACCGGTTAATCTGCGGATTTAGCACTAAATAATTTAGCAGGTAAGATCGGTCATTTCCTTAAACATAAGGAAATTGCGCTGACAACTTTTCTAGATATAAAAAGAGCGTTCAATACCACCCTACCACAGTCGCTCTATACATCAATTAGGGATAGAGGGATCGACAGTCAAATCTGCAACTGGATTAAAAGCATGATTGAAAACCGTAATATCATCACTGCATGGAGAGTCGGTTAGGTTCAGGGCGGCAAAGGGGTGTCTACAAGGTGGGGTCCTTTCCCTTCTAATGTGGTCACTCCTAGTTGACTCTCTGCCAAGCGAGCTTTCCATGCAGGGAGTAGAATTTTAATGCTATGCGGATGATCTGGTTACAATAGTTAGAGGAAAATTTGAAGCGACGATCTCAAACGTCCTCCAAGAAGCCCTAAACACAGAATACAGATGGTGCGAGAGGGAACAGATGGAGGCTGCATATCCTATAAGGAGAAAGCATTTCATTTGCGGTAGAAGTGAAATACCTGGGTGTAGTTCTGGATAAAAGACCCACCTGTAACGCCCACCTAGAAAAAACTATAAACGAAGCTAGGTTTTCGCTCTGGAATTGCAAAATAGTATGCGGAAAATCTTGGGGAATGAACCCCAAACAGATTTACTGGATTTATTAAACAATGATAATTTTCATGGTCTCGTATGGTTCAGTAGTCTGGTGAACCAAAGGGTTACAACAGACAGCTAAATCAAAGCTTGCTGGCCTTTAGTGGCTGGAATGCCTGGCCATAACTGGAGCTATGTCCAGCACACCAACGGCAGCAATGAAACAAGCAAATTAATGGAGAGCAACTCGGGGATCACTTCGGGATACTGAGTGAAACAAAAAATCACTAAATTCTCGGGATGGTTCCTGACTTGCTAGCCACAAAAATACACGTAGAAAAGTCGTTAAAAGTATTCTTTCCGAAGAGAAACTAATGGGTTAGGGGAATCCTATTCCCAGAGACTGAATACGTAATGTATACAGATGGCTCAAAAACCCTAGATGAAATTGGGGCCGGTGTTTTCAGCAAGAAACCAGTCTTGGCAGGTGTGCTACAATCTTTCAGGCTAAAGTCTTCGCTAGCGAATTGTGTGCAAGAGAGCTTACCAACAGACCTCTAGCAAACAAAAACATAAGTATAATATCAGACAGCCAGGCTGCTTTAAAAGCACTCAGCTCCAACGAGATAAATTCTAAACTTGTATGGAATTGCATCGAATTCTTAGAGTACCTTGGTGCGAATAACAGGGTGACTCTACTGTGGGTACCTGGGCACGAGGACGTGGACGAAAACGAAAAATCCGACACCCTTGCAAAACACGGGACCGAATTTGCGTTCACTGGACCAGAACCGGTTTTTGGAGTCACCAGAAGTGCCGCCAAAACAATTATTTCGGACTGGACGTAGACAAAAACACTCACGTACTGGTCCGATATACCAGGGTTGACTCACTCGAAGGCGTTTCTACCTAAACCCTGAAACACAACTAAGCAGATCCTAGAATGGAGCAGAAATGACCTGCAAATTCTAACGGGACTGCTTACAGGACACTGTCGTCTAAGATACCACCTCGGAAGGATAGGTCTGAACCAACAAACGGACTGTCGATTTTGCTGCGTGGAAGACGAATCAGCTGAACATATATCATGTTCATGCCTCGGCCTGGGAAGAATAAGGTTCAACATATTTGGTTACATCAACCTAGAACCTACCGATTTCAAAAAAATCTCACCCTATACAACCTAACCTAACCTAACCTAGTCTGATAAAAAATCTGATTTCTCAACAATGCGCCCTTTTAAATTTATTTAAATGATGGTAATTATTTCGTAAATAATAAGTTAGTAAATTAAGCACAAATCGCTTTATAATTGCTTTAAACTGACAGAAGCACAATTTATAAAGATACTTTTTAATAAAATAAAATTGAAAAACCTTGAAACCTTAAATTGAAACCTTAATATTATTTGCTTATATTGATCATTTTTTATTAGTCCAAATATAAAAAGTTTTTAAAAATTAATATATTTTTGACAATACTGTAATATGTATGTATATATGATTACGTTTTTAATGGACCCCATTCTAAAATTTTATCTAAAATCATTCTGAAACGTCTATTTCCTCAAATTTTTCCTGTGTTCATATTCAATTTGTCATTCATCGAACCAATCCAGAAAGAGAAACATTTGCGTTAAAAATTACAATATCTTTGCAATTAAAATTTTTCTCTGGTAAATTTAAATTTATATTTAAAATGTAAGTGAATATAATTTGGTTATTATAAAATCATACGCGGAAATGCTATACAACCCAGCATTTGCAGGCAAAGTAATTCCGGAGTTTTACTTTTTAATTTAGAACGTGGCTATAAATTTTTTAACACAGTGACGAGATTTAATATAACATGTTCATGCTTGTTATAGTACCCGTTGCATATTAGTTTTAAATTTTAACGCATTTGTAGATGCACGTATTTTATATAAAGGTAAAAAAGTACCACGTTGGTGATTTATGAGGTGTACATTTTTTTTAAATAAAGACAAAGTGTATTTTAAAATTTCGTTTGTTAAACGTTAAATTAATGTGACATAAATATCGCATGTGTGGGATAAAATTTCCTTTTCTATATAAAATTTCAGTACTCTCAACAAAAAAAACATAATTTTGTAGTTAACAGAACTTCAACTTTAAATGACTTAAACAGTCCTGGATATTGACTTGAAAAACTGAAATTGTATTACACAAAAAAGATTTATTTTTATACTTAATACACCAAACACAATTTAAATTATAACAAGTTAATGTTTAAATGATGTACTGAATTTTTTAACCATTTAAACTTTAAAAATATATTTACTTTATTAATCAGTCAAGCTGTTTTTTATGGAGAATAAAAAAAAAAAAAAGATAGTGAACTTCCGAAATAATTTTTCGTCTTAATTATCTCGGAAACAAAAAATGATATCGACGTAAGACCAATTGTATTCGACGCATAATTACGCAACTTAGAACTGATTAGATTTTTAGCAAAATCGGTTAAGCTGTTTTTTATGGAGCATCAAAAAACTGAAAAAAATTGTAAACTACTTGAATTTTGCAATTTATAAATTATTCTATTTTTAATATAGAATTTTCAGACGCTATAACAGTGAAAAATTATTGTTAGTAATAATCAAGCATTGTTTATAACAATTGAATATTGTTACCAGCAAATAATTATTGATCATAATAATTAAAAAAAAATTCAACTGTTATAAACAATTGAAAATAGCTCCCGATCATGAAATGATAAGAAATTTTTTTAAAGAATACGGTTGACCTAAACAGAATATTGTTAATGTGGTCTGCTTAATAGAGTGTACGTTTTGTTGTGATGCTTCTAAAAGAAGTCAACAACATGGTATGTAAAGCAAATCTATACAATCTGTAAATCAACCACCCTACTTAAAAGAGTATAGGGTTTCTGCGTATATAATTTTGAATACAAAAATACTATTAATATTGTAAATATTAATAAATACACCATATAAAGACATCAGTTTATATATTCACAAAAAAAAACCTTATTAGTCAAATACAAGTTTTAAACATAATATTGTACCTACGTTTTAGTACTTTTTAAAATTAGTGGGAAAACTTTGGATAATTTATAAAACGAAATTTTAAATAATAGACGAGAAATAGCAAGCGAAGTTGAACAATCAATTGCTGCCTCAGAAACTTTTACTTTTACATCAAGAGCTGGAAATCATTAAGAGAAAAAACAAAAAAAATAGTATAATTATATTCAGCTGTAGTGAAATTCAAATATTGATATGTGGAATACTATTAATGACTTTATATCGAAACCTGAAAATATGCCACTAATCTCTATAAAAACTGACGTGAAAGATGTAATTACCAAAACTTTCCAAATTGCAGAGACCTTTAATGTCTATTTCATTTCTATAGGTGAAAACCTTGCTAATAAAATAAATACAAATCAAGATTACATTGAGAAAAGAGAAACTTGCAATCACACAATGTTCCTACACCCTACCGATGAAAATGAAATAAAAGAAATTATATCACAACTAAAAAATAAAAAAAGCTCCAGGTTTTGATGGTTTAAAACCAGAATCACTAAAGGTTGTTAATGACTACATTTCAAAACCTTTAACATACTCGTACTTAATCAGTTACACATTTTTAAATCTATTCACGCTGTCGAAAATAAAAACCCTCTATAGTTTACTGTAATAACACTATAGTTTTCTATAATTTATATATATATATATATATATAAATATATATATATATATATATATATATATATATATATATATATATATATATAACAGTATTTATAAGACCATGCCATCCATCGGTGTCTTCATAGATTTAGCTAAGGCCTTCGACACCGTCGACCATACCATTCTTCTAAACTTCTAGAGGATATGGGAATACGAGGCACTTTACAACCATTATTTAAAAGCTATTTAACAAATAGGAAACAAAATGTCAAATTAGGGGATACATTAAGCCAAGAAAAAAATGTTACATGTGGGGTGCCTCAGGGGTATCATATGAGTGGGGCGTGGTCGCCCCTTCACCGCGACCCTTAGTAGGTCTATTGTGGCTTCAGGGGACGGTACTGGGACCTATACTTTTTAACATATATTTAAATAATATTTTCTTACTAGATACTTATTGCAAAATTATTAGTTTTGCCGACGAAACTGTTTTGTTTTGCGAAGATAATAACTGGTTAAATCTGAAATTAAAATTGGAACATGACTTGAAAACAATTAAGATGTGTTTTGATTACAGGCTCTTGCCAATAAACTTAAAAAACAATGTCCTTACCATTTAGTTTATACAGCAATGTTCTTCCTAGTTATGATCTTGTAGTCAAAGATCAATGTTCTATCCCAGCTGAAATAAAAATAAAATATCTTGGTATATACTCTAATCTAAAATGTGACCAACACGTCGAATACCTCTCAAAAAAATTACGTTGTATATTGTATAAATTTAAAAAAATATGTAGTATTATAAATTTTAGACAAAAAATTCAAATATATAAAAGTTTAGTGGAATTTCACCTCAATTATGGAATTATACGTTGGGGAGGTTTGTTGAAAACGTCACAGCCAATGACGAGGATGTTCCAGAGCCTTTTTGACCAATCTAAAATTATAGATAGTTTGGATACAGTTAGAAGCTTCTTCTGAGATATGTGGACGACACAGTGCTAATTGCTGTTAGTCAGGAGGAACTGCAAATACTCAAAAACAGAGTGACCGAATCATGTAACAAGTATGGGCTAAGTATTAATACTTTAAAAACCAAAAATATAGTTGACAGCATAACACCAATACAAATCAGGGCATACGGGATACTGCTAAAAAAGGTTAACAACATCTCGTACCTGGGCGCTTATATCAATGACAACTGGGACATGAGCAAAGAAATGAAGATCCGTATCTAAAAAGCTAGAACGGCCTTCTTTACATTAAAAATAATTCTCTGCAGCAAAGGATTCACTTTAAAATTAAAAATCAGATTAACACGCTGTTATATATACTCCACATTGCTCTACGGAGTAGAGAGTTGGACGCTGAGCGACTCATTATTGGAGAAAGCCTGTGAAATGTGGGTCTACAGAAGGATCCTACAAATAAGCTGGATGGACCAAATAAGAAATAAAGTGGTTCTACAACGAATGAGAAAAAACACAGAAATAATTAAAATAATAAAAAGCCGAAAACTCGAATACTTCGGTCACGTGATGGGGCACCCAGAGAAATATTACCTCCTTCATTTATTGATGCAGGGTAAGATTGCCGGAAGTAGAGGTCCAGGACGAAGAAGAATATCTTAGCTCCGAAATCTTCGAATCTTCGAAATCTTCATCCGCTGAACTATTCCGAGCTGCGATAAACAAAGTTATTATAGCCAATATGATTGCCAACGTTCGATAATCGGACAGGGTAGCGAAAAAATAAGAAAAAGCTTCCCGTCTTTTTTCAATTTAACGTTAAATATATAAATTGGCCTTCGTTCGCGAGAGTTGGTCAGTTTTCTAAAGTTAATGATTGTGTTCGCTAGTTGACATACATTGTATTGTATTGCTACAAATTACAGTTACAGTACATTCCCACTTTAAATTAAGGGGTTGGGGAAGTGAAAGAGAGGGTGTTGACAAATGACAGATATCTGTACCGCAAAAATATGTCCCCCTTGAAACAAAAATCGACGTTTTTTAGCATTTTCTTAAATTCTTATAAATATGCCAAATATCAAGGACTGTTTTCCTTAGCACACTCTGTATTTTGATTATTAGCAGAAAAATATATTTATTTTTTTTATCAATTACATCCTTATTTATAAGCAGAATAATATATTTACTTTATTATTCACCTATATCCTTATATATTAACAGATCTGTCTTTTTCCTACATACCTATACTATTTTACAGTTTCATGGCTAAAATACATAAATTCATTAATATAGTCTCGATTTTTCCCCTCGCAGTAGGCAGTGACCACATGTTTTTACTTGATACAATTCTAACACACGTCTTTTGCATCTTCTACTTTTATCAGCGGCTATCATACATCAGAAAAGACAACCAAACTTGTAAATTTTTAAGGCGCATAAACCTCGGATGGGCAGCTTACGGCAAATTAAGACACATATTTAAGGACAAAAATCCTATAAGTCTAAAAAGAAAGACGTACACGTGTATCCTACCGGTTTTCACATATGCGGCAGAAACCCTAATGCTCACTAAGGCTTCAGCAAGGAAATTGAGGGTCACACAAAGAAAGATGGAAAGATCTATGCTGAGGATGTCACTCAAATACAGAGAAAGAAATGAGGAGATTCGTAGACGCACAAAGGTAAAAGACATAATTGAAAAGATCTCAAAGTCGAAATGGAGGTGGGCCGGTCATGTAGCACGACAAACAGATTAAACTTCTGGAATGGAGGCCATGGTCAGACAAACAAAACCCCGGAATACCACCCACCAGATGGACAGATGATTTAAAAAAGATCAACACCAACTGGATTGCAGCGGCACAGAAGCGTAAAACTTGGAAGAAACTTGAAGAGGCCTATGTCCGATAGCGGACGCAAATGGCTGGAGGATGATGATGATAAATGATCATACATCATCGGTTGCTGGCACTCTTGACCTGGCCCATTTGCCTACCACATCCTTACGCCGTTGACCATATTTCTGGTTCCTCCGCCTTTAGGGCTGATTTCTCAATCCTAGGACAAAAGAGCTTGCCAGCTCCTCCACCCGAAGCAGTTGAATGGTAAGTGGGATTGCTTATACCGGCAATTACTCGGTCGTCAGAGCCTCGTCTGTTATCCATCAGGGTGCACCGGATGATCAAAAATTAGGATCATCACACGGGCAGGTGAGATTAACATTTGGATAGGAAAGGCTGTAGCTTGCGCTTCACTATCCCATATCACCTATTTACCATTCGTTATTTTCTTCAAAGATTTTCTTTAAAAAGTAAAAAACCAATGGTAGTTATTTTTTATTTCAGGTTTACCTTCTTCTAACTATTTTTAAACTCTTCGAAGTAGCTAAGTTTAAAGTTTATAAAACGGATAACTGTATATTAATGCCCTGGCAGAGAAAACCATTTTCTCCTCGACCGCACATTAATTGGGAGTATCGATTAAATAAACTAATTCGTGGGTATCAAGCTGGCTATGTGTAATATCCTGGCTGTTTTCTAACAATGAAAGTGTAAATAGAGAATGGCAACTTTAGCTTCACGAAACTATGCTTAAAATTAAGGTTTATTGATTAATGTCTTGTAAAGTTCTCAAGTATATTGTTTTGTTATACCAACTTAAAGGATACACATGGTTCAAAACGATTCATTGCGATGAAAAATTTTGCAAGATTAAGTTTATTTTATTTATTTTATCTGTGAAAGTAAAGTATACCTGTGAACTTTTGAGTTTAAAATTTACGAGAAACGAAAAGTATGACTGTGATATTGAGCGAAGGCTATTGGCAGGGAAATATGAAATTGGGGCGCTGCGTAACTTTATGAGCAACCAGAACGTGTCAAAAAAGGCACGACTGGCTGTGCATAAAGGAGTGCTGATTCCTACACTTATGTATGGTAGTAAATGTTGGGTTTGACAGAAAAAAAACATAAGCGGCAGTTTTAAGAATTGACGGCAGTCACACAAAACAAATGAATACACAGCGAGAAGTGAGGTAAGGCTGTATTTTGTTACCCATCTTGTTAAACGTGTACTCAGAATACATCTTTCGAGAAGCACTCGACAACATTGGCGAAGGAATCACTATAAACTATAAAGGAAAACATGAAAAAAGGTTTAATAAAGGCCCAATGAACTCAGTTGGCCGTTCACGGCAATTACTTTAAACTCACTTGGAACGTGCCTCTAGGACGCACGTATTGTTTATTAATCATTCGTATTTATTTCACAACCAAGCGTCTAGAAAAGAGATTCGGTGTTGATGTTTTGCTTTCATCAGTCGATACGATGTCCTACTTTAGGCAGCGTCGGTCAAGTTTATGACAGAAATGTTGAATCGCACAAACTAAATTAAACGTATTTTAAGTTCAACGTTCTTTTACTTAACAAGAGTTATCCCGAAACTTCAACGTACCTACGAGCAAGGGACCTAACAAATACATGGCGATCCGGATACATTACATGGTGATCCTACGGAGTCTTTGGAATCTAACAGCGCAAGCTCACTTCTAATATCATGGGAAACTCAAAGTCAACAGCCCAAGACAGGAAACAGGTAAGACGTAATAATCCTTATGTATGTCTTGGTTACCATCAGGGTGCTAAAATTCATCTGGTCAGTTTGGAAGGTACAACGCCGAGCTCTAAAAAGGAACATCCAGAGGAGTGTGGTAGCACAGCCCAATGCTACTTTTACCGTTTAACCAGTGTTGTGCATAGACCTCCAAGAATAAGACAATCTAGTGACATTCGGTAAAAACTGTTTAAATATTTTTTTGCACCATTAATAATTTTATTATGAGTCTAGTTTCGCATTTATTTTTACAAGTTAATTACGTTTTACGCACACCTGACACAATTAATGATAATAATTAAAATTAATGAGCATTTTCATTTCGTCAATTCATTAATGTATTTGCAAATAACAATTCCTCTTTTCGTATTAGCCACTATTTAAATGCCTTAGATAAATTGGGAAAATTTTGTAGAATTAATAGTCACTCTTGTAGTAGATTAGAAATGAATGGCAAGAGAATACTAAAAAAGGCAGAACCAAAGAGTCTAGAAACTATATATATAATTAATAAACACGTTGAGTTATTTAAAAGATTAACTTCGGTATTGTCACAAAATTGGTCCGCTTTGAACAAGGCTAGAGATAAAGTTACCACATCATTTTTATTATTAGATTGCCCAATTCTTGCAGATCTATCGACACAACAAATTTAGAAGCTTTAAGTGATAGTGAAGGTAAAGACAATATGGCGCTAACAACTGTAGATTTTTTTAATCTAGCTAGCAAAATCATTCCAACAGAATTTGACGGCTCATTCGAAAAATTACAAACATTTATAGACGGAGTACAGTTACTTCAAATACATGCTGTAAACAACGAAAAAATCGCTGTACAGTTCTTAAAAACAAGGCTAACAGGCAAAGCTCGTTCATTAATAACGAACGAGATATCTTTGCAGCAAATAATAATTACTCCGAAAAAAGGAATTCAGGGTGAAAATTCACAATTAATATTGGCAAAATTAATGAAACTTAAACAAAATGGCAAGGAAGCTGTAGCTTACGCCAACGATGTCGGAAAATTGACTGACAAATTACATGCTGCTTACATCTCAGAGGGAATGCACTTAGAGTTAGCAAACAAATACACGGCGGACAACGTCGTAAAAGCCTTATGCACTAACGCATCCAGCGATAATATGAAATTAATTATGTCAGCGGGCAGTTTTACCTCAGCTCAAGAAGCTGTAACCAAATTTATTAGAGTAGATACTACCGCCGTAGAGGAAGACAGTTTATAGGTACATCAATCACAGTAAAATACAAAGAGTAAGGCAGTACACATACTTGGGGACAATCATTAACGAGAGATGGGACAACTCTTAAGAAATACGATGTTGCATCGGAAAGGCCCGCTCTGTGTTTATTAAAATAAGCTCGCTTTTTAAAAGCCATAATCTATGCTTAGACATGAAGTTTAGACTCTTGCGTTGTTATGTTTTCTTGGTCCTTCTGTATGGCGTAGAAACCTGGACACCCACTAAAGAGACTACCAGGAGAATTGAAGCGTTCGAACTCTGGCTGTACATGAGAATACTAAAAATATCTTGGACACAAAAAATTACCAACACAGAAGTAATGCGATGGATGAATAAAAAAAAACTATTAGATACCGTAAAATGTCAGAAACTTCAGTATTTCGGCCACATAATAAAGAATCCAAATAGATACGGGCTACTACAGAAAATCCCACAAGGCAAAATTAACAGCAGGAGAGCACCTGGCTGAAGGAGAATATCTTGGATGGCAAATCTTAGAGCGTGGTTTAACAAATCATCAGCAGAATTTATCCCCGAATCGCCATTAACAAAGTAAGAATAGCCATGCTGATAGCCAACATCCGGAACGGATAGGCACTTGAAGAAAAAGAAATGTTATTATTATTATTATTATTATTATTATTATTATTATTATTATTATTATTATCATTATTATTATTATTATTATTATTATTATTATTATTATTATTATTATTATTATTATTATTATTATTATTATTATTATTATTATTATTATTATTATTATTATTATTATTATTCATGGGAAAGACTTATTCACTACTTAGCTTAAAGCTGGTATCATTTACCTATCCCGGATATAAAGTATCAAAAGGATTAGGCTCAGTTTACATAATAAACTTGCGCACTGTGTGACAAGTATTTAGTATGACCGCCTTCTGGATGTCGAAGAAGGTGTTTTTCGGTAGTCCCAATTTGGCGATACTTTCGTGCAGGGTCTTAGGTACGACAAAAAATTCTGTAGAAAAAGTGGCATTTTGCCTTTTATTCCCCATGTATGTAATTGTTTTTTGATAGAATATCGCCATGTTCTATCATAGACTTTTTGTAAGTCGAAGCTAACTGCTACCAAATGTTCTCTTTGGTTGAATAAATCATGAATCATGTTTTTCAGAAAAACTAGGGTGTCAGTTGTCGAGTGCCTGCCACGACAGCCAACTATGGGATAGCAGACAGTTCGACTCCAACCACAATGACAGTCTGAGGTTGACCATTATTATTTTTATTATTAATATTATTATTATTTATCAATGAAGGCTAAGGTCTAAGTCTATGACAGCCTATTTACAAAATCATACATAAGTAAACAAATTATAGAATATGAAATAATTAGTAAACGAGATACAAATTAGGAGTGTAATAAATGTTCGTCGATTTTATTTTTAAATATTTTAACTGATGATGCTTTAACTGTTTTCTCACTTAAATCGTTCCAGAAAATAAAAAATCGATTGGTGACAAACGTTTGTCTTGGTACACATTTAAAATTTTCCTTTTTTAACTTTAGATCATGTCCTCAAAGACGGGAGTCGGTTTTTAGAAGGAAAATGTCTCTGAGGTTTCCATAATTAAACTTAATCATCCAGAAGGTGAGTATAGGATCTCCGTGTAAGCGGCGATCGGCAAAGCACGGTAAGTTAGCCATCTGTAGTCTCTCGGAATAATCTAGACGCGTACGACCAAAGGACAGTCTTGTAGCCCGGTGTTGAACATTTTCTAGCAGGTTTTGATCTCGGATGAGCACTGGACACCACACTATACCCGCATATTCAAGCAACGGACGAACATACGTTTTGTACAGCTTTATAGAAGATTAAAATGAAGATAAATCACTGAGTTGGAACGCTTACATGTTTTTAAAATATATTTGGAACATGTTAAATCTGATGTGACTGTAACACCTAAATCTACATAAGCTGATACTGGAGCAAGAAGTTGTCTGTGAAGTGAATACTGCAAGCACGGGTTATTTTTGCCATGGTGTAGTACCAAACATTTATTCACATTTAAGACAAGAACCAGTTAAAACACCACTCACTTATAAAGTCCCGATCAGTCTGTATAGTATTGTGTTCTAGCAAAGGATTACCATAAATTTTTGTACCGTCAGCATAAAAAGCTTTTTTGCACTGGATATAATAAGGTAGGTCACTTGTGTAGGCTATGAAAAAAAGTGGGCCAAGGAAGGATTCCTGAGGAACACCACTTATTACTAATCTTTCAGATGAATGAGACTGACCAATCCTGAAATGAAATTTTCTATTTGATAGGTAATTTTTAATCCATGGCAGTAGTTTCCCACGAATGTCATATGACTCAAGTTTATATTGTAACATTGTCAGAAAAAACATGAAAGTAAGATAAATGCTGCAAAGATGAGCAGTCTGAGAAGTATAGCCGGAGTGACTCTCCGGAAATTTTCTGTCACCTTTAAATATAGCTAGCAATGATTGCGATTTTCCGAGATGGGCTTAAACAACAATATCAATTTTTGGTAGCTAATTTTGCTGCTATTTTGCTGACCTATCCCTGCTAGCTTGATAAAGCTGTATAAAATAATTGATAAAAAGTAACAAAAAATCAGCGAAATCACTGCTTTAACTTATTCACTGTTATTTAAATAAAATAGTCATTACAAAAATACCTAAATTTCTTTTATAATTAACAAAAACTACCCACACTATTGGCAGTAAATAGCTTACCGATCAGGAAATAATTCGCCACACAAAAGTAAAACTTTATGCTACAAATTATATTCAAACCAGGTTTATACGAGTCTATAAGACTTCAAAAATAACAAGCAGCTATATTAAACTCTTGTTATTGGCTTCTTTTATGAACCATTAAAAACAAAAAAATTTCAAATAAAAATTAATATTATAATACGAAGTGACCCTACCAAAATTAAGGATTTTTTTAAATTTAAATTAACATACAGCTAATTACACATATATAATCAAAAACATGGTTTTTTTTTTACTTAAAATAGTCGCAAATAGGGTAGACCTATCTAGTGGGCCGCTGACGGCCCGCACTGCGACTGTTAGAAGGGGAAGGGATTATAGAAAGGAAATAATTGTGGACCCGCTTTTTAAAAAGTTGCAGGTCATAGTTCTCTAGAAAAACTGATTTTGGTAGCTTGTTCCATTCCGTAGCAGCCCTGTAAAAGAAGGATTCTTGATGGAGATTGGTCCTTGTAGTGTCAATCTTGAGAGTAAATAGTAAATCAGTGAGACTGATCAGCGTGCCGAATTCTTCGGCCGAATGTGGCCAATGGTGGTACAAGAGTTTTTATTTCTTTGGAGCATCTGCATGGAAATATCTGTAGAGTAATGACTGGTCTTCAACTTTTCTTCTATGTTCTAGAGGGTAAAGGGTATCTGTGAGAGTTAAGCTGTTTATCAACCGAATGGCCCTTTTCTGAATGGAATCTTGAAGACGAAGAGAATGCCTTGGTGCTGAAACCCAAATGTGCGAGCAATACTTCAGTAAAGGTCGGTTTTAAGCCTTGTACGTTGATCAGGAGTAAAAAACTTACTAGCTTTCCACAAAAAACCTAGCCTCTGGCTTGCTGACTTTGCGATGTTAGCAACATGGTCATACCAAGACATATTATTGGACACCATGACTCCCAAAATCGAGATGAAGGGACTTGGTTTAAGGATATTTCCGGACATTTTTATGGAATGTTTTGAGTAATTTACTTTCTTGGAAAACATGGCGCTTTGTGTTTTCTGGGCGTTGAACTGAACAAGATTGTTGGTTTCCCACTCGACGATTGCTTCAAGATCTCTATTGATGGAATCAACCTGTGAAATCAACATGTGCCAGAACTATCGTGTCATCAACATATCGTAGGTTTGACACTTTTTTTTTCTTCACCAAATTTCTATAAATATTAAAATGTTATGCGGCGGAACCACCCTAGTTTCAACGCAAATAATCTGAAAATAATGTTAGCAAATACCCTTTTAATCAATCGGTGACAACGGTTTTTCCGTTCACTGGTAATGCGTCACGCTAGTATCCCGTCAACGAATTTCTCAAATACCGGGGCTAGATTCCGCGAATATCGGAGGCAGTGTTGAAAAGACAGGACAGGGTTCCCTACCAATACTCTAATACTATACCAAAACTAAACCGTATGTCTCATATAATTACAAAATAAAAGTAACTTAGTTACGCCGCCTACATCGGTAGAAATTTGTACCTCCCGCGTTACCCACCAATTTTAATTTGACCTCTTAATTGGTAAACTTCTTCTTAGTAAATATTTTTTGCAGCTACATATTAAAATAATATATCTCTCATTCGGGATTTAAAACATTTAAAATATCTCGTGTATTTTCCAAAACATAACTTGCTGGTATGAACCATCCTGTATAATTTAAAAGCTTAATTTCCGTTTTTACAGTTCATTTAATTAATAAAATTAGTAGCGTAAAAAATTATAAAACGAGCTTAAAATTTTTCAATTATTTGAAGTTACGTAAACATTTTTGTTGGTATGTAATTTTGATCACTTTTCTTGGTGTTATTGTAAATTTAACTTTCAACTGTCATAAAAAATCTAGGCACCTTAAAATTTTAATAGGCATTAATAAATTCTTTGATGATAATTTTAGTTGCTTCATTAAACGCATAAAGTGTATCAAAATGAAAAAAATTTATTTTAAATGTACGCCAGTCATTATCTCGATGGCAATATGAGTTTTTTTTTAATAATACCGAAAGAATAAATTTTGCCGCGTAACTTCTATCGCCGTTTCCATATAGTTCTACAAAATACAACTTGCTTATGCAAGCGTGAAAGGAGTCGTTGTTATTAGAGAGTACAACTCCAAAAGTTCACTATACTTCCTGGTTTATAGGGTACAGGATGTCACAGTAAATGCAAAATATCGCCAGATGTATGTCGCATAAAATTTGCATTTTGAATAAAGTCATCAACTAGATAATTGTCTGCACCTGGCTTTGTTTGAAATTCTGAGATTGTATTAATATAGCGTTGTATTAAATTGTAAAAACAATCTTAGTCTCTTGCAAACACTTGAAAAAATTTCCTTGTTATAACCCGATGTCTCATTTATTTTAATACCGTGTGTTCCATTACATTTTGGTAAGTTTTAACCTTAACCATTTTTGAAGTGAAAACTTCTTTAGCGGCGTTGTACACTTTTTTTGTAATGGGTAAAAATTGTTAAACTCGCGTCAGGACACGTGACCTGATCGAAAATTCGTAAGACGGATGGAGAGTAGACAGCTGGCGTGGCGTAGGAGAGGGAGTATCCCCCTCTCTTTCTACGGCGCGGCGAAAATGTATGCCTGCGCCGGCTGTTTCGTTTAGGCGGCGCACGTTAATACTTAAGTTTTCACTTCTGCCGGCACTCCCAGAGTGCAACCCGTCGTTTTTTTTAATTTTTCCATTACGACCCAGCCTTTTATCGTGTTTAAAATTGATTTTATAATTCTTCTTGAGCAGTCGATCGTTAGTATCAACGAGGTACGAATTGATGACCAAAGGACCTCACACACATCTTATAGGAAAAGTCCTTCGGTGAAAATCGCTGGATTTTTGATATGTTGTACCTATAGCTATTCTGAGTAAAAATCTCCATTTAAACAACTCGATCTTGTGACCAGATTCGGCGCTAGAGGACGCTAAATAATGAATTTTGTGATCATAAGAAATATTGTCGGTAAGACATATTTACAGGAGGAAGAAAAAACTGATTATCTTGGCTATTATTAAACATAATTTTAACTAAACGTATTCGTGATTTCTATGACTATTATTTTATACGAATGTAACTTAAATTAACCAATATCTTTATTAAATTGAGAGAAATATTCAAAAATAAATAACAATAAATCAAAAACATGCGCCACTCGTGTCAAGACTTTTTCTAGCATTCGGTAAATACGCGGCTTTGCTGCCAAAAACTCGCCAACCGTAACGCCAACTACTGATTATTTTAACGGCTAAATAAATGTTCCTAATTGGCTAATTTCAATCGCGTGAGTTCTACTAAGAGCCAATAAACACTCTGAACCCACTGGCGCCGAATCTCAATTTTGCGTCTTTTGTAGATACGCGGTATGCAGAGTGCTGTTACGCGGTTTTGCAGTCTCACCGACGATGTGTTTTCATAATACAGATGACCTATATGCGGCAGTATAAAAGTATTGCATAACAGTCACAGTTAACGCCCCCTTTCACTCGTAGCGTTGAGAGATGCTTCGATATGAATGACCCAGTATACATGTGTTTTATAGATTATGAGAAGGCTTTTGATGAGGTACAACATTCCAAAATGATACAAAACCTTCAAAACATCGGGCTGGATCAGCTTGACATAAGAATTATTTATTGCTAATTTATATTGGAATCAACGTGCTTTCGTTCAGGTGGAGAGCCATGTATCGGATGAGGTAGAAATTCATAGAGGATTCAGGCAGGGCTGCATGCTTTTCCCATCATTGTTAAATATTTACTCTTAATCTATTTTGTCCGAAGCTCTATCTGAAAACTAAAAAGGAATTTACGTAAATGGTGTACCAGTAAATAACATCCGCTACGCTGATTTTAATGAGCAGTTCTTCTAAGGACCTGCAATGGTTACTAACAAGAATTAACCATGCTAGTAATGCCAGTGGTTTAACACTAAATTTAAAAAAGACAAAATTTATGATAGTCGCATACTTAGGACTTTCTGAACTGATAGAGTATGCAATGCTGATGTCTTGTTACTTTTAAATACAATGACCAAGATCTTAAACACAGTGAAGCGATGAAAACTGGAATACCTTCAGTAGAAAACGGTACCAGAAGAAGAAGATCACTCGTAGCTACCAATCAGAGTTTGGTCGCTAAATAAACATTGAAGAATGGTGACAGATTGAACACAGTAGGTACATTTTGTGTTAGCCATTTTTTATTCGTATTTTAGCTTCTGTCCAAATGACAAATAAAACTAAGAAGATAATATGGGATGAGTAAACAGGAATAAGAAGAGAAAGGAGATGAATGGATTAGGTCTTTTTATTACAAGGTACAGTCGAAAAATTCTTGGCTAGAAGTCAGAAGGTCTATTGCGCTTTTATAAACTTGGAGAAGGCCTATGACAGAGTGGTGAGGAATGAATTGTGGTCGACATTGTCTATGGGTGGGGTGAGCGGTAGTTTAATACGAGTACTAAAATCACTTTACGAGGATTCCACTGATTGTGTAAGTATAAACGGAGCTTGCACGGACTGGTTAAATATCGAAAAAGGTGTAAGACAAAGATGTGTGGCTTCGCCATAGCTGTTTAACTTATACATAGACGATTGTTTAAAAGATTTTAAAGATAGTGCGTATGGATTAAAAATGAATTATTTAATCGTCAGATGCCTTCTTTACGCCGATGATCAAGTCATATTAGCGTCATCTGAAGAGGAATTGCATGCAATGGTTAATGTTAAGCATAATGCCCTAAAAATCAAAGGGATCAAAATAAATGTAAGCAAAACGAAAGTAATGGTAAAGAAAAGAAAGCATGACAAACTGTGAAGTACTAATTACGGGAGAAAGAGTGGAACAACTAAATGAGTTTGTATACTTGGGTTCAAAATTTACGAGAGATGGGAAGTGTGACAGTCACTTTGAGCGAAGGGTGTTGGCAGGAAAACAAATAAATGGGGCACTGCATAGCTTTATGAACAGCTACAAAGTGTCAAAAAAGGTAAGTCTGGCTGTATATAGAGGAGTGTTAGTTCCTACACTTATGTATGGTAGTGAATGTTGGGTTTGGCAGAAGAAGCATGAAAATAGGTTGAATGCTGCGGAGATAAGTAGTCTGAGAAGTATAGCTGGAATAACTCGGTTAAATAAAATAAAGAATAGTGAGATAAGAGAAGGCTGTAGTGTAAAAGAAGACGTTGCTACAAAGATATATACAGGAATGCTTGGATGGTTTGGACACGTAGAAAGGATGAATGAAGGAAGATTAGCAAAACAAATTTATAAGGCGAGTGTGAATGAACATATCTCGATGGGATCAACATTGTTTTGAAGAAATGCCAGGTCAAGAGTACTAACAACCAACGAGCATGTATGAGAGCACTGATGAAAGTAGAATAAGCAAAAGATTTGTGTAAGAACCGTAGCAAGTGGAAGGAAGTGTTCTCTGCCCACCCCAACGGGAAAAAAGCGTGACTATATGTATACATGTATAATTGATAAATGAGCAAACTTAAGACTTGTTCAAATTAATAAACGCATTATTTCGAGCGCTGAGTCAACATTTTATTAAAGATTTCCTTGTGAAAGTCCACTTATTAGGTGCGATTTCTTCCTTTTTTTTACCTTTTTTTGGATCTTGTCTGCACTACTTAGTACAAAACAATAAGTCAATGTTATAAGATGGGACATATCTTCGTAGGAAAGGAAGTGTTTTTTAAAGGATATTTTTTAACCAAAATAGTATAATACAATACAATAAAAAACATTTATAATATTTATATTTTTAAATTGTATTGGTAAATACTGTTTGTTTTATCACATAAATTTTGGTTTAAATTATCGTGAGACAAAAATTTAATATTTGTTTTATTTCTGTAATTTGTAAAATAATGTTTAATTATAATACTAAAATGGATTTTTTTATTTATTTGCCAGTTATTATTTATAGTATTTTGATCCTAAAACAGTGATCCTTTTTCCATTTATTTTTCTAAAAACTTTATTATCCCTTGGAACTCTTCTATTTTGGTTACTTTCGAAGTCATTCTTTCAAATTAAAATAACTCGACAGACGACAGAATCTTTAAAACGCTGCCATCGAATTGTTTTTATAAAAATTTTCAGTATTATTTTTATCTACGGTTTTATTATTTTGCGGTGCAATATTAATTGGATGAAGGATATATAAATAAAATTGTATTATTTCAATCTGCAATTTTTAAAAGGGTAAATAAAAATAATTAATTTAATCGTTTAATTTTAATTAAAAAATACTAGTCCATTGATGGTCAATGTTTAACATTTACAGTTTAAATATTCCAAAAAAAGTCGTACAAACATTAATAAATTATATGCTGGTCACTATACTAAATTATGGTAGTGAATGTTAGCAAAAGAAGCACGAAAGTAGGATCAATGCTGTGAATTTGAGTAGTTTGAGAAGTATACCTGGAGTGATAAATAAAATGAGGAATAGTGTAATAAGGAAACGCTGTGGTGTGAAAAAAGATGTGGTAAAAAGATAGATAAAGGAATGTAAAGAAGGTTTGGACACGTAGAAAAAAAAAGCCTGACCAAAAAGATTTAAAAGGCAAGTGTAAACACGCATATTCTGCTTCTTCTGCTTTCATTAGCGCTCTCATACATGCTCGTTAGTTGTTCACACTCTTGACCTGGCCTTTCCTTTATTACATACATACATATAGTCAAGCATTTTTCCCGTAAGGGTAGGCAGAGACCACTTCCTTCCACTTGCTATGGTTCTTGCACACATCTTTTTTTTTCTTTACTTTCATCAGTGCTCTCATACATGCTCTTCGGTTGTTGGTACTTTTGACCTGGCCTTTCTTTAAAACAATGTTGATCTGATCGAAAAATGTTCGCCGAGGTCGACCTCTACCGACTTCCGTCCATTCACACTCGCCTTATAAATTTCTTTTGTCATTTTTCCTTCATCCATCCTTTCTACGTGTTTAAACCGTCTAAGCATTCCTTTATCTATCTTTGTAACCACATTTTCTTTCACACCTCAGCGTTCTCTTATCTCAATATTTCATACTGTCACTCCAGCTATGCTTCTCAGACTACTTATCTCCGCAACATTAATCCTGTTTTCATGTCTATTTTGCCAAACCCAACATTCACTACCATACATAATTGTAGGAACAAACACACCTCTATACACAGCCAGACGTGCTTTTTTGATACTTTATGGCTGTTCATAAAGTTATGAAGTGCCTTATTCATTTGTTTTTCTGCCAACACCCTTCGCTTAATATCACTGTCATGCTTTTCATCTCTCGTAAACTTTGAACCTAAGTATACAAATTCATTTACTTGCTTCACTCTTTCTCCCTTAATCAGAACTTTACAGTTTGTCATGTTTTCTTTTCTTTCAAAATCCATTACTTTCGATTTGCTTACATTTATTTTTATCCCTTTGATTTTAGGGCATCATGCACAACATTTACCATCTCCTGCAACTCCTCTTCAGATGACGCCTAATATGACTTGATCATCAACGTAAACAAGGCATCTGACGATCAAATCATTCATTTTCAATCCATATGCAATATTCTTAAAATATTTTAAACAATCGTCTACGTATAAGTTAAACAGCCATGGCGAAGCCACACATCCCTGTCTCACACCTTTTTCGATATTTAACCAGTCCGTGCAAGCTCCGTTTATCCTTACACAAGCAGTGGAATCCTCGTAAAGTGATTTTAGTGCTCGTACTAAACTACCTCTCACCCCATAGATAGACAATGTCGACCACAATTCACTTCTCACCACTCTGTCATAGTCCTTTTCCAAGCCTTTAAAGGCTCAATAGACCTTTTGACTTTTAGAGACTATAACTTTTAATGAAAAGACCTAAACCATACATTTCCTTCCTCTTCCAAATCCTGCTTACAGATCCTATATCATCTCCTTAGTTTTATTTGTTACTCTTTTAATCAATATCTTTGCATAGAGTTTGCCGACTATGCTGAGTAAACTAATACCTTGGTAGTTCTTATAGTCCTGCTGTGAACCTTTTCCCTTGTAAAGCGGCACGATAACGGCCTTGCACCAGTCGTATGGTACGCTACCACTCCTCCAACAAAAGTTAAAAAGGCGGTACAGCAGAATAGTTACCACGCTTTGTCCAGCTTTCAGCATTTTCACTGTTATCCTGTCGTACCCAGCAGCTTTTTATACTGTTTAACGCTTCCACAGTTTCCGTCGTACTAATTTCACTTTCATTGCAACTTTCACTCATGTCTCCAAATGTACTTGTGTATCCTTTTCCTCAAATAAACTTTTGAAGTATTTAATACGCGTATTTAATACGCATTCCTCTCCTTTTACCATACTACCATTTTGGTTTCTGATTTTTTCCAGTTGCGAGGTAGTATTTTTACCTCTCGCTGTTCTTATGGGCTTTCAAAAGAGTTAAATATTGTTTTGGAAATAGTCAGATAACCTTCTATTAAATTCATCTTTATCACTCTGCTTTTTTCTTGCCACACCTTTTGACCTTTTATACTCATTCTTTGCCTTGTCTCGTTGTCTTTTGCGTTCTTTGATTGGCCTTTGTAGCCAGCCAATCCAGCCAGGTTTTGTTCTTCTCCTTGATTATAAATCAATGTTTACAGAAACCAAAATTAAATAAATTAAATTTTTATTTTTGTTTTGTTTTTGGTTTCACTAAAGTAAATTTGCTAATTCAGCAAATAATTAATATAAATATTCACTTGGTTAATTCGAACAAAATATTTTTTTTTACTTTTTATCGTAAAAGTGTAGTTTTTAATATTAAAAATGGAGATTGATTTAATATTGATTTTAATCAAGCAATTTACTGGTAAAAAATTGTAAGTGAACAACTAATAACTTTCCTTTCAGAATTTTTTTTTTTTTTATGAAAATAGTCGCAAAAAGGGTAGACCTATCGTGTGGGCCGCGGACGACCCGCACTGCGACTATTAGAAGGGGAAGGGATTATAGAAAGGAAATGATTGTGGACACGCTTTTTAAAAAGTTGCAGGTCATAGTTCTCTGGAAAAACTGATTTTGGAAGCTTATTCCATTCCGTAGCAGCCCTGTAAAAAAAGGATTCTTGATAAAGATTGGTCCTTGTAGTGTCAATCTTGAGAGCAAATGGGTGAGACTGATCAGCGTGCCGAGTTCTTCGGCCGAATGTGGCCAATGGTGGTACAAGAGTTTTTATTTCTCTGGAGCATCTGCCATGGAAATATCTGTAGAGCAATGACTGGTCTGCAACTCTTCTTCTATGTTCTAGAGGGTGAAGGATATCTGTGAGAGTTGAGCTGTTTATCAAGCGAATGGCTCTTTTCTGAATGGAATCTAGAAGACGAAGAGAATGCCTTGGTGCTGAACCCCAAATGTGCGAGCAATACTCCAGTAGAGGTCGGATTTGAGCCTTATACGTCGTCAACAGTTGATCAGGAGTAAAAAACTTTCTAGCTTTCCACAGAAAACCTAGCCTCTGGCTTGCCGACTTTGCGATGTTAGCAACATGGTCATGCCAAGACATATTATTGGACACCGTGACTCCCAAAATCGAGATGGGACTTGGTTCAAGGGTATTTCCGGACATTGTGATGGGATGCTATGTGCTATCGTCTGCGAAACTGTAAATGGGGTTCGTGGTGGTTTTCAAGAGGTCGTTGTAGTGTAAAAGAAATAAGGTGGGGGACAGAATGGAACCCTGGGGGACCCCGGCATTAGTTTTAAACGCATCAGAAGAAATACTGTCAACTGCCACATGTAAGGAGCGATCTTGCATGAAGCTCAAGAGCCATTGGCGCAGTTTGGTTGGGAGACCGTAAGCAGATAATTTACTTAACAATGCCTGGTGCCAAACGCGGTCAAAGGCTTTAAATATATCCAAGGCTATTACACGAGATTCACCAAACTTTTCAATAGTGTTTGTCCAGAGCTGAGTGTCATAAACCAGCAGTTTCTTTAAACGTGGTTACCAACATTTTTAACAAAGACTAGTTTGATTTTATTTTTTTATTTGTATGTACTATGCAAATAAACTAATCCTGATATAAAATAATTATAGTCGTAGGCTCGTAAAATTATTGCGTTTTAAAATGCTCTAAGCTAAGCAATAAATATTTTTAACAATTCACTTGGTTTGTACTAAAACTACCTTATTTTTACCATAAATTGCGTAGATACAGCTTTTACGCCCTCAAGATATATAGGAACACCAAACGCTCATTACACAGTTAACGTGCGACCAACAAAACAGAGAAAATGCAAATAAAGCCATCAGGGCAGAATAATGGGCTTTAGTTTCCATGCACTTTGTTGCACTAAACAGATGTTTGAAAGGCTTTAAAAGGGATAAAGGACTAAAATGTTTAAATCTCCATTGAGCAGAGGATTTAATAAAACAAGTAAAGGTAATTTTAGATAAAAAAAAAGATAGTGCAAATGTATATTTTGTTTTTTAATGGGTGAAGTCAGATTTGTCGTTTTTTTATATCGGTTTTTACATCAACAGAAGTATTTCTATCAGAAAAAAATTAGACCACACTTTCAATACTTTTTCGATATTTGGGGCGTTTCTTAAACTGCTCTATTCCTTTTGTAGGAAAACCGTGTCTAAAAACAAATATTTCATATTTGAAATGTCGCAGAGTGGTGGCAAAACTTTCTATTTTTTTACAGTTATTATTAAAGATTATCTAATGCCAAGTTAACAACAGTGTTGTCTGAAGCATATTTGTTAGTAGGATCTCTGGTACCGAGGAACAATGTTGGCACAATCCCTTGACTTCCCCCTTTACAAATGCTTCCGCTTTACTACTCGTTGTGTTAATATTTTGTTATTGTCATAAATTGTTTGTATGTATAAGGAATAATAATTTAAATGACAAGAAATAGACCCAAAATAAAAATACAGATGTTGTTAACACAATAATAACTCAAAGTTAGGTTTTGTTGCCAACATTTGCTGGCTACTTTTATTGCTCAACATTGTTGGTGGCATAAATTGTTACTAAAACTATGAGGGACAATATAGCTATTGTTTAAAATTTGAAAGAGAGTGCGTATTGATTGGAAATGAATGATTTGATCCTCAAATGCCTTCTTTACGCCAATGATCAAGTCATATAAGCGTCATCTGAAGAGGAGTTGCAGGCGATAGTTAATGTTATGCATGATGCCCTTAAAATCAAAGAAATAAAAATAAATGTAAGAAAAACGAAAGCAATGGTTTTTCAAAGAAAAGAAAACATGACAAAGTTCTGATTAAGGGAGAAAGAGTGGAACAAGTATATGAGTTTGTATACTTGGGTTCAAAGTTTACGAGAGATGAAAAGCATGACATTGATATCAAGCGAAGGGTATTGGCAGAAAAACAAATGAATGGGGCACTGTATAGCTATATGAACAGCCAGAAAGTATCAAAAAAAGCACGTCTAGCTGTGCATGGAGGAGTGTTCGTTCCCACACATATGTATGGTAGTGAATGTTGGGTTTGGCAGAAGAAGCATGAAAATTGGATTAATGCTGCTGAGATGAGTAGTCTGAGAAGTATAGCCGGAGTGACTCGGTTGAATAAGGTAAAGAATAGTAAGATAAGAGAACGCTGTGGTGTAAAAGAAGACGTGGTTACAAAGAAAGATTAAGGAATGCTTAGATGGTTTGGACACGTACAAAGAATGGATTAAGGAAGATTGACAAAATAAATTTATAAGGCGAGTGTGAATGGACAAGTCGCTAGAGGTCGACTTCGGCGAAAATATCTTGATCAGATCAACATTGTTTTGCAGTACCAACAACCGACGGGCATGTATGAAAGCACTAATGAAAGTAGAGAAAGCAAAAGATGTGTGTAAGAACCGTAGCAAGTGGAGGAAAGTGGTCTCTGCCTACCCCTACGGGAAAATATGTATGTATGTATGTATTTAGTACTTACTGTTGTACTGCACAGTAATTTTATAATTAAACAATTAAAATAATAATTTAACTAAAACACACATTGAACTTTCAGAAGCAATGGTGACGTTATAGCTTATTTTTTTTCTATTTGTCTGTTAAAATGTAGCCTCGAGGTGACATCCCACTTTTATTGGGTTATTTATTATTCGTTTCTTTTAATTTACAAACTATAAAATTTTAATTTTTAATACTAAAATGAATTTGAAAATAAGAAAACCACTGCTATTTCTAGTTTTATTGTTTTACTTTTGTCGGCAGTCTCAATGACTGCCAATTTTTATAAAAATAATTTTTGGTAGGTACCTATTAAATAAATTACAAATTATGCAGGTGTAACATTTAGTTGGTATTACTAAGAAAAAAAAAGTTAGAAAAGATAATATTTATGGAAAAGAGTGGTAAGGCCATCTTAAAGCTAAAAAATATTTCGAGAGCAGACAAAATCAGTGCTAAAAGGACGATTATGTAAGTCTTGATAATAAATAGAGACAAAGAAATCGAAAATGTAGAGTCAAATATCCAGAAATTTTTTTGGAGATATAAAGACACTCAGATTTAGAAACAAGTGTAGTAAAGGATTGAATAATATGAAAGGAGTAGACAAGACGAGGATGTTTAGATGTAGCAAAGTAATTTGGTTAAATGAAGTAATGAATGTTTTTTTTCCGCTCTGTATATTGCATTTTGACCACAACATAATTTAAGGATGCAAATACATCAGAAACGACCACATCTGTTTATTTAAGTCCACAAATTAACGTATTTGTCATTAAAAAAACATATGGAAAAAATCGTCGCATGTAGAGCATCCAACATAAACAAATTTTAAAATCCTTTGAGTTATTTGCATTTTTTTTTAAATAAATAGCTTTGTTCAAAAATGTGGTTTTATTAGCACCATGCACATGCTATTTTTGTTATTGTGATGATAACTACGCGCAAACATTTTAGTCGTTAAGCTGAAAAACAAGCATTTATTTGTTATATATTTGACAATATGTGGGCGAATTTGATAAACAGGATATGCATTTGCTGGTTGAAAGTATTACGGAGTTCTGCTTAAACAGCTTTTTTAATAAAAACGCAACATTAAATATCAAATTTACAGTGCGTCCATAAAGTAACGCATAAATTCAATATTAGCTAAACAGTAATTTAAAAACTCCGGAATAAGGTTGATTTTTGATTTTAATCTACTATTTTTTAAAATAATAATCTATCATACAGGGTAAATAACCTTTGAGTTATGACGTCTGTACCAGTTTTTTTAAATGAAACACCCCCTTATTTGGATTCCTTTTACTTGCATTGGACCCAACGAACATTTAACTCATCTCAGCTTATTAAAGCCGGTTACATTCTTTCTGTCGATTCGAGCTAATTGCACCCCCTTTTAAATATACAGTCCACGCTTAATGATTACGCGTAATGGTTAGCGCCTACGGATACCGTATGGTATCGCAAAACACCCCTCCGTTCTCTAGCGCGTATTGGTCAAGGTTGAATAAAAAAGAGGCGCGTGAATGTTTTATGCTCAGTAGTCAGTGGGCTTTGCATTTCCCTAGAGTCCAGTGCTTTTGATAACGTTTTGGCAGTTTTGTGAAAGTTTAGGTAATTTTTTGCTTCAGGAAATAATGGATATACGATGGGCGTGAGTATTTTTTTACGTAATTCTATTTTATTTTTTGTAGAGTATGATACGGTAGTTACAAGATTATAAATAATAGAATATCCTGGCAATAAATAAAATTATTTCAATGTAATGTGATTGCAATATGTTGGGTTAAATGTCAGTCATACCATATGGTATTCGTAGGTGTTTTGAAACCTTTTAGTGTTGTATCACTACGTTTTATTTTGATATCATTTTTAACGTTCTAGAAGAGAATTTTTGCTTTACCAAGCCATGGATATGCTAGAGTAAGACAATAACTTGCTTGCAAACGTAGATAAAATGTTTGTAGAACCCCGATCCTAACGTTGACACATATGAGGATTCTGCGGAAGAAGACGAAGGGTAAATGGTTTGCAACCTCATTAGTAATGTAGTAGGAAAATAAAATAGATGTATGAATTTTATCCAAATTTTATTTTTTATGTTGCAGGTCGTAAGTTGTGTGCTCCTGCTGAAATAAAATTACCAAATGGAAAGAAAGCATGTAGGGTTAGTCTGGGAAAGTCCGACCACATTTTGAAAAAATAAGTGCAACTTTTTCTGTGTTTGATTTATATACATATTTTGATTGTTAAAGCATTGCCTAAAGGGTTAGGATAGTATATCAATTATAAGTTATGATATGATACAAACATATATTTTTATTTTGAATTAAAATGTCAAACAATACAAGTGGTCGATCTCACCCGCATATCCGAATTAGACCGACTACCAACTACGGGTGGGACCGACTATGAAAAATAACAAAATATAAAATAACAAAACCTATTAGAACATCGTAATAATTAAAGTAAAACAGAAAGGTATAAAAAAAATTTATTTTTACATCTTTTGTTTTTTAGTTTTCCACATAAATCACAAAAATTCTCGAATTTTGAGCTTCCATTGTGGAACCAACGACTGCAGTTCACATATTTGAGCCAGTCGTCTTTCAAAGTGGTTTCAAAATAATTTTCCCACGCATTCATTTTCGTCACACTCTTCTGCTGATATATCACTTTCCTGCAATACTGGACTCTTGCTGTCGGAATCTGAAGATTATAATCGTTTTTTCTGTTTAACCACAAATTTTTTCTGAATTGGACATCTGTTTTTTTTTTGTATTCTTTTTGTCCTTCTGTATCTCAATGCGTTAGGAACTGTTTAAAATGGTTGCAAGCTGCCTACCTCGTGTTTTAGCTATTGCTTTTGCACTAGTTTCTGGAATTGGCGAAATCACGTTATCCAACATTTTTCCTGGTGTGGGGTCAAGTGTGGGGTTGATCTCAACTGTTGCTGTGTTAGGGTGATGCGAACAACCAGGCAGAGGTGACAAAGTGTGAGTGTTAGTTGTATAAACGGTAGGGAACCGGGGCGGAGTCGAAAGTGGGAATGGATTTTTGGCCGTACTATTTGAACCAGTCTGGCTTCTGCATCTTGTTCCATTTGAATATTTATATACGCATAATCGGGAATAACTTTTGGATTAAAGGGTGCAATACCTGTAGCTCTAAAATCAGACATCCCATTTTTTACAGTTGCTGATTTACCCCAGGCTTGTCCCAAAAGATTTCCAAATACTATCCTTGTTATTTTTCTACTTGGATTTGCTGTTAAGAAATTGTTACAAGCCACGTAGTAATGGTTTTTCAGTGATTTAAAAAAGGACCTATCTAGTGGTTGCAGGTAATAAGTTGTGTGACTTGGTAAAAAAAGTAGAATTATGTTATTAGCTTTTAAAAGTTCCAGTACTTCCACAGAATTTGTGTGAGAAGTATGGCCATTGACTATTAACAACACTTTTTCAGCTGAGTTTCGTGGCAAAAAATGAAACTTCAACCAGTCCTTGAAAATGGTAGCGTTGACATACGCCGATTTCTGTGACATGGTAATTGGGGAGCTAGGTGGCATTTCATCTAAGAATTTTTCCTTTTTTTTTCTTTAAATATTGTCGCTTTTTCCAGGATTGATGTAGTCGTATTTTACCGAAGTAACGGAAAAGATCGACCACCTTGTTAGCCGAAAAAAAAATAAGAAACGCCTACATTTTAAGGTTTTGTTGTAGTTCCATGCATATTTTATCATCCATCATTCAAGCAGTTCAAATAAACTTACCCGTCTTCAAAATATCACCACCAGAGTAAATCAGTCAAAAAACTTTGAAGTCAGCACATATCTTCAAAACCAGTTTATAAATTTACACTTTTGTCTTGAGCTGTGTTAACGTGTTGGATGCAACAAGCTTAACTATTTTTATTATATATGTGGCACACACGAGCCCTCTATTGCTTTGTTCTAAGTTATCGGTACTGGTCGGTCTCTCCCGATGGTCGATCTCTCCCTGACTTACCCTAATGATTCCTCGTCCAGACTGCGTGGCTGCTTACAATCGAAACATGGGTGAAACCGAGCTGATGGATCAGGGAATTGCTAATTCTTGCATTAACATAGGTTATTGACGTACAATGCCTGGTATCTGAACCATAAAAAGGGGAAAATTAAATTTTAGAAGAGAGATAACGCAAGTATATCTCACACAATACAAAACGCCTATTAAAGCCCCTGCACGGATGAGTCTAACAAAAAATATAATTCCAGATATAAGATTTGATCGAATGGATCATTTTGTGATTTCGTGCAGCAGACGAAGATGTGCCAGAGTAGGGTGTTCATCATTTGGAAGAAAAATGCGTCAGAAGTGTAATGTGGTTCTATGTATGCATCAATTGTTTTGCCTCTTTATCACACAAAATGAATACAGTTTTTACATATTCTATATAAGAATTTAATCATAAGTATTGGAAATTTTTTGTAATAAAAATGTTTCCAACGCCTACGGATACCATATGGTATCAGTGTTTTCCTTTGATACTTAATTATTATTATTATTATTTTTTAAGTCATTTTTTATCTGTGCCTATTTTTTCTATTTTTCCCAAAATGATGAAAAATTTTAATACAAAATTAAAAAATTTAATTTCGGCGCTAATGGGTTAAGAATTATTTTACAACTTTTTTAAGACACGGCACTTGCACAACTTGTGATACATTTATGGAATCAGCTCAGCAAGGGAAATCCACAAATTAAAAAAAATGGGGTGTTTCATTTAAAAAAACTGGTGTCTGATAGATTTTTCTTTTAAAAAATGGTAAATCAAAGATCAACCTTTTTCTGGATTTTTTCATATTACTGTTTATTTAGCTAATTATGAATTTTTGCGCTGCTTTATGAACGCACTGTATATTAATAAAGGCAAGTAGCAATAAAAACTAAGTGTATTGCATGCTGTGAATAAATTACCATCCCAAACAACATTAGCATAGCAATTGGAATATTTCTACAAAACAATAGTTAATAGAGTATGATACAAAAGTATACAAATAAATCACAGAACAGCTTATTACTATCAAGGAAACGAATCGTGTTTTTGATGATTTCCGCACTGAAGCTGATAGATTGTCTTTTAAAAAAGTCGCCTGACTAGATCAGCAATTTCCAACATTATGAAAAGTCAGAAAGTGTCAAAAAGGGCACGTGGCTGTGCATAGAGGTGTGTTGGTTCATACACTTATGTATGGTAGTAAATGTTGGGTTTGGCAGAAGAAGCATGAAAATAGGATTAATGCTGCGGCGATGAGTAGTCTGAGAAGTATAGTCAGAGTGACTCGGTTGGATAAAGTGAAGAATAGTGAGATAAAAGAACGCTGTGGTGTAAAAAAAGATGTGGTTACAAAGATAAATAAAGGAATGCTTAGATGGTTTGGTCACGTAGAAAGGATGGATGAAGGAAGATTGACGAAACACATTTATAAGGCGAGTGTGAATGGACGGAAGTCGGTAGAGGTCGACCTCGGAGAACATATCTCGATCAGATCAACATTGTTTTGAAGAAAGGCCAGGTCGAGAGTACCAACAACCGACGAGCATGTATAATAGTACTGATGAAAGTAGAGGAATCAAAAAATGTGTGTAAAAACCGTAGCAAGTGAAACGAAGAATAGTGAGATAAAAGAACGCTGTGGTGTAAAAAAAGATGTGGTTACAAAGATAGATAAAATAATGTTTAGATGGTATCAACACGTAGAAAGGATTAATAAAGAAAGATTGACGAAACAAATTTATAAGGCGAGTGGAAATGGAGTGTGAAGTCGGTAGAGGTCGACCTCAGCGAACATATCGCGATCAGATCAACATTGGTTTCAAGAATGGCCAGGTGAAGAGTACTATTAACCGACGAGCATGTATAAGAGCACTGATGAAAGTAGAGAAAGCAAAATATGTGTGTAAGAACCGTAGCAAGTGGAATGAAGTGGTCTAAACCTACCCCTACAGGAAAAAGGCGTGACTATATGTATGTACGTATGTAAGATTGGCATTGACAAAAACTGTACCAATAATTACAAACAGATGCAATTTTAATCATAACAATAATTACCAATTATTAATATTTATAATCATTAATTAAACAATATATATATATATATATATATATATATATATATATATATATATATATATTTACTTTTGTTAAGTCGTACCCTAAGTCTTACCTTGTGTTTGGAAGCATTTTCTTGTAGCATTTTCCAAATTTTGTTGCTATATTAACTTTTTTATAGATTTTTACAGACTAACCTTGCGATTTAAAGTTACATAATTAAGTTTTTAACATTGCTATGAGTTTATCGATACTTTGGCACATATTTGCCATTACTTAGGTACCATTTAAACAGTCTCTTGACTTGTGAAAGTTTCCAATTATTGATTTTAACCGATAGACATATTACCAGACGTAATGTAGAGATGATGTTGGTAAATTGAGGTATTTAGTTCAAATTTAAATACAATTTAGGTTGGTCTTAAAACAGCCAATACATTTTAAGCGATCGTATATTGTTTAATTTGTAAAAGATTCATTTGTACAATTTTCAGTCGGAGCATTTCAAACAGTAAAATCTTTATAAATAAATAAATAATAACACAATATTTTAATTCTTTACCTTTGACAACAAATGTTTATCGCCTGGGGCATCTTTTAAAAACCTATTCAATTTTTTACTTCTAAATCCATCCGATCGCCGCTTTAGTTTTGGATAATCTGCTATGTTAATGTTATTATTAATGTTTAGCGTAGTTCTCAGCATCGAATAAATAGCGAAGATGGCTTTATAGTTTTTGATATTTCTTTAAAATACGCAAGGCAAAAATTCTCCGAAAACGATTAAACGCTATTATTGTGTCGCCAATCCATAAGTTTTTGATAGGTAATTTCGAATCTTTCTTTGGATTTTAGTGGTAACAAATTATGTGTGGCAGCTTGAGCTTTTTCTAAAATCTCCGGCGGAGTGCTTATAATGTCATTTTTAAAACATCCATGTGTCTTTTTAAACTACACGTCATTTTAAATAATTTCTTTAGTTTATAACAATTTACGAATATAAGAACATAGAAAGCTGAAATGATATTTCTCAGTTCCTTTAACAAAAGTTTTTGTGTCGCTCATGAAAAATGACTTTAAACTGGTTTAGTCAAATGAATACAAATTACACACCCAATATACTTTTCTACACACTGAATTCTAAAAGCACTGATACGAAAAATCTTTTCAAAATTCGCAATGGCACGCTGTTTTTCTTTTCTCATATAAATTTCAATTTATAACTTCCAACTTTTTTTTCACTTCAGAAAATATAAAATCAGTGTTTTTTTGGTAACTGAGTTATATCAGATATTCAATAACTCTATAAAAGGAAAATTTAATGCCATTTTATTATAAATGTGTTTTAATTTAAACTTTGGAAAAGCGGATTTTTCTCCAAATATTTTTAAGAATATTCATCTAACAAATTGTTCCAGCATAACTGAAAGTGAAAATTTAAAATAATAAAATAACAATGTTTTTTGGATTTTTAAATTAATTGTACATACGTACTTACATACAGTCACGCCTTTTTCCCGTAGTGGTAGGCAAAGATTACTTCCTTCCACTTGCTACGGTTCTAACACACATCTTTTGCTTCCTCTACTTTTATCAGTGTTTTCATACAATGCTCGTCGATTGTTAGTACTCTTGACCTGGCCTTTTTTTAAAACAAAATTGATCTGATCGAGATATGTTCGCCGAGGTTAACTTCTACCGATTTGTCCACTCACACTTGCCTTATAAATTTGTTTCGTCAATCTTCCTGCATCCATCCTTTCTACGTATCCAAACCATCTAAGCATTTCTTTATTTATTTTTGTAACCACATCTTCTTTAACACCTCATCGTTCTCTTAACTCACTATTCTTTACTTTATCCAAACGAGTCACTCCGGCTATACTTCTCAGACTACTAATCTCTGCAACAATAATTCTATTTTCATGCTGTTTCTACCAAGCCCAACATTTACTACCATACGTAAATGTAAGAACCAACACACCTCTATGCAGAGCCAGATGTGCCTTTTTTGACACTTTCGGGCTGTTCATAAAGCTATGTAGTGCTTCATTTATTTGTATTCCTGCCAACACCCTTCGTTCAATGTCACCAAAGTATACAAAATTTATTGTAGTATTAAAAATTAAAATTTCATAATTTGTAAATTAAAATCATTAAATAATAAATAACCTAATAAAAGTAGGCTGTCAGCTCGAGGGCACTTTTTGACAGACAGACAGAAGAAGAATAAGAAGCTATATGAGAAGAAGAATCCTGAAGCGCCCAAAGTTTTGCAAAAAAGGGCAATTGATATTATGCATTTTTTATTTTCTGTTTACTTTTACGTATACTTAAGAAACTTTTTACTGCATAATCGTCTTATTTAAAAATTATTGCATATCTATTTCTCTTAGTACACTTTTTTAATAAAAGTCTTTATCCCTTCTAGCCTTCATATAAAAATTATTAAACAATTAATTACCTAATAAAAGTAGGGTATAAGTTTGAGACCACAGGCATATATAAGAAAAATAAGCCGTTACGTCACCGATCTGTTGCTGATGCTGAAACCATGAGTTAGCCCACTACCAAATTTTGCTGAGACGCGCCTAAAGAAGTTGTCACTTTAAAAAATGAAACGGATTCATTTTGTTTTACAAATAAAGATAAATGAATTTGTGTATTTGGGTTCAAAGTTTACGAGAGATGGAAAGTATGACAGTGACATTGAGCAAAGGGTGTTGGAAGGAAAACAAATAAATGGGGCACTGTATAGCTTTATAAATAGCCAGAAAGTGTCAAAAAAGGAACGTCTGGCGGTGCATAGAGGTGTGTTGGTTCCTACACTTATGTATGGTAGTGAATATTGAGGATTAATGCTGAGGAGTCTGAGAAGTAGAGCCGGAGTGACTTGGTTGAATAAAGTAAAGAATAGTGAGATAAGAGAACGCTGTGGTGTAAAAAAAAGATGTAGTTACAATGATAGATAAAGGAATGCTTAGATGGTTTGGACACGTAGACAGGATGGATAAAGGAAGATTAATGAAACAAATTTATAATGCGAGTGTGAATAGACAAGTCGGTAGAGGTCGACCTCGGAGAACATATCTCGATCAGATCAACATTGTTTTGAAGAAAGGTCAGGTCAAGAGTACCAACAACCAACGAGCATGTATAAAAGCACTAATGAAAGTAGAGGAAACAAAAGACGTGTGTAAGAACCGTAGCAAGTGGAAGGAAGTGGTCTCTGCCTACCCCTATGGGAAAAAGGCGTGACTTTATGTATGTATGTATAAAGATACTAATATTTTTTAATTATAAAAATAATACCAGCCAAAATACATTAATATCATTGATAATTAAATTTTTCTAATACGACAAAACTAAATTATTTTAAAGTCCTAGCTCCGAGAAAAGTAATTTGCAGACATGAAAAATCCTTATAAAGAACTCGAAGCTTCCTAATATTTTTTAAAGATTTGCGAGTAGAAACTTTTTAATTAATCGTACTTAGTCCTTTAATTCTGGTAATGGAAAGACATTGGAAAGTTTTCCTTTCCGGAAATTTGGGTTGTCTTTATTCGCTTTCTTAGAAACTAATTATTCTAGTAACTTTATTAATTATGCAAGATTGACGAACTGCATATTTTTTAATGTGAGTTTCAAAGAAGAAGGGCAACAAACAGTTCAGCAACGATTAGAGGTTGTCAGAGAATTGTTGTACAACTCAAATTGCTGTTGGCAAAATTCGTTGAAGCCGACATTTAACCGCTACCAAGTAGCATGTGGTAGCAGAAATACTCGTGTCGTGAATATATATTTCAAAATATTTTATAGACCAAGTTCATTTTATAAAGATATGAGTCGATTAGGTTGAAAAGTAAAAAATTACTTTACATATTTGTCAAAGAATAAAGTATAGCTGTGTATCTTTCCTAAAAGAATATTTCCTAAAATATTTAAGTTGTAATACTTTTTAATATTTTGATAAAATACTTTATACAACTAAATTGTTTAATTGCAGTAGGCTTAGACCTAGAACGGGACAAAATTGTCATCGTAAACAAGTTCACAGGTCGAAAGAGACATCGTGGACGACGAGAGAGGAAAAGGTGTTTTAAATTTAAGAAGGCACAAGAGACAACACTATCATAATTAATTGATTATATTTTTGTGTAATTGTTTGTATATATGATCGTAATGGCAAAAACAGTAAAAATTTAATGGACCACCTCCCATAAGCGTGTGCATTTGCATGCGCGCGCGTGTGTGTGTGTGTGTGTGTTTTTTAAGATATGAAGAGACTTTTCATAAAAATAATGTCTATCAAAAAAGTGAAATATCATAAATTGTCGTTTGAGGTATACAAACAACTATACAGAAAATAAGACGACCTATACACAAATTCAAAAGACTGAAAATAATGTTGGACATCGAGGAAGTGAAGGCCTGTACTAAGCATTAGTAAAAAGTATTTTGCAATACGGGATTATTACCTGGGAGACTTGCAACAAGACATTATATCTCAATAATATAGAACGTGTCCAGAAGCGAATATTGAAAATGTATCAGTTGTATGCAAAAGAATTGGACATATATGTGTTTAAAAATATTTTTAAATGTGATAATTTTCAACAAAAGGCTAATAGATTCGCCAAACATCTACAGGACACTTTCCAGCCAAATAAAGGTGATGATAATATTGACCAAGGAACAGCACAACTAGAAGCATAGATTGAGCTCACATCTCCTAAAGAAATTATAAAAGAGATTAAAGAAAAAAAAATCCTAAAATACCACTGGATTTGATCTCATTACTGACGAAGTTCTAAGGCAACTCCCAAGAAAAGCAATAGTTAAGCAAACACATCTAATCAATACATCTTTTAGGCTAAAATATGTACCATTGATGTGAAAGGTAGCAGAGGTCATTATGATCCCTAAACCAGGTAAACCACCTCACGAAGTTTCCTCTTACAGGTCTATTCTCCCTGTATTGTCGAAACTGTTCGAAAAATTGCTGCTTAAATGGCTAAAACCCATAATAGAAGAGTATAATCTGATCCCATCTCATCAGTTCGGGTTTAGAGAAAACCACTCTACTAACGATCAGGTCCACTGAATTACAAATGTGATCGAAAAGTCGCGAAAAGTAAAAAAAAATCTGTTCCACAATATTTCTTGACGTGGCACAGGCTTTCGACAAAGGAATTAAAACATAAAATGAATATGTACTTGCCAATACAATTTTCTGATATTTTAGAATCCCACATCTCAGACAGACACTTCAGAATTAAACAAGAGAAAGCCTACTCTGACCTTAGGAAAATTAATGCAGGAGTGCCACAGGGCAGTGTGTTGGGACCTTTTCTATACCTCCTGTACACGAATGACATTAATTTATTTATTTATTTATTTACACTGTTCTACAGAAAAAAATATTTTACAGAACAGGAAGAAAGTAAACATTTGCACAATAGTACTAACAATAAAAAGCTTAAGAGTAATACACAATTTACAAAATCAGACTAACATTAGTAGAAAGCTTAAGACTAACACAACATTATTACTGCTAATAATGATAGCTCTTAATTTGCCTCACATTACAATAGAATATATCAAGCTGGTCACTCATTAGGTTATAGTTGCTGCACATAGTATGAACAGGAGAGTTTTTAAGTATATTTGTTCGTGGTGTGGTAGTGTAGAATGAGTCGGTGTATCAAGATGCCTGACGGGGAATTTTAAAGTTTATCTGATGTAGTCAGCATTGACATTTAATTTCATTGTTAATTATTTTGTGTAGCATAATGACACTAGAACATTCTCGTCTTCTATCCAGAGTAAAAAAGCTCTTCTTGACAGTAAACTCTCGGGTGCCGTGCCAATTGGTGGATAAGTCCGATCTACTTTAAAACTTAGGTATTTGAGAAAGCGTCTTTGGATTGCCTCCAGTTTATAAATATGCACTTGATAATATGGGTTCCAGATAACCGATGCATATTCTAGCTTTGATCTCACAAAAGCATAGTAGAGACTTTTAAGTGTTAAAGTCGCGGCCTACTCTAATTAGAAATCCATACATACGGCTTGCTGACGTAGTTATATTGTCTATGTGGTTTTGAAAAGACAGCTCTCGGACGAAATTAACTCCAAGATCCTTAAAATTAGATGGTCTGTCTAGAGAATGATTGTCTATCTTATAGTCAAATATAATTGGATCAGATCTCAATTTATATGACATTACGCATTATTTGGTAGGATTTAATGCTAAATTATTACGACTGCACCATTGGCTTATTTGATTAAGATTTTCCGATAGTTTCTCACATTCAGTCATATTAATGATAGGAGAGAAATTTTTTAGATCATCAGCATACAGTAAAAAATTAATGCCCAAACTAGAAAATGATACTTTAGCAACCTTTGCAGACGATACTGCCATATTAGCAGTAGGAAATAGCCATAAAGCAGCGGCAGAAAAACTGCAGGTATCAATTAATAAAATAAACAAATGGACAAAAAAGTGGAGGATTAAAATTAATGAATCCAAATCTAAGCACGTTAACTTTACCAATAGAGCTCAGCAATATATACCTATAAACATAAATAAAAAACGAATTCCATTCACAAATACAGCAAAATACTTGGGTATTACCCTCGATGCTAAGCTTTGCTGGAAAGCTCATAATAAAAAAAAAAACTTGAAATTAAATATAAAAAAATGTATTGGCTAATCGGACGAAACACCACTCTGTATACAACAAGCTTATGCTGTATAAAAAAATACTCAAACCCATTTGGTCGTATGGTTTTCAACTATGGGGCTGTGCTTGTCAAATCATTCAGAGATTTTAAAACGAGGTACTAAGGAATATCGTGGATGCACCCTGGTACTTTCGAAACAGTAGCTTCCATAAGGATCTGGATATGGATACTGTTGACCAAACTATAGTCAAATTTGCCACGAGTCACGAACTACGACTTTATCATCATACCAATGTTGAGGTAATCCAACTCCTTGACACTGCAGGAATAGCAAGAAGATTCAAGAGGATTAAACCTTTCGAGTTGGTGAAGTGAGATTGTCAAAAGCAGAGTAATGTGCGTGTTGAAGTGTACGTTAATTAGTTTACAAAATGTATTAGAAATCTAAGGATGATGTTGAGTAAGACCTTAGTTAGTTACAGAGTAGTAATTTAAGTTAGATGTAAGTTGCTAATTAATCTTATGATCAGATTGTAATGTTTACACAATGCCGCATTAAAAAAAATAAAAACTTATTATCTAAAAGTACCAAGACTTTCAAAAACAGTTGGACAAAATTAATTTTTATTCACAGCTTCGAAGCTGTTATATTCTTAATAATGAGGAAGGTAAAGCTTATAAAAAGAATAATTAAGAGGTGGTTATTAAACAAAATAAATATTATTAACAGCATCTTTGAGAATGTGTTGTGTGCACACGATATTGGTCTGCTGCTGTCTTTCTACTGGTAGATGGACATTACCTTTTTGTAGATGTTGAGTTATATCTGGTAGCCCAATTATCTGCGCAGCTCTTACAGCTTCTTTAAAAGGAAAAGCCACTTTACCAGCTTTTTTGTAAATTTCTTAATGTTATCATTACTATCGTGATATTTTTAAAAACAAAACACGAGCTGATAATTTCAGTAATTATCTATAAACAAATATTATCAAGAAATTAATTATTTATTCTCAATGACTGGTGATGAGTGTAGACATTGTGTTTTAATAAAAATCTGTAGATTCGTTATAATTAAGTGTAGGATTGATTAAACCCGAAACTCGTGTTTTCTGATATTTTTCTGTCAATTTGGCTGCGGATTTTTAAAGCTGAATTATCTCCTTTCTTGCTATCCATCATCTTAATTGACTTGTGTTGATAACCGTTACAAGTTATCACTGTCTCGTGATAGTCCCATAACACTCAGAATTTTCTGCGAATCTCTCCGTAGAAGGGAATTGCATTTGTCAGCAGGTGCTGTTGGAGGGCGCTAGTAAGGTCAATCGTGCTTTAAAGTTGTGATATTCATCTGTCCGACTTGTAATTTCCAATTTAATGTTACATGGAAACCCAGTGGCGTTCGCAACCAATAATACTTTTTACTTAATACTTTTTCGTGACGTGCTATACTGCAAGTAGTATCACATCTTTTACTTAAAAAGACATGATATTTTAAAATTTATCTTATTTGAACAACAAATTCAACTGATCTTTTTGACGTTGTCCCTATTTGTCTTAAAGAGAATAAAAAACGAGAAAATTCTAAAATTTAAAAAATGTAACGAATCAAAGACGACCTAGGTTAGTCCTTGGTTGTAATATTGAATTAAAAAGAGCAAATCCAAAAAAAATATAAATTTTCCAAATTTTATAATGTTCTTCGGATTCACAGCAAAGAAAAATCAAAAAGATTTATATAGTATTAAAACTGAAACTCAAACACTACACCTCTGTGGTGAGACCATCTGTGTTATACGCCTCAGAGTGTCTTGTTATGACCGGGAAAGGTCAGCTCAGGAAACTAGAGATTAAAGATCGCAAGATACTGAGAAGAATCCTAGGCCCAATAAAGAAAGAGGATGGTACCTACCGAATCAGACATAATAACGAACTGTATAACCAACTAGAGGACATAGTGACGTCTATGAGGAGAAGACGCCTAGCTTTCTATGGACACGTAACTCGTATGGCACCGCAGCGACTCACAAATAGGGTTCTCCTTGTAACAGGTAGAGGAAAAGCTTCCAAAGGCAAATGGATCAATACAGTACGCGCAGATCTGGAACAACTAGGGATCTCGCCTGAGGCTGTGCAGAATAGGCCTAACTATAAACAGGCAATCCAGAAAGGAATATTTAACAACGGCATTAAGTGGACAGAAGAGAGAAAGCAGGAACACAGCCAGAAAATGAAGGAATACTGGGTGAAAAAGAAGCAAAAGACACTTGTGAAGAGTTCAAACGAGCCCCGTGGTCCTAAGTAGGCCCAAACGACAAGAAGAAGAAGAAGTATTAAAATAAAAGATTTTAAATACAATTCACTTTAAAGTTGATGTTTTTTTTAATTCTATATATCATCACAGCGCTATCTGATGGCAATGAAAATTACAACTATTTAATGCAATATTCTATAAATAATAAAACCCATTTTTAGTTTTTTTTACTTGTTACCTTAAACTATTTTAAACTCCTTTAACAGACCAATTAAAACAAATGAAAGAAAAAACAATTCTTTAATAAAAGACTATACGCTTTCCAGAAATATTTTTTATTAAAATAATATCTGTTTAAAAATAAGTGATAAATAAGGTTAGATTTTTCATGTGATAATCACGCATCCTGCAAACTAATAAACCAGTAAAGATTTAGTAGCTGCTTTATATTTAATACTCCTGTTCCTTAAAGATTTTTCTTTTCATTAAAAGAGTCCCTAACTGTTGCTTTGACCTCTCTCAAGTTACGTCTCTGTGGAGTACTGGATTTGTGGCAAGCGATGGTAGAGCAAGGAGCGTTTTGGATAAAAAAGAAATGATGATGTATGTGTTCCGTGCCGGCTTCAAATTAGAAAGTGTCTATTCGAATAAAAGTTATGTGTGATAAATGTAATATCTCACTTCCTCTTTGGTGAGAAACACTTAATTATCAGACGTTGGCTTATCATAGAAATACGGTTTAGGCGAAAACTTTATAATTAAGTGCTAATGCTAATTCATGGTTCTTCACTAACATTTAAAAAAATGTAAATAACATTACTATTTAATTTATATTAAAAATTATACAAATAAGATGATATTTTAACTTAAAAATTTTCTTTCCCGCTTTTTTAATTAATTTAAATGTCAAAATATTGGTGCTTTCAAAAACCGTGAAGGTGCTGCGAGACGTAAATATATATAAAGGACTGTTATAAAGAAAGAGCCCACGACGGCCAGACCTTCGTTATTTTATAAAAGCTAAACGTTTTTCTATGCTTGTCCCCTATGCAGGTTAAGCCGACCAGCAAGTATATTGCGCACCGGCACCGACGACGAGGAGTAGATGAGCGTGGTAAGCTGTAGAATGCTCTGAGGTGTGGGCAGCTTTACCGCCGGAACCTCTGTTGCCTAAACTCACTTGCTCTTCGACGACGTCGTTCACTGCGTAGTTGTTGGATCCTTTAATAACTCAATAAAGCTAGCTCGATCTGTTTTTCACTACTATAGGCTGAAGGGTTTACTGCCTTTTATCACCGTGAATTTTATTGTCACAGTAAATGAAACAACACACTTGTCATTGAGAATATATTGTATAACTTTAATACATGGAGCTAACAGTTTAAAGCCTCCTGTATCTTCTGAATAATTTTACTGGTTGTTAGCTTAAATTTGATGTATTTTATTTGATCATATTGATGTGCATTTTACCACGTGGTGCTTGAAAGCCGTGATTTTAGCGGTGGGCGTGTGCATTCATAGACGGTCGAAATGGGAAAAGAGGGCGAGAAGCCGGAAACTGTTTCGAATGTGGTTTCTTCTCGCGTTAAATTAAGCGTTTTTGATTGGTCACTGTATGGTCACGTGACCGTACAGCCGGTTGCTAAAAATTGCGCGCGACGATTTCGAAATGTTCTCGAATAATAACTGCACGTGTTCTTAAGCTGATTTCTAAATTGCACGGGACCCTTTGTTTATATCCGAATGCTAATTTCCACGTAATGAATGCGTAATCAAGAAATTTCTCAAAGAGGAATGGTTCAGTTGGAAGTACAGATTTCCAACATATATCTAGAGTTTAAGTTGTGGTTACTTGTGCAGGTAACAGGTAGTAAAGGTGTATAAAGTAGTACCTTAAATTCGTTAAAGTATAAAGCTCAATTTTTTTATATTTTCTTCAGGATAACTTTAGAAATCTCGACATCCATTGCCGAACACTTATGACAGTTGCTACCCCCTGCCAGACACCCCTAAAGTTTATTAAATTATAATTATCTTTTCGTTATAGTATAGAAGCTAAACTTTATGTATGTTACTTGGGGACCTATAAGAGATTTTACCTCAATAGCCGGACAGTTTTAATTGTGTTTACATCTTGCCAGACACATTGAAAGTCCGCTGTAGGTGCGAACGCGAGTGCTTAGTCGATTGCGGTCTTTTAAGATATCCGATAAAAAATAATTTTATTACGTTCATATTTATGTTATTTAAAGGAAAAAAATGTTATTTTAATATTATAAAATACAAAAAAGTTTTTATTATACGTAAAAAAAAACAGCCCAAATTAAAATTGATGGTTAGACAACTAACACAGTTAAAATTCGTAGAGGAGTCCGCCAAGGGTATATTCTTTCACCCTTGTTGTTTAATCTGTATTCCGAACATATTTTTCAGAAAACACTTGAGGATGTTGAGATAGGCATTAAAGTTAACGGGGTGTGAATTAATAACATCCGATATGCGGACAATACCGTTCTAATCTCTAATAACATGCATGATCTTCAATATCTAGTCAACGTAATAGGAGAACACGGTAAAAGAAGGCCTTGAAATAATTACGAAAAAAAAATAAATGATAGTGATCCGTGAACCTAACACTTTCAAAAACTCCAGTCTAACACACGGAGGCAAGCCAATTGAGCATGTAAACAAGTTTAAATATTTTGGAACATGGCTTAATAAAGACTGAACATCCGATTTAGACATAAATTGTTCAAATAGAAGCTCGTAGTGCGTTTGTAAAATTTAAGAGCGTTCTCACAAACGCAGACTTTGACTTGAACCTCAGAGTAAGATTTATAAAGTGTTACATCTGGTCAGTACTTTTATATGGAATGGAGGGATGGACTTTGAAGCGACCACAATGAACAAACTGAAAGCCTTTGAAATGTGGATATACCGCAGAGTACTTAAAAATCCATGGACGGCACGAAAATCAAATGAGAACGTTCTTAGAAGGATGAAGAAAGACAGAGAACTGCTAACGACAATCAAGACAAGAAAAACAGCGTACCTAGGACACATAATGCGTAACAACACAAAATATCAATTATAACAGCTAATTATCGAAGGAAGGTGCGAAGCTAAAACAGGAATGGGAAGGAAAAAGATGTCATGGTTACGCAATGTAAGACAATGGACCGGACTGAGAACAATAGATGACCTAATACATACATTAAGAGACCGGAATGAAATGGAAAATGTGGTCGCAAACATTCAGTAATGGATACGCATGAGAAGAAGAAAAAAAATTATTTAATCGTTTTTATAAATTTAATCATTGTCGTCCATATTTTCATTTCCTTCGTCACTACTCTTCCAGTCGAAGGCATGACCGTCGTCAATATCGCCTACTTCGTTAGTTTCCAAAAAAATAAGCAAGCTTATACAAGTATGAATAATTAAAAAATTATGTACAATAATTTGTCGTAATAATTACATTCCTGATTAAATTTTGAGCAAATCACTAACATAACTTGGTAGTTGTTCCCCTTCAAACCATATAAACAGGTATTTGTCATCTTTCAATACTCATCCGTTATTGTTATGACAGCTATAACCGAGGCAGCTGTCTGGATACTCCGCGACGAACAAAAGTTCAGCAAGATATCCATTCTTTGCGACAGCCAGGCTGCTATCAAATCACTGAACTCAGTATACTTGACCTCTAGGGCAGCGGTGCAATGCCGTACCACCCTGAATGAGTTAGGAACTAAGTTTAGAGTTCATATTGTCTGGGTACCTGGACACAGGGATATACCAGGCAACTGTAAGGCGGACAAGCTAGCAAGAGTAGGCACCACCCTCCCAGCTGTATCTATCTCATCCCAACAAGGAGAACCAATTGCAAACTTCCGACTCCTTCTGCACAGCAAAGTGGTTCAAAAAGCCAACTTAAGGTGGCAAAATGAACCCACATGCACATCATCGAAACAGATCTGGCCTAAACTAGATCTACGTCGAACCAAGGATGTCTTAACTTTAACAAGGGAGTCCATTGGAAATGCGATCGCGGCCATAACAGGACACTGGGCAGGTGGATCCCATGCACGACGCATGGGAATCGCAAACCTACGACACGACTTTTGTAGAAGCTGTCACGATGAGGAAGAGGAGGAAACAATTGTACATCTTCTCTGTCACTGCCCTGCTCTAGGCAGAAAACGGCTTAATATACTACGGCAACCGGACTTTGATGATTTAACTGATCTCAGCTCAGTTAGCATCAAGGACCTTACACTTTTCATTAAAGGTTCCAACTGGTTCTCACGGTAGAGGGGGAAGGCACTGCCGTCCATCACGGTATCACAACGGGCCAAATGGCCTAAGTGGGTTCCATCCGAACCACCGTTTTAACCTAACCTAACATAACTTGGTAGTTGTTCCCCTTCAAACCATTTAAACAGGTATTTGTCATCTTTCAATACCCAGCCGTTATTGTCTGGTTGATATATGGTTGGATTTTTTAGATGAGCATTATTTCAAATATGCTCGCAGAAATTGCTGCAATAGCTCGCTTTTGCGTTTACATCAGAGATTGTACACCAGTCGATGAATATTTGAAGTCTAGCGGCATCAACATCAATTTCATTAGGGCAATTGTAAGCATTGCATATAAATCTCTGAATAATATTAAAAATGGTTTGTTGTTGAATTAATGTGTCTCTCATGATAACACTTTACTAAAATTACACTTTTATTTCACAAAAAAACTGCACAAATATCAATTATAAAACTTTGGTTGTACCTACGCATAATTGTTCAATACATCACCAAACGACAGATAATGCGCAGTAAAAGATCGCAGTCGACTAAGCCTATCTCACTCGCACCCGCTTGAACAGTTGTTACCTCGCGCTCCCACCTACAGCGGACTGTCAATGTGTCTTGCAAGATGTAAAAATCATTAAAACTGTCCGGCTATTAAGGTAACATTTTTTTATAGGTCCCCAAGTAACATATAGAGAGTGGACCAAAAGTCTGGAAACGGACAATTATCTGAGCACATTTTAAACACTTGATTGAGTAATCATTATGTTAAAAATGTTATCTTTTAATTGTTACGTTTAAATGTAGTTGAAAATAGTTTGTATTAAAAAAATTATTAAGACAACTAGGCGTTGCCACACTTCTGTTTCATTTATTTAAGACCTTCTAGACTACATAGAATCATAAGTGTTACATATGGCTAAACTCGTATTGAAGAGAAGATTACAATAATGACTGAATATACAAAGTGATGTATTTAAAAACTAAAGTGACTAATAATATCAGAGAAACAGCAAATCTGACAACATTTCATATGTCAAATCTGGAATCTCCGTATCTCAAAATAGGCTTATCCCAAATTTTGTACAATTCGGACCAGCAATTTACGAGATAATTGGTCATTTCCGGACTTTTGCTCTACTCTGTATAAAATTAAGCTGTTATACTATAACGAAAGTATAGTTATAATTTATTAAAGTTTACGGGTGTCTGGCAGAAGGTAGCAACTGTCATAAGTGTTTGGCAAAGGATGAAGAGATTTCCAAAGTTATCCCGAAGAAAATATAAAAAAATTGAGCTTTATACTTTAACGAATTTTAGGTATTGTTACCTGCCCAAGTAACCACAACCCAAATTTTATAGTCGCTGGTCGTTTTTACCTGTATAGGGGACATGCACAAAAAACTTTCAACTTTTATAAAATAACGAAGGTGTGGCCGATGTGGGCTCTTGAGCCATTAGTAATATCAAGGGCAAAGTGTTTTAGTTTCATCTACTAGATACTACTCTCACGAATTGTTCTGATTCAGTTGCGTTGTAAAGTAATTTAACAAGAAAAGTGAATTGTTGAAAGTGTCGTTTAGGTAAACACCCCATTTTTTTAGGTATGATTAAAACGATACCAAGATAATCTAAGATTTATTGTTGTAAAATATGGATTAATAATTTGTAGGCAATATCTATGGCTAGGGTATTTATCTGATAGTATTGTTTTTACCCGATATGTTACTAAAAATAAAATGTCCATTTGCTGATAATAATTAAAATTATGTCATTAACCATAATTAAATGTTTTTAATCTTTAAGAAATAAAAAAGCTGTCGTACATTTTGTACACGAATGCAGCTTTTTAAAAATGTCTGCAAGTGAAATTAGGCTGTAGAAAAATCATTGTTGCTATGACCAGGTGCAGTTAGGACTGAACTTAATTTTGTTTACCTTTTACAAATTTTTTGCGAAATATAAAATTTATTGCAAACAAATCCAACCATGTTTGTTATTTACAGTCAGAGCAGTTTTAATATTTTGTTCCTATGTAAATCGCATGTTTTAACTATCGTCATTTAAATTTTATGCTTTCCAATTACCACTCGTCGAGAGCTTCTGCTTCTACATTTATCTTTAAAGTGCTAAGAGATTTCGACAGGGAATACGAAAGAAAAGATTTTTGTTTCATAATTTCATCATCGACAGTAAACCAGAGCCCAACGGTATGAAGGAATCCAGGTCTAAAACGATAAAGCTCAATGTCTTTTTGGATCAGCCTCGGAAACGTCACGAATTCACCAGTGTTTAAATCAAATTCATTTAATCTTTTCTTCCTGGCGTTTGCTTCCAAAGAAGTATGCACCAGTTTTTTAAGTTTTTTTGGTACTAATTCTTTGGATAAAGCTCCCAGTTCATAGAAATACTTTCGTTTGACAACTGTTAGCCGTTCTTCTTGAGAAGGCTGCATATATTTTTCGAGAATCTATAAAATATAGAAAGACTAAGTAAAAAAGAAATAACAGAAGCCCTGTGGTGTCATTGGACACTCGATAGAAACGAAGTTCCTTACGCTATTGGACAAATATTTTTTCTATTTATAAATGTTGATCAAGATATTTTGCAAAAAAAATAATAATTCGCGTATACATTTTTATGTATAGGTAAATTTTATTATTTTAAGGTTAAATAAATTAACAATTATTTGTAATCTTATAAATGAATGATAAAAAAAATGTTTATTAATAAAAAATAATAATCAATAAATCCCATGATACTCTATCATAGAAATTATATGCTTGCCTTGCTTGCTTGTCTTCCAAATCAGATTTTTAAATTGAATAAAAAAAGTTTTTCAGTTTAATAAAAGCCGCAGTTTATTAATATTGCAGCAAATCTGGACTTCGGTGAACACAAAAGGTCGAATGTTATGTTTCTAAATTTTAATTGGTATTTTGGCATCCCAATAGTGAAAAACCAAGCGAATCCAACAAAATTTTTATCGGGACAAGTTTTGGGGGCCTAAAAACCTCGAAATTTTTTTAGTTTTTCGCTTATACCTCGTTAAGGAAGCCTCCCACAGAAAAAATTTAAATTTTCCTAAATTAAAGTGCATTAAATTTTGCGTCAGATGACTTATTATCGTTGAAAAATGGCTATTTTTTCCAATTTTTAAAAAAAATCCATTTCCGGCACTTTGAAGAGCCGTATCTTCAAAACGGTCACTTCAATCGAAAACAGTCACACAATGAAAGTTGTAGAGCATAAAATTCTGCATTTAGAAAGCACCAGGATTTAAAAATTGACTCATTATTAAGGTACATACCGATAACTTTTAATTTTCCCACAAAAAAGTCAATAGGCTAATATCAAGAATTTCAACAGACGATTCTACCCTCTTACTTAACTATTTTAAACCATTTCTTTGTTCAATAACAACTGTAAAAATAAATTAATGATAGTGGAAAGAATAGTTTAGGCCATCAACAATAAGAATTGTTTAAAAAATGTGTAATTTGGTATAAAAAATTATTTACAGGTTCATAAGTAATTAAAAATGTATGCACAGTCGAGAATTATACTAATATTCTACTACTATACTAATACTACTTATCTACTTTCGAAAAATCAATAGTGACAAAACTTATACCGAGAAAGGTGCTTAAACAATGTTTAAAACACGTTTAAAAATGTTCATTTTCGGCTCAACCGTTTAGAAGGACCTGGTTCTTCTTGTTCTGGTGCAATGGGGGGATGACGATGGTTTCATCCTCGTCATCAGATTCGAGAAGCTCTAGGAGGTCGTCGTAGTTATTTTCGTCTTGGTCAGGAGTCGTTGGTGGATAGGGAGAATTATTGCATCCACTGCCAGCGCAGTGCTTGTACATGGTTAAACACAGCAGGCCAGCTTTCTGACAAGAACACACGGAGGCACAACTTCGTTTGCAAGCACAGAAGATGCTTCTAAAGAGTGCCTCCGGTGCTACGTCTCTTGTCGTTTAAATGGGTATGAGGCCTTGGGGGTTGCTCTGCTATCCCCACTGCTCAGGGTCGAGCTTGTTCCCAAGCCATACTTGAATTTAATGGTAGGTCTTGTAAGTGTGGTAGCGATCAGCATTGCGCATAGGAGGCAACCATGCCAAGTCAACCTTCTTGGGGGAGACACACTTCGAAAAAATTACGTACCTCATCTGATCAAGGGTGAAGGATGGGCTCCCGTCCCCATAGCCAGTATAGAGCGCTTTCATAACCTCTTCACTATAAGAGTCGACCTCTTCAAGTGTACTCTTCGGATCTGTGTACTTTTTGACGGTTTTCTCCAACAATGATGAGTTATTGTTGCGGAGAGTACTGCACCACTTTAGCTTCCCCTGACCGAAGATTGCCGATGTTGTGTCACATTTTTCTAAACAGTTGAGGCGAAAATAAACATTTTTTTAATCACTTTAAAAAATTTCTTAACATTTTTAAACGCCTTTCTCTGTATTCATTTTGATCACCATTGATTATCGAGAGTGGGGAAAGTAGTTTTAGTGTAGTACTAGTATATTAGTATTATTATCGACTGTACATACATTTTTAATTACTTATGAACTTGTAAATAATTTTTAATAACAAATTACAAATTTTTTAAACATTTAATATTGTTGCTGGCCTAAACACTCCTTTTCATTTCATTGAGTTATTTTAGCAGTTGTTAATTAACCTAGAAAGGGTGCCACGTCTTTTTCGTTCTCTAAAGAGTACTCTGCAGTGGTCTCTCTACTGGCAAATTATGCCCGAGCTCAGCCGTAGAGGGTAGAAGAAAAAAAAATAAAAATATAAAAGTGAGCCGCGCCACCGACTTAGACGGTTCAAGCCGGAAACCCCTAGGTCTTATAGGCACTAGCAGAGCCACACGATAAACAACTAAGATTAAGGTGAACTAAATAAATAAAATCATAGCAAAAATATATTGGATACTTTACTCACACAATAAATTAAAATAAACAGCTCAATAACAAATATCATCAAAATTAACAGCCAACAATAAAACGAAACTTCAAAATTTACAACTTTATAAGACAACAATAAATCAAAAATCCAAAGTTTACGATTCCATAAAATAATTAAAACAAAGGTAAGAATAACAAACCTTATCAGGTTACCAAAAAAAACGTATACAAGTCAACTTTTTAACAATACTTCATCAACGTTCACGTACGGCTGCTAATTTACTCACGTTTTTTTTTGTTTCGATTTACATAGAGATTTACACTGTTAGAACAATCGAGCTTATTTAAAAATATTTCTTTTTACGATGGCTGTCCTTCAAAATAGCAATATTGTAGGATATTTACAAATAAGTATGAAGAAAACGTTTTTACTTGGCCACAAGGAACTATTGAGAATATTACTTTAATCAAAGTTCAGCCTTGGCATATTATCCAATGCAATAAATAGTTTTCAACAGTGTACCATATTAATAAATTAAAACAAAACTTAATCGTGGTGTCAAAAAAAAACAAATCACGTCGTTTAAATATTCTAAAATAAATCACTTGTAACCTTTGGGTATACGAATTCACTAATCCTGTAGCCTACTCCTGCGGCCTACTCTTGTGGCCGGTTTGATTATGGGACTGCACCTGCTACTTAACAATGGCTTCAGATCCCGCATGCGGATATTTTAACTCGACACCAAAATCCAAAATATCAACAACAAAGGTAAGATAGAATGGTCAAGTTAAAAATTAAATGGTTTTTCTTCAAAATCCAATTAAGATGGCCCAAATACAGCCAGATATGAAAGAAAAAACCGTAGAGGTTCTGCTCACGTGTTAATATCAAATCGTTCCAAAAACTCTCACCACCACCCGACTTCGACGACTGACACCAAGCGACTAACTAAACTACTGACTCCCAGGCCGGATATCAAAAATGACACGGAACACGCGTCAACCAACAATCTTCACAAATCTATGTTCCAAACTCATAATCGCACTCGTCCGTGTTGATAGCCAGCCCATCCACACAGAAATGCAAACCAAACAATAATATAGCTGACAACACACGACAATCGAGGCTAAAAATCAAGGCAAAATCTAATAACAAAAACCCTCACTCCATCTCCATCGTTTAACAAAAATGTCACAGCCATTAATAATTGAATCCTAACACTACAAGGTATGCAACACTATTTACAACGAGTGATAAATTTAAGTTACAACAAAATACGGTATGCAACCCTACTTACGAGTACCTAAGGAATACGAAATCATCAGAGATCCAATTAATAATGAAACTGTGGAAGGGAAAAAATAGGCACGTGACAAGGGTTTTAAATGGTTAAGAAAAAACGTAGAATTTTTATCTGTTGAAATACTTGATATTAGCCTATTGACTTTTTTGAGGAAAAATGAAAAAATTGTCGGTATGTACCTAAATATTGGGTTAATTTTTAAATTGTGATGCTTTCTTAACCGAGAATTTTATGCTCTACAAATTTTATATTTTGACTTCTTTTGATTGGAGTGACTGTTTTGGAGTTACAGCTCTTCAAAATTCCGGAAATGGATTTTTCGATAAAAATAGCCGTTTTTCAACGAGCGATTACTTCTAAACGGCCTTACCGATTTTAATTTTCCAATATATTATTTAACGCAAAATTTAATGAACTTTAATTTAAATACGAATAATTTTTTCTGTGGGAGGCTTTATTAATGAGTTGTAAGCGAAAAACTGAAAAAAGTCCAAAAATTTATAGGTTTTTAGGCTCCTAAAAGTTGTCCCGATAAAAATTTTGTTGGATTTGCTTAGTTTTTCACTATTGGGGTGCCAAGACCTTAATTAAAATTTAAAAACATAACATCCGACCTTTTGTGGGCAAACACCCCTTTTAATGTCTAGATTGACTAGACTATATATCATATGGCTTTTTTATAAAAAATAATACCTATTGATTGCACAAAATCAAAATTGGTCTTATTGATTTCTTCCTAAAAATTTCTAAAAATTATGTGCACCATGTTACGATCTCCAACGCGTTGTTTTCGGGTTATATACAGGGTGATTTTTTGGGGGTTCCAATTATACGTTTTAGAGAAACTTGAGACATAATTAAAATCTAAAAATTAAAGGTTTTTGGTTATGCCGAATTGATTTAAAATATGTATAGCCCACAAGTACTTCCGGTTATACCGGATGTTGACTATAACTTGCTTATTTTAAATAGAACAACCTCAATATTACGTATTTCGATAATGCTTCTTCTGGGGATTCTCCCAATATAAAGGGTAGACTCAGTGTTTTACAGGATATGATCATTTTTATCACGAAAAAGTGTCCGATTTGACACCCTGTAATATTATAATTAATGTTAATTTAAACATTTATTTTTGCATTTTGTTTTTATACTATTGTGTATGTTTACCAAACTTGGTCATTTTGTTATTTAAATGATTATTATTGTACAGAGTAATTTAAATCGAATTTTTAAAGATTTCTCAACTTTCTTAAATGAATCATGTACTGTACTTTATAAAGTTCTTATACAGAACTTTTACTGCTTTTTAAGTTTGTATTATGTTATTGTAGAGTGCAATGGAAAACAAAAATATTGCTTTAATTTTAGTTGACAGGAAGACGTTTTTGAGTATTTACTTTAAAGTTTTAAATTATTAAATTTTAATTAAATATTTTTTATTGTGTTTTTTTAAATAATCGCAAATAAAATACTAACTCACAATTCACAAGTTAAAAACTAAATATCTCAATAATAGTTTGATTTAGGTATAGGGAGTTGTTAACGAAACTTAAAGAGCAGTAAAAGTTTTTTCTAACAACGTTATAACATACAGCATGATTCATTTTAGAAAGATGAGAAATCTAAAAATATGCGTTTTAAATTACCCTGTATAATAATAATCATTTTAATAAAAAAATGATTAAGTAAAGTAAAAAAACATCATGCAAACAAAATTTAAATTTACATTGAATATAATGATACAGGGGGTCAATTCGACACTTTTTCGTGATAAAAATGGTCATATCTGACACTCAGTGTCAGGTAGTAAAACTCTATATTGGAAGAATCCCCAAGGGTAGCGTAATGATATTGAGGTTGTTCTATTTAAAATAAGCAGGTTATAGTCTACTTCCGGTATAACCGGAAGTAGTTGAAGGCCATAAATATCTTAAATCAATTCTGCATATTCCAAGAAATTTCACCTCAAATTTTCGGATTTTAATAATGTCAAGTTTTTTTAAAACGTCTAATTGGAACTCCCAAAGAATCACCCTGTAATAATAAATGTGCTGTGCGAGCACTCGGATTATTTTCACTCTCCCTCTCTCTGCAAGCAGTAAGTATAGAGGAAGAGAGATAACGACTAACGCCTTCTTGTTACGCACAGTTTTTGCTGGCTTGCCCCAGTTAGTAACCACAGAAATACCTTTAAAGGGGAAATTAAATTACACTGAAATAAAAATAAATTCATTGCTGACTAATCAGGTATTACAATATTTTACTTTTTTAAATGTAATTCCTGTTCCCTGGATATTTTTGATGAGTGTACTAAGCTTTGGAACTTTATTGGACAGGCATAACACAAAAAAGTTTTTTTTGTTATTTCCCTACATTTAGCTTTTAAATATCTGTCTTAACAAATTTATTTCACAGTACTTTGCTGTAGGTACTTCATGAAATATTAAAAATAAAAAAAAAATAATACAGTACTTTTGGAGTTAAAAATAAATACAAACCTCTGGATTTATGTTGGCTGACTTTTTTTTTAGGTTGGCATTAAGTTTTTCCCTGCATTTTCTTTCGGCTAATAATTCCGTTATGACAACATGCCAATAGGTATTTACATTTTTTAAATTAATTAATTCTTTTGTACTAAAATAGCAAAATATTTTCTTTACAATCCAAATTGGTAAAAGTTGAATCATATCTACAGATTTGATTTTACCAATATCTACAATTTTTTCTGTAACAAAACAAATAAGCGTGCAGCAAAAACTGTTCCAATAATTAATAAAAAAAAATTGGCCGTCACAGTATCACCGGCAGGTTAATATTCAAATTTCTAATAAATAAAAATCAAAAGCCCAAAAATATGAAGTAAAATAATAAAAAAATAAATATATTTTTTTTAAATTGGAAAATATAAGTATTTAACTGTGAATTTACGATAAGTGTTTTTTAATAATGTGGGTAGCAAGTGACTCAATAAAAATTCTTCGTTTTTTCATTCGAGCTTTCGAAAATGTTTATTTTCTTTTTTTAATTAATTTAAAAAAAATAATTCATATATTTTCCAGAACTTGTAGGTTTGATGTACCAGTCTAATATTATTTTATTTTCTGGAGTTTTTATCAGTTTTAAATCTAAAAATGGAACACTTCTGTAAGTTTCTGTTTTAATTGTAAATTGAATATAGCTATTATAATTATTAAAAGTATCAAAAATCTCGTATTCTTTTCCTTCAGGTATGGCACAAATAATATAATCAACATATTTCTTTAAAAAAGAAACTTTAAAAGATAATTTAGGCTTCTTCTTTCGGTGCCATATCAGGTCCCCTTAACGTTGGCAATTACATTGGCGAGTTGTTCGCGGCGGTTTTCGGCTAATCTGATTAGTTGTTCGGCACTGCGTATTCCTGTCCAATCGCGAATGTTCTTCAGCCATGACATCTGTTTTCTTCCAATTCCTCGGCTGCCTTCGATTTTGCCCTTCATTATAAGTTGAAGCACCCTGTATCGGTCTTCTCTGAGAACATGCCCCAGGCATGATATCTTTCTGATCTTTATAGTGACAAATAATTCACGAACCACATTTGCTCTATTTAACACTGCTTTGTTGGTCTGCCTAGCTGTCCAGGGTATTCGGAGCATTCTTCTATGTAACCACATTTTAAACGCTTCCAGGCGGTAGCAGCCTTTAGAGGCCAGGTCTCAGCTCCATCTAACAACACTGACCAAATATAAAATTTTATCTTTCTTTGGCGTAATTTAAGGTTTAGGTTGTCGTTAGAGAAGAATGCTTTCATTTTCAGAAAAGTCGTGCGAGCGGTCTCAATTCTGCACTTAATTTCTTTATCTGGGTCTAGTTTTTCCGTGATGTGGCAACCAAGATATTTGAATTGGGTAACTCTCTCAATGTTTTGTTGGTCTATCTGTAGAAAAGCATCGGCGTGCGGTTGGCATACAATAATAAAATAAATTATGCATAACATATTGAGCAAGAATAGTTAATATTTTTGACTCCATTGGTGTTCCAAAGATTTGTTGAACAAATTAATTATTAAGTGAGAAAAAAGTATTATCAATAAAAAAATTAAGTGTTTTTAAAAATAAACCTTTGTTTAAAAAACAATGATTTTTAATAGTGCTCCAATTATTGTTAATGCTATGACTGACTGACTCTTTGAATATATTAGTAAAGAGTAAAAAATCATAATTTCATACGGGCAATCATCTCCTGAATTTTTTTGCATCAATAATTATAATTGCCAAATTTATATTAGAGAGTAATATTTTTACTAAGTAAAATAACAAAATCAAGCTTTTGGATGAAAATAAATTAAAATTAACAATAAATAATAAATTTTTATGTTATTTTACAAAGATAAAAGAAAAAGATACTTAAATTTTAAATATTTTCATGAGAACAAGTACTTAGTCCAGTTGATTGTATTTAAAACACTGCCATGCCTACTAAACCTCAACAACTATTGGACTAAAATGTATTGTTAGCGTTTCATTTAGGTACTTAGAATTTTGAATGGCATTAGCTTTTACATTTTATATCAGAAGCAACAGCATTAGTAAAAAGTAATAAATAAATAATTACCTTTCGGTTGTTTATCCACTTTATCCTTTTTATTTTTTTTTTCTTTTGCACCTTTTTTGTTTTTTTGCTTAGATATTTTGGATCTATCTTGCAGTACTTCATTTTTGTATTTGGTTATAATATCAAGCCATTTTTTTCGCTGTTTTTCTACTTCCACTGAGGCTGGATGTTTCGGATCATATTCTTTTTCGTCAACAAGCTGCTGCTCGTTAGTTTTTAAAGTCGACTTTGCCAATTTAACAGTACTTGGATAATATTTACTAAATGAACCTACAAAATTACATAATTAGTAAATGTTGAGTAAATGATATTGTTACGATAAAGACGGTCCTGCTCTATTATCTGGCCGAGGCGGTCTTTCGTCCATACAAAGGCGCTTATTTCTTCTGCACCACCAAAACGCCCCCATTTAGTGAATGATTTATGGCCGCGGCGTAAATAAAGGCATCTAGAAAGGTCAATCAATTTCGAAACAATAACGAAACAGAATTCTCGCTCTTTCGCGTAATAATTTGTAGGTATATAAAAAGACTGCTTGTGTCAGGATAAACGGAGCTTGCACGGACTGGTTTAACATCGAAAAAGGTGTGAGACAGGGATGTGTGGCTTCGCCATGGCTGTTTAACTTATACATAGACAATTGTTTAAAAGATCTGAAAGAGAGTGCGTATGGATTAAATATGAATGATTTGATCGTCAAATGCCTTCTTTACGCCGATGATCAAGTCATATTAGCGTTATCTGAAGAGAAGTTGCAGGCGATGGTTAATGTTATGCATGATTCACTGAAAATCAAATGGATGAAAATAAATGTGAGCAAAACGAAAGTAATGGTTTTTGAAAGAGAAGAAAACATGACAAACTGTTGGGTTTCGATTGAGGGAGAAAGAGTGGAACAAGTTAATGAATTTGTGTACTTGGGTTCAAAATTTACTAGAGATGGAAAGTATGACAGTGACATTGAGCGAAGGGTGTTGGCAGGAAAACAAATGAATGGGGCACTGAATAGCTTTATGAATAGCCAGAAAGTGTCAAAAAAGATACGTCTGGCGGTGCATAGAGGTGTGTTGGTTCCTACACTTATGTATGTAAGTGAATGTTGGGTTTGGCAGAAGAAGCATGAAAATAGGATTAATGCTGCGGAGATGAGTAGTCTGAGAAGTATAGCGGGAGTGACTCGGTTGGATAAAGTTAAGAATAGTGAGATAAGAAAACGCTATGGTGTAAAAGAAGATGTGGTCACAAAGATAGATAAAGGAATGCTTATATGGTTTGGACACGTAGAAAGGATGGATGAAGGAAGATTGACGAAACAAATTTATAAGGCGAGTGTGAATGGGCAAATCGGTAGAGGTCGACCTCGGAGAACATATCTCGATCAGATCAACATTGTTTTGAAGAAAGGCCAGGTCAAGAGTACCAACAACCGAAGAGCATGTATGAGAGCACTGATGAAAGTAGAGGAAGCAAAAGATGTGTGTACGAACCGTAGCAAGTGGAAGGAAGTGGTTTCTGCCTACCCCTATGGGAAAAAGGCGTGACTCTATGTATGTATGTATTAAATATTTATTACTTTGAAGTAACTTACATAATTTAGTTCTGTATATTCTGTATAAAGGTAAATACAGGTTCCTCTTAACTGTGCCAGAAGCGATTCTAATCAAACCCATTAAGAAATTAATTTGCTGATCTTCGTCTAAAGCATTAAACCATTCCATGTCCTTGTTAATGGTTTCATTTAATACTTTTTTACCCATCATTCTGTCATGATCTAGTATCATTTTACCAAAAATGAAGTCGGTCTGTGGATCCACCACGGCGTACATTTCAGCTTTGGCATGTCCCAAAGACATTATGCTAAAAATTTGGTAAAGGCTTGCTGGCGATTTTAGCTGATCGACTAATTTTAAAATTAGCTGTTTCTTGTGTTCCGAAGACAAGCGCAAGAAGTAACCTTGAATGGACATGCATCGAAGTTTGAAGTGTTGTAGTCGAACTTCCTCATCGTATGCTTTTTGTTCTTTTTTTATTAATGCCGATTGTATTACCAGCTCTTGTTCTTGCACTGTATAAGTAGTTATAGTGTCCATTTTTATAATCCAAATAAATACAATTTTTAAAATGATGGTGAACTCGTTAATTTAAAAGTACGCAACATGTCAAAGATGATCTTTTTAAAATGTCACTGGGTCATTCCATGTCAAATCGACCAATGACTGGAATCGACTCATTTCGATTTGAATAAAGTTTTCTTTTATCATGAAAGAAAGTCTTGCCAAAGGAAAAAAAATATCATTTTTTTTTCGAAAGTTATGGGAAATTAAAAATTTTACTACTTTTCGAATTTTTCAAGTTTATTTGTTAAATACCTCGAAAACTGTTATAGTTACAAAAATGGGCTTTCTTTTTTTAATGGGAACATTTTAAAAAATATATTTTGAAATGTTTTACGAAAAAATGCAAAAATGAATTGGCAGAATTTTAGAATTTGAAGTTCGGTATTAAATTTTTGGCTAAATTTTTTTTATACAATGCTTTTAATTGATCTATAAAATATCCTAAAATTTTTAAGAAGTTGTTTTATTTTAAAGAAGTTATTTGTTAAATTTTAATAAAAAAAATTAATAAAATTGAACGAATGAAATTTAAGGTCAGTATGCAAAATTCGCCTTGCCGTTAGTTCAAATATTAAGGCTTGGTTCTTCATTCAAGTGCAAATTCGGATACCGGTAGCGGTCACTGTCTGGAGTATTCTGTAACTTGATTTATTCTGCCCGTAAAAACCAAGGGCAAAATATATAAAACTGTACTAAGGCCTTCTTCTTTTTCAAGTTCCGTCTTCTATCGAAGGTTGGAAACCAACATGCTATGCGGATTTTGTTAACCGCCGCTCTAAATAATTCTAAACTGCTGCATCCGAACCATTCTCTCAGGTTCTTGAGCCAGGATGTTCTGCATCTACCTACATTTCCCTTTCCTTGAATTTTGCCCTGCATAATTGGTTGTAGTAATTTGTATCATTGCCCTCTCATCACATGTCTCAGTATTCCAATTTTCTTCGTTTGACAGTGAGTAGCATTCCTGGTTCATTTCCAATTCTTCTGGTTACTTTCACGTTTGACACTCTTTCCATCCATGATATTCGTAGAATTCTTCTGCAACACCAAAATTTAAAGGCAGCCAATCTATTTAAATATGTGTGTGTTTTAAGGTCCACGCCTCCATGCCATACAGAAGCGTAGAGAACAACATGGCACCGAAGCATCCTTAGATGTAGTGTCAACATTATATCTCGACAACACAAAAACTTCTTATGTTTAATAAATACGGTACGTGCTATCTCGATTCGCGTTTTTATCTTTCTAGTTTGATAATAAAAATGAAACACAGGATCTCTTCAAGAAAGTAAAACTGTTATCGCGAAAATTTAAAACAAAAAGCACACAAATAGAAGACAAAGATAATAAACTACTATGGAAAACATCAGACATAACAAAAAGATGGTAACAATACTGTAATGAGCTGTATACAGATGAAAATGCAGAGGAAGGAAAAAACACAGTCAATGAATTATTAGAAGAACAAGAAGAAAAACCAGATATATTAAAAACAGAAGTGGAAAATGCCCTCAGAAAACTGAAAACAAACAAGTCACCCGGAGCTGCCAAATCACCGCAGAACTACTGAAAGAAATAGGTCCAGAAGGAATTGAAATAATAACGAACATTTGCAATAAAGTGTGGAAGACAGAAAAATGGCCCAAAGACTGGACAAAATCGACGTTTGTCTCATTACACAAAAAAGGAACAGCGCGCAAATGCGAGAATTAAAGAACCATAGCGCTAATCTCTCATGCTAGCAAGGTGTTACTATACATAATAGACCAACGGCTTGAGAACTATCTTGACAGGCAAATTCTCGTAGAACAAGCGGACTTCGTCCAAGGGAGAGGAACAAGAGACCAAATATTTAACACAAGGCAATTAATGGAAAAAACAAGAGAATTTAATATACCTATGGTCATGTGCTTTATTGACTACAGCAAGGCCTTCGATTGTGTAAGATGGAAGTTCCTGTGAAAAGTGCTCAAAGAAATTAGTGCCCCAAAAAACCTAACAAACATCATAAAAACATTATATGAGGAAAACGAAAATGGCGTAAGAATTGGAAACGAAACTTCCAGTCCCTTCGAATGTGCAAAAGGTGTCCAACAGGGCTGTATATTATCACCTAGGCTATTTAATATTTACGGCGAAATCATTATGCGCAGAACAGCAGAAAACTGGCATGGAGGAATTTTCATCGGAGGCAAGAGAGTTAACAACCTCAGATACGCTGACGATACCACGCTAATAGCAGGCGACGAACAGGAAATGGGACAATTATTACAACAATTAAGAGAAGAAAGCCGATTAGAGATAAATCTAAACAAAACAAAGATATTGATAGTAGACAGAGGAAACAAGCTGCAACAGTTAAAAGATGGAAACAACTTAGCAGACATCGAAAGAACCGACAGCCTAACATATTTAGGAGCCTTGATAAATAACCAGGGAAACTGCGAACCTGAAATTAGACGACGCATACAAATAGTACGAACAGTGATGACCAATCTAAAAATAATATGGGAAGACAGACAAATCGCGAAACACAAAGATTAAACTTGTACAAACACTAATATTCGCAATATTCATGTATGGTGTGGAAAGCTGAACGATCAAAGAAGCAGACAGAAAAAGAATTGACTCCTTTGAGCTCTGGTGCTGGAGAAGACTACTGTGCATCCCTTGGATAGCAAGGAGGACAAATGTATCAGTGATTCAAGAAATAGGCATAAAAGATCGACTGTCAACAATATGCCGACGACGAATTCTTCAATACTTTGGGCATATAAACAGAAGACAAGGAGACAACATGGAAAAATTGATGATACAAGAAAAAATAGAAGGCCAGAGGACAAGAGGTCACTCTCCCACCAGATGGGTAGACCAGGTAAAGAAAATTATGGGAAGACCCTTATAAACAACCATAAAACACTTTGGAAGCAGATCATTAACAACACAAATTGAAAATATTGGAATCAAGACCTCTCAGCTTTGAGAGTACGACTGACAGAGAGAGTTTGATCTATGTCTGATGTTATCCACGTTTTTGCGATTGTCGATTTAGTGATGACCATACATTTAGTTTTTTTTAAATTTATCTTAAATCCATATTCATTGCAGCATGCATTAAGACGTTCCATCACGTTTTGCAAATCGTTGTTATTATCTGTCATTATCACTGTGTCGTCTGCAAAACGCAAGTTGTTCAGAATTGATAGTTTTGCCCTCTACTGAGTCGAATAACGCTTCTTAAAAAATATTTCTTCACTGTAGATGTTAAAAAAAACGGGGACAGCATGCAACCCTGTCGGACTCCTCTCTAAATTTCAATTTCTCGGGTGTTCTGGTTTTTAACTTTCACTTTGGCAGTTTGATTCCAATATAAGTGAGAAATAATTTTTATAATCTGACTGTCCATATTTTACCGTTTTAATATTTCGATGAGTTTTACATGTTGAACTTTGTCAAAGGCCTTTTCAAAGTCTACATAACACTAGTAAATTATTTATGTCCATGCATCTCTGGGCCAACACATTTAGACCCAACAGGGCCTTTTTTTGCCCATACCATTTTTGATGCCATTACTAAGGCCAGCAATGTTATATGGTGCAGAATGCTGGACAACAAAAAAGGTATAGATATGAAGGAAAGTAACATACGAACAAAATGAAAATGCCAAGATAGGCAGCAGGCGTAACGAGTTAAATAAAATTTGAAACAACTGTGTAAGAGGCAGTTTTAAAGTAGCACAAAAGTTAAAAGAATCGCGACTAAGTTGGTATGAGGTGACCACAAGGACATGTTGATAATGAAGCACTACGAATTCCAATATGTCCAAACGGTAGAAGACATTAACAAGCTACGTGGTGGTCAAATATATTTCGAGAATCGCAAAAAAATTAACTAGAATCACTGATAACCCAGGACAGAAACACCTGGCGATTGCGTACAAGGAGAGTTGTCAAAAGATTTCGTACAAGGAGAGCCGTCGTCAGATTTCGTACAAGGAGAGCCGTAGTCAGATTTAAACTAAAGCGTGTCCGAAAGTCGTTGTAATAACTGACTCCACAATAAAACCTTGAAGCACACGGAACCAAGACATAGTGACGACTAACAATCATACCTAATGAGATCAATTACGTCCTTCTACCTGCTCAGGGTGATTTTATGAAATCTGTGGCTTTATTACGTTGCATCCTGTATATTCTTCGTTAATTAAAAGCAGCAAAAAATTTTTCCAGGGTACAATTAGGAATTAATAATGTTAATTGTCAATAAAAGTATTCTCTTTATCAAAAAAATTGCTGTTTTTTAAAAACAAGGATAATTTATTTTTGTCAGCACAAATGACATGGTGGTTAGTAACTAATACTTCCGTCCAAACATATTTACAACAACAAAAACAAGAAGTGCACTGATTGGCGAACAATTTGCAAAATTCCTATTCCAATTTAAAATCAATATAGTATTGCCTCAGCATGCAGATTGAATTCACATTTTGCCCTCCTCAGTTGAATACCCGCTCTCGAATCTCTAATTAATTACATCCTCCACAGGCATTTCAATAAAAGATGTGCAACTATTTCGTGCTGTATTTCCAACCCAATTACACGCCTTTAAATAGCGCAATCAGGCTGTTTGTTTCATCAATATTTTAAAAATTCATAAATTTTAATTTAAAATCTGCTGCACCTTTTACCAATTATGCTGCAGAAAATTTTACTCAGCCAAAAAGAAACAAGGATGATCCGTTTTTATGGTAATAAATACCTTTACATTAAATACCAAAAATAACCTCAAGTATGGTAAAAAATACATTTGTTACATGCAAACGTGAATTTGATATTGAAAAATGCTAATCAATAGGTATTACTTTTACCATTAAAAAATTATCCTCTAATAAAATTATGCAATCAAAATAGATCACACGTTGACACGTTCTAGCTGGTTTATGTTGCACCCTAAATATTTGTTTTCCTGCCAACACTCCTCGTTCAATATAACAGCCATACTTTCTGTCTTTTACAACCTTTTAACCCAAGTATAAAAACTCATTTATTATTTCTCCTCCAATAAGCACCTTACAGTTTGTCATGCTTTCTTCTTTTTTAAAAACCATTTCATCTTTTTTTTTTGTAGTGGTAAAGAAAATCCGTTACGGAGAAGTTATGAGTCTGTAAGCTTAAGCGAGACTCCCTGACTGATGTTAGGTCTACTCTTGTCTGTTTAATATCATTGTACCCAATCCAATTCCGTACCTTGTACATGTTTGTACAAGTTCTGTACTGGGTGGAAGCAACATAGTTCTGGGTCACCCGATGACTGCTCAAAAATTACTTGTCTTTTGCGGTCCAGTGCCCCGCAGCAGCACAATATGTGTGTTATTGTTTCCGGATCCTTGCCACACAATCTGCAGGTCAGGTCTCCATCATACAGTCCCATTTTGTTCAGGTGCTTTTTTACTGGTGCGTGACCGGTCAAGAGCCCCGTAGTGATTCTTAGCTGATTCCTGTTTATTACTACCAGTTCTGCCGTCATTTTGTGACACGGTCCTTTGATGTATTCTTTTCCGTGTTTGTTTCCTGGTCTTCTTTCCCAGTAATTTTTATGTTTTTCCCCAATCCAGTTTTTTACAGACACTCTTACTGTACGCTTCGGTACCCCTAGCATCTGCCCTTGGTTTGTGGAGTTTCCGAACTTTTTCTTGCAAGTTCGTCTGCTTTTTCATTACCTGCAACTCCCTGGAACTCATATCAGTTTTACGTGATTACGGTCTGCCAGCGTTCTCAGTTCTTCTTTGCAGTCCCATACCAGCTTGGACGTCACTTCCTTGCTGTACAAGGCCTTAAGTGCCGCTTGACTGTCTGACAAAATGTTAATATGCGCGTTCCTCCTATTGTTCTCCTTCGCGCATTGAAGGATGGCGTACACCTCTGCCTGAAATACGGAGGTGTGGGTTCCCAACGAGTAGCTGATACCAGTGTTTGGGTTCCTGGAGAACACTCCTGCGCCCAACCTATTTCTTGGATTCATATGTATACCAGATTTTTAACTGTAGAATGTTGTTAAGCTGGGAGTCGTCTAACTCAGTTCTGACTGGTATCAGCACCTTGAATTAGTCATTGAAGCAGTACCGTTACGGAATGATGTCCGTCCTCGTTTCCAACGCATTCGCGATCACAATTCTGACGATACTCAGGTGTCCTGTTCCAACGTTTAGGTTGTTGTGTGTATCCTGCAGTCTGGATTTACTTTCATCTTGCTTGCATTCAGTTTTATCCTTCTGATTTTTAGGGCATTATGCATAATATTAACCATCACCTGCAATTCTTCCTCAGATGATGCTAATATGACCAAATCATCGACGCAAAGAAGGCATTTGACAATCAAATAAGTCATTCTCAATTCATACGCACTCTTTTTCAAATCTTATAAACAATCGTCTATGAATGAGTTAAATAGCCATGGCGAAGCCACATATTCGACTATGCGTTGTAGGGAAAAGATCTGATCCATGCATCCCCTTCCTCTTCTAAATCCTGCTTGCATTTGCACTTTTCCCATTAGTTTAATTTGTCACTCAATACCTTTGCATACATTTTTCCCGTGGTACTGAGTAAGTTAATGCCTCAGTAATTTTTGCAGATTTGTGGGGCAAAAATTGAAGAATTTTGGATTGTTATTTGAAAATGTACCACCTATTTACATGCTTTTAATAAATAAAGGCCATTACTAGAAAATTTATTATTAAATGGAATCCTACAAAAAAAATTTATGTATTTTGAATTTGCATCAATCATTTTTTGTTTTTTAAAGTTTGCTTTCTATAAATTATGTTTGTTAATTTATTTCTTGATTCAGTTTTTTTAGGATTAAGTAAAATTGTGAGTTATTGTTAAATGATTTTTTTTTAAGTGTTTAAAAATGGTAAAAGTTTGTTTGGAAATAGAATAAAAAAAGTTAATAATAAACAATGCCGTAAAGAAAGGCAGGATATTACCAGTTAAATAATTGGGTATTTTAAACTATAATTATTTTTTTTGTCAGATTTTTTTAAAGTGTTTGATATGATACGAACGTTACGTGTAACATCGTAGAAAAATAGTTAATAAACCAAGCTACCGACCGGCCTATGATCAGTATAATCAACGTTTAAGGAGCAGCTTGTAATTTACAAAAAGCTCTGTAATCCCGCATTGATGCAATCATTATAAAAGCCCTGGAAATACCGCACCTACATATTTTCCTTGAAGCGCCTAAAAGCCTATGCAACACATATATCAAATCGTTATTTTCCCATCTTATTGTTAGATCACGGCGAGTTGGTTGGGAGTAGCGCGCGAAACGAAGTGGCTAAGCAAAAAGTAATACAGTCTTCGCGGTTACGTTGGATGAGGCGGTGTTGCGCGTTGGATCTCGCGAACATAACCTACAAATCGGCGTTTTTTTATTTCGATAATGTTTGAATATAAACTATCGCTTTTGCAGTTCGATAATGAGTTTTTAGTGAGTTCCTCGTAAATATATAGTGTTATTTTTTTTTGTTTTTTTTGTACTGTCACCATCAAAATGAAGGCGATTTTGCTTGTACTTGTTGTATTGTTCACGTCTAATCAAACACGTAAGTTTTTATTTTTAGAAATATAATTTGTTTTGCCAAATACTCACCAGTCGGTTTGTCAACATTTAGTGATAACTGTAATTTTTTGTCGCGCATTTCATAAATATTAACACCTGTTTTTGCATCGTTATACTGTTACATAAAATATATGATATTAAAATATTTTTGCAGGTATTATAATATCTGATGTCATACGAACACCTGCAAAAAGTTTAATACACTCAGACTATTTCCCAGAGCTGCAGTTTATAATATCCAGTTTACACAAATTTTTTCAAGTCTCATGGATAATAATAATAATAATAATATATCACTGAAATGAACACGTCCAAAATATTCTATTTTAAATGTACCTACTAACGTATAGCTACAAAAACAATATCTTATCATATTTACGATCATCATAATTTTTTTTTTATTTGGGCGATTAACGATAATTTTCATTCCAGTTCACTGAGCAGACAACAAATTAATAAACTTTTTAACAATACGCTCATAATTCTTTTTACTTTAAAAAAATTAATGACCCTACATTTTAAATAAACAACAATTTATTTTTAATTTAATAAATGTAATGAGATTTATGTGTATGTCAATATTTATTTTGGTGATCCTAAAAGAGAAACAATCAAATACAATTTTACTGGTTATTAACTTCCCTGTTTTTTGTCTCTATTTATATTTTTTTAGTCAACAAAGATAATTTTAATGGATAATTTTGGAAGCTGTATTTGAATACTTTTTTTTTAATTTCCCAAAAACATGGTATTGTTAAATTTTACTATTTATAAATATTTTTATTATTATTATATGGTTGAGAGATGACGTCATGTTCATTTAGCCAGTAACTATAGTACTAATATTATTTAACTTGGATGGGATAAGGCTATACTTTTTACACCCAGGGGTCATTCAGGGTAACTAACTCACAGAAAAGGTAGATCACGGTTCAGTTAGGAAATGTTTACTTTTGGTTAGGTAGCAAAGGGTTTACTTACAGCTAGGTAATACTACAGTTTTAGATTGCATGATTTGATGAATGTCAGTAACATGTTGTATACTGTCATCTTTTTTAATGCTAGGAGTTGCATTAAGTTGAAGGGAGGAAGAATATGGATTTTTATTAGTTTTCTATACATTTCTTCTCTATGCTGGGTATATTTTTTACATGCCAAGAAAATGTGATCAAAATCACATGTACAATTACAACTGTCGCATAAGTTCGAATCCACTACATTTATTCTACTAAGGTGGGCGGGATAGCAAGCATGGCCAAATTTAAGTCTACTAATGGTGACAATAGTACTTCGAGATAGTTTATAGTTGCTGTACTATTGTTGGTTGGGGATTTCTGGATGTAGAAGTGTATATCTTGTATGCTTGCTACGACCATATTCGTGCCATAAGTGTCTCCATCTGTCTTTAAATTTTAAATTATGCATTCATCAACGGTGATCTTGTTATGCATGGTATGTCCACTTTTAACGGCTGCTTTTGCTAAACTGTCTACATGTTCATTATGTCGAAGTTCGATGTGTGCTTTTATCCATACAAATTTTATGCTGAACTTTTCTTGGACTAGCTTATTTACCATCAGATTGATTTTTGGGATAATTTGATTTTCAAAAGTGGCATTAATATCGAAAGGTTGAATTTGTAAATTTAAATATTTATTTTACTTGGAAATAATATATTAAAGAAGTTTATACAATATTTATAGTCCAGGAGGAATAAGCGCATGAGTATTGAAAACTATTCCACCTCAATTTTTTATATGATTCTCTTCGAATTGTCCTACTGATTACATAAATGCATGTTGCTATGGGGCAAGCGGTGATATATTGTTTAAACTGAAATTATTAAAATAAATGCAACGATTTGTTATTTTCAAACGGGAAAACATTTTTAACATTCTTTGATGAAATATAAATATAAAAAGTCCTGTGACTTTTTACGATAAAATTATTATTTTTGGAGATTGAATTTTTAAAGGTTTAAAAAGTCTCAAATTCGAATACTTTTGACTCATTAAAAATATTTTAAAATATTTATATTCTTTATGCAATAATTAATAATATCCTTAAGCAAGAATAAAAAAAAATCCATTATTTATACCTGTTTTCTAATTATTTATTACGAGCACTCACTAATATTCGAATAACAATTACTTGCAATTGTTTAAACAATTTCAGTTTCAACAATATGGCACCGAGTTACGAAGGCATTTATATCCTCAGCAGAATAATTTAAGGAGAATCATAAAAATATTGAGGAGGAATATTTTTCGGTACCCATGCGCCTATTCCTCCTGAACTATTATTTAATAATTTAGAAATAAGTAATTGTGTATTTTGTTCATTTAATTTGAAATATTTATTTTTATTAATCAAATGAGTAAATTATTATTTTATTTACTGAAACATGAATAAAAGTATTTTTATGTAAAACGTATTTATTGTGTATTAAAAAGAACATTATTGGACTTAATCGAGTTCTTCACGTCACTGATGTAGGTAAAAATATTAACACCGATTTTCGCATTAGGTTCTCCGTCCAAAGAACTGGTTTAAATTTGGAACAAAATTTGAACACATATTTGTAGTCAAGTATGAATATCTTTTGTGAACATGCCTTTTGACACATTAAGTTGTTTGATAATTATTTTATTAATAATATTTACGTTCTCCGTACAAAAAAGTATTTATTGTCATCAACATGGCCGTCCAATTCCGATGCATTATAGCTAGCTTAAAAAAGCAACTGTACTGATCCTATTGACAAGGTGGTTTACTCCTCTTATAATCATGTATCCTTTGTTATGGTTTTCCATTTTGTTCTGTCTCTGCATTTTGTTTTCCAGTCTCTGATTTTCAATGCTTTTATGTCTTTCTGTACTTGATCCCACCATATACATTGTGGCCTCTCTTTTGTTCTCGTTTTTAATGAAACCCACATCGTCAATCTCTTTAAGGTTTCTGTTGGTGCTCTTCTTACAATGTGTTTTTATTAAGGGTTGTATTTAGGGCGTAAGTAATGGCTGGTCTAATCAAAGTCTTATAGATTTGTATCTTTGTTTTTTGCTAATCGATTTAAATTTTAATAATTTTCCGTTGCCAAGACTTTGGTTTTCTTTGAGTATTTTTTTTTCATCCTGTCTTTCCTAGTTACAAAAAAGCTACATTTCAAACATAAAATATTCGTAAATGTTTTTCAATTGGGGGTAAACAAAAATAAATGAATATGTTTAAACCCAATTTCAAAACCAAAGATAAATCACAAAATAAACAGGGTCAAATTTGATACAAAATGATTTATCATAATTTGTAGACAATACCCATAAGAATTTATTAAAACAATTTCAATTATATAATCACCAAATGTAATTAAAATGTTTAAATAAATCTTATTTATTCAAAATTATCTGGGGGACACCGAAATAATATTCGATAATTGTATAACACAAATGGATCTTGAAACAAATAATTATTTGCTATTATATTATTTATATTGATAAAGTACATTAATTAATTGCAAAACTTTATTCGTGACTTAATTATTTTTAACTATTTATTAATCACGTAATTTTGTAAATATTTATTAAAAAATAGAAACGGAGCAAACTATACTATTAAACTTAATTTATACCCAAATTTTTGTTATATAAACAGTAAGATTAAAATAAACTGCATTTAATAATGAACAAAATATTACGATGTTATGTAACAATGCTCCCAATAACCCGGCATAAAATTATTTTCATTAATTAAAAAATAGCCTTTTAACAAAATGATACGGTTTTAGTGTTTTGCCCTTTCGATAAATATATATATATATATATATATATATATATATATATATATATATATGGTCAAGCAAATAAATAACTTGGAATAGTAACTGATAACTAATCACACCGTACATTAATTTTATTATTAAATCAGCGATTGTTTATTAACTCCTGGACAATATGACAACAATATAAAATTATGAAAAAAATTATTGTTTTTTTGTCTCGTTGTTAATTATTAAAACAATTCGTTTAGATTTACATTTTTAAAGAACTTGTTAGAAGAATTTTGTGCAGTACTTGCGATAGATTTTCGTTAAAAGTAAGCTTATAAATTGTTTCTTTTTTGAAAGTAAGTATGTTTTTTGTGGTAGACTGATTAACCCCAAAAAAAGAGGTAGTGCGGGCCTTAGTTTTATTGGATGAGGGATATTGTCAAAGTTATAATGCCAATTTGTTAAGCAAAAATCGTTCCATAATAAGTCTATGGTAAGACGCTTAAATAATGTAGGAAATTATCCTAGAAAGCTAGAGCAAGGGCGAAAACGATGTATTAACGAACGTTTTATTATTATTAGACAATATGCTTTAAGAAACATGACTGTCATTAGTTCTGTGATAAAAATAAACTAAAAACTGATCTGCAATGTCACAAGTACTTCTAAAATAGTTAACTTCCCAGTGGAAGTTATAGTAATTGGTCCGATTTTGTGAATCCCGAATTTTAACAAATCTCCACATTCCAAGGTCCCCAGATTAAAATACATTAGTTTTTAAGTGGACGTCTGTGTGTGTATGTACGTATGTGCGTATGTTCGTATGTGCGTTCGGAATTATTTTTCGTCTCGATTATCTCGAGAACAAAAATGGATATCGACGTGGAACCAATTGCATTCGACTCATAAATATGCAACTTAGAACTGATTTGATTTTTAGCATAATTGGTTAAGCTGTTTTTTATGGAGAATTAAAAAATTGGTAAATTTTTGGAATTATTTTTCGTCTCGATCAACTCGAGACCAAAGCATGATATCGACATGGTAACAATTGAATTCGACGCATAATTACGCAAATTAAAACTGATTAGATTTTCAGCAAAATCGATTGAGCTGTTTTTTATGAAAAATAAAAAAACTGAAAAAAATGGAAAACTTTCGGAATTATTTTTCGTGTCGATTATCTCGAGAACAAAAAATGATATCGACGTGGGACCAATTGCATTCTAAGCATAATTACGCAACTTAGTACTGATTGGATTTCCAGCAAAATCGGTCGAGCTGTTTTTAATGGAGAATAAAAAAACTGAAAAAAATTGTAAACTACCTGAATATTGCAATTTATAAATTATACTATTGTTAATACAGAATTTTTAGATCTTTTGAATAATATGATTATTGCATATTAGGAATATTTGTATGAAAAATATGATGACAATATTTTATAAAACAAGATAGTATTAGAAAACAAAAATAGGAATTGGAGAATTTTTAACTCAGTATTAAGAGAATAGAATAGAAGACGCTATAACTTTGAAACAATATTGTTAGTAATAATCAAGCATAGTTTATAACAATTAAATATTGTTACCAAATAATGATTATTGATCATAATAATAAAAAAAAATTTAATTGTTATAAACAATTGAAAATAGCTTCCGCTTATAAAATAATAAGAAAAAGTTTGAAAGAATACGGTTGACATAAACAGAATATTGTTAATGACAAATATAATTTTTTATAAACCATTTGAAATCGTTTTTTTATAATTATTTTAATAATAATAACAATAATAATTTTATTAATTAATAATTATAACAACAAAACATGTGGTATTTTTTCATTCTTTTGACTGGAAAGTTAGTCGTGTGGACCTCTCGGGTTGCAATATTTTTTTTTATATTAAACTTACTGTAGACATACATTTTTTTTGTATTTTATTAATTTTTAGATAAAAAAACTTATTTATTTTATTTAAAATTAATGCTCTGAGTAATCCAAATGTCAGTCAAATCAGCTTTCTTACTTTTATTTTAAACCACAAAAATATCGTTTAGTATGTATATTTATCTTATCTCTAATCAAAATTTTAAGCCTATACAAGACATATGGTGAGGTTTACATTGGTGTTTCATCAGAATATTCATAAAAACGTTAAGAAATGTTGTTTTACCGTGTTTATCAAATTACTACATCGCTGCGTGTTTTAGTTACAATCGTGGTCTACTTAATTTTGTTTTCTTTTCATTAATTTACACTTTACGATATTTGATAATGGGATATAACTTCCCGTCAATTATACACCTGATTCATTGGGATAGAAATTTGTTAAATTATAAGTAAATAATTAAATCGCATTATGCGTGAAATTCCAACGCGCTAATAAAAATATTTAAACAAGTCGTAATTGATTAATAAAAAAATTTGAAACCGCATTGGCGGATTATTTTTACTCAAAGTCCGTTTGATTGGCATGTATTATAGCACGTTACCTGAACGATAGCAATAAAGATAAGCTAATTTTTTAACAACGATAACCGTCCCGTTTAAGAATAACGTATTTCGTATACACTTACTAGGTTAGGTATCATGTGAGTGGGGCGTGGTCATCCCTCCACTGCGACCTTTAGTTGGTCTATTGTGGCTTAACCCTAGAGGGTTGTGTAGGTGAGATTTGTTTTGAAACCTGCTTAGTTGTGTTTCTCGAGGGTTTAGGTAAAAACGTCAGTCAACCCTGGTATATCGGACCAGTACGTAAGTATTTTCTTCTCCGCCCAGTCCAAAATAATTGTTTTGGCGGCACTTGTGGTAACTATCCGAAAGTAACACCTGCCCAGGAGAAGTAAACAACCAGAAAAATAAACCTAAAACAATACCGTAAATACAGGTTTGTACCGATAATATCTTGTTGAAACGAAAGTGTGAAATTTTGTTTGCTATAATCACTCCAGAATACATGCCAGCCAAATACATTATCATCTAGTAAACCAAAACAATGGCCTGCTGTGCATTAACTTAACTGACTACCTACAAACATTTGAAAATCATTAAAAACCACATACTGAATTCAGGCATTGGTATCGCTAGAATTCTTAAAATGTGCAGCGTTTTTTGTAGCACAAAAAATGAAGTGTAACAGAACCTCTCTCCTGGTCTTTGCCAGATTCGTTCACGATCATCTAAATATTTTAAGCCCACTCTAGTTTCCTCTGTGAATAAATTTTTATCCATTTGTGCACTTACGAATTTTTATGATTTTGAGCAAAACGTAACCCGGTAACTCCATTCTCTTTAGTAAGCAAGGTTGCAGGGGCTGATCTTCTACTGTTTAATCCAGCTTCGTTTAACCGACTTCTCACTGTTTTAAAGAAAATCATGACATTGCGGACAGATTTGAATTCGTATCTTATTACAGAACTAGTGACAGTTCTGTTTCTTAATGCGCATTATCTAATAAAATGTTTATTTTGGTCGTTCGTACATTGTTTTCGCCTTGCCCTGGCCTTCTACCATATTTAAGCGTTTTACCATACGAGTTATTGTGACGCGATTTTTGCCTAACAAATTGACAACATAACTTAGACAATATCTGTCATCCAATAATACTAAGACCTGCACTACCTCTGGTTTGGTTAAATATCTTGTTCGATTTATTTTTCTAATTTTTAGGGCTTTCTATTCCGTATGTCATGATTGGCCTAATACAAGTCTTATAGATCCTGACCTTGGCTTAAAAAGTGACCACAAAAAATGTATTAGTTTACTTTGAACGAGAATATATCGCAAATACTGCACAAAATTGTTCATCATCTAACAAATTCTTTAAAAGTGTAATTCTAAACGAATTGTTCTAATAACTCATTAACAACGAGACAAAATATGTGTTGCCTATTAATCAAATACTCGATAAGAAAAAGATAAATTAATTTTTTGGATAATTATATATTATTTTGTCCAGGAGTTTATCTAATTAGTCATTTTCCTTTTTCTAGAATGCAATACTCCACAGAGTTCGGTTATTTACAGTCTACGACGTATAAAATAAATCATTGTGTATTTTAACAGACGACCCTGTCAAAATTTGGTAATAAATTATGATCAACTATTCAGTTGTTGTTTAGCATAAATAAAACAAACGAACACTAATAAAACGGATGGCCGTTAACAAGGTTAAATTTCATTTCATATCTCTAACGTCAAGTATAATTGAATGTTAACCAACTATCTATCATATATTCTTATCAAAATCCATAGGTAAATACTTTCTGTTTATATATTGGATGGTGCTTTTCGGTACACCAAATCTTTCTGCAACACTTCTTCAATTAAAATTATAAATCTTCCTTTTTTTGTTGGTTTTAAATAAGGCATAATTATCTAGTAAATTGCAATACACAATTTAAACAATAATATTTAAAAAAAAAATTGACTTTTTTGATAACCATGATGTATTACTAGATGTCAAGGGTAACTTACAAGACAGGTTAGCGAACTTAAAATCAACATTCAAAATAACATTTTGTTATTTTAAAAACTGATTTACAATGTCACCAAGTAGTGTCCGGATTTCAAATTTGCTAACTAAACATGTTAGAATGTTAAGGCCCGATCCTCATTAAAATGCCGTTCACAGTTTTCAGTCCAATCTCGGTTTGATAAAATATTATCAAGTAAAAAATATATGTGTGCATGACAAACTGTAAAGTTTCCATTAAGAAAGAAAGAGTGGAACAAGTTAATCAATTTATATACTTGGGTTCAAAGTTTACGAGAGATAGAAAGTATGACAGTGACATTGAGCGAAGGGTGTTGGTAGAAAAACAAATGAATGGGGCACTATATAGCTCTAGGAACAGCCAGAAAAAAGGCACGTCTGGCTGTGCATAGAGGTGTGTTGGTTCCTACACTAATATATGGTAGTAAATGTTGGGTTTGGTAGAAGAAGCATGAAAATAGGATTAATGCTGCGGAGATGAGTAGTCTGAGAAGTATAGCCAGAGTGACTCGTTTGGATAAAGTAACGAATAGTCAGATAAGAGAACGCTGTGGTGTAAAAGAAGATGTGGTTACAAAGATAGATAAAGGAATGCTTAGATAGTTTGGACACGTAGAAAGAATGGATGAAGGAACAAACGAAACAAAATTATAAGGCGAGTGTGAATTGACAAGTCGGTAGAGGTCAACCTCGGCGAAAATATCTCGATCAGATCGGCATTGTTTTGAAGAAAGGCCATATCAAGAGTACCAACAACCGACGAACATGTATGAGAGCACTGATGAAAGTAGAGAAAGCAAAAGATGTGTGTAAGAACCGTAGCAAGTGGAAGGAAGTGTTCTCTGCCTACCCCTACGGAAAAAAGGCGTGACTATATGTATGTTTGTATGTATGCATACTATCCGTAACAAAGTTTCGCTCGAATCCCATTCCAATCACGATCAGTCTCGAAGAATATTTTGTTTGATCGAACTTATGATTAATTATTTACGAGCCAAATACATCCGACTTTGATTATTGACGATTCAAAACTGAATCGTGAACTGAGGATGAGTCAGATTGTGTAATGTGAACATGATACGACTTTACCAGACCAAAATCGGATCGTGAACGAACTATGAACGGCATTATAGTGAGGATCGGCTCTAACGCTGCCTTATTTCACCAATATACGGTATCGGATTAGTCAGCGAGACATCGACTTAAAGGGCACACTGTGTTGAGAGGTACATTAGTAAATTCCCCTAAGATTTAAACCCGAAATTTTTTGTTTATTATTATGCTTTTGTGAAAAGGTTTTATTTTTATTTTTTGCTTTATTGTGAACAGATATCGGAATCACTGTCGTCCCTACCCTCATTCGGATTGTAAATGATATAAGGATTAACTGCTTCGATGCGGTTTTCAAGAACCCACCATTTTTTTATTAAATTTTCATATTTTGTGACACATTTTTCTCAAATTTCAGGAGTGGCAGTATAAGTGCTTGTTGCCAAGTTTCCAAAACAGCCGTATCACTGTAACTATTAGACAACATTTGATTGTCGTAATAAGTCTTGCATACATACATACATACATAAAGTCACGCCCTTTTCCCATAGGGGTAGGCAGAGACTACTTCCTTCCACTTTCTACGGTTCTTACACACATCTTTTGCTTCCTCTACTTTCATCAGTGCTCTCATACATGCTCGTTGGTTGTTGGTACTCTTGACCTGACCTTTCTTTAAAACAATGTTGATCTGATCTTGCATGTTCCCCAAATATACTTAATGGGTTTAAATTGGCAATGATAAGGCGGAAGTCTTAGCACACGATGTCCATAACTGCGTATAATTTAATCCACTTTGTAAATTTTTTCTTTTCCGTGCCTTTTTAGCTATCGATAATAATTCCGGCTTAAAGTAATAATGTGGAAATAAAATATTTTGTTCGTTAATCATTATTTTATTTTCTGTACCCTCCAGGAATTTGTTGGTTGCTTATTTAAAATTTCCGAATGGTACGAAGCATTTACTAATACAATGACTAATGGTTCATGTAACGATGGCAATAGTTTTTTTTAAACATTTCACAAACATCTCTGTATTCATATTGTCATTATAATTGGCCAATTTTGTTTTTGACGAAAATAAAAGATCCGCCCTATCAAAAAAATGATGCTTTTCACCTGCATGCACAATAATGTGCCTTTTTCCTTTTCCGTCGGTGTGTTTTATAGACTTTATGTTATCGTCCTGTCAAATTTTTTTTGTTCCACCTTTAACAAAAATCCAAGTTTCGTCTATATAAACAAATGAATAGCATTCCCGTTTACAGTGAGCATAATTTATCAAATTTTCAATTCTTTTGTGCACGACTCTAGCTTTTTCACACAAAAACTTTCGGGTGTCCTCTTTTTTAAACTTAAACCCTATTGACTCATTTCCAGACAAGAAATCCCTCATAAAATAAAATTCGTTACCTACGAAATTTGTTTAAAAATATTAGGCGAATTTACTTTTGTACTTCTTAAATATAATGTTTAATACTGGTTATCGAGTTTCTAACGATAATCCAAAACCACCGTATATTCGTGAAATATGCTATAAATGTTAACATAGGTACAAACAAATAGGTACACAATCCAAATACCCTAAATGACTACTTCAAGCAGTCTGAAACTGTGTACTGTGTGTTTTGTAGACATTATAGACACCTAGATAAAAGAATTTGGAAGTAAGCAGTTCTTTATGGTAAAATCTGTAAAAGTGGGACAGGTCTGCTCCAAGGTAAAAAAAAAAGTTTTTAGCCATACCTAGGTCGTTGATTAACCAAAACGTCCCCTTTTATTGTTAGATGAAGGTCCAGTAGCTTATTAGTTGTAATAAAAGTGTAAAACTCTTTAAATGGTATTAATTAACAATTTTGGTCTCATTTGAATTTAGTGTGGTGTTTTTTTGTTTTTTATTAATTTTGTTTAATAGACGTACAAAAATAATATATTTTAAGATAAAATTAAATTTATTTTTTCAATGTTTGTAGTTTGTCAGGTTTTTGACTAAAAATAATAAAAAAAAGTCAATATAACCGAGTAATAAATTAATGATTTAATTGTAATCAGTAGCAACGTTGTTCGACATATAAATAACCTTAAAACTAATTAACAATATTAGCAGGCTGTTACCACCCCAGAATACACGAGCTACTACTATAGAAACGAATATCTGCTTCGGAACCTTTGATGTTTGGGTGACCAAATTTTTAATTACGGTTTAAGTTATTTGTACTTACTCAGTGAGAAAACTTATCAAAAAATTACACAATAACAAAAATGTTTACATAACTTGCAATATTTTTGTTGACCTTTTTGAATGTGTTAAATAAATAATCAAATTATTATTTAAACAAGTATACCTAATAATTACTAAAAACTGATAATTGTACACCAGAAGGAGTTCATTTTGTAAATAATCCAAGCTATAGCTGAAATAAAGATTCTTATTGAACGATACTCATTCAAACCAAGCTTAGAGTTGTTTTTCTCATATTTGGTAAACTTCACCATCATAATCACTTGATCTACTGGACTGCAAATAAAGAAAGCTCTTTACCTGATAAACATTCAAACCTGACAAATACAAATATTTTTATTGGTTTTGATCTGAGGAGCTAACTCCTTTTTTTAATCTTTGGTAAACAATACTTTGCTATAAAATAGTTTGGGGGCTACACTCCCAAAAATTATTTTCATTGGGAGTGTATGGAATTATGAAAGGGACTATTTAAGGAGTTTATATATGTACATGTTTTGTCCGGAACGCCCCCTTTTAAAGATAAAGGCTTTATTATAACCCGTGTTAACTTCTTGGAAATTTTGTTTTATTATTAAATAGATAGTCCAACCCAAACAAATGTTTTCTCCTATATTTCTCAGTGGTTGCAAGGTTCAAATTAAATTATTGTATCCAACTAAATTGATACCACGGACAAGCCCATTGGCTTTGTGGTTTTCGAGTTTGTTAGTAATTGTACCGAACAATTAAATTATATTGTAAAATTATTCTTGTTGTTGCTAATAAACATTATTATTATTATATTAATATTATTAAATAAACAATGTAGGCATGTGAGTATAAAAATATGGACATTTTCTTGTAGATTAAGTTCCAGATTAGTTTAAGTTAGATTGTGTAGGTTAAAATATCTGAAACAAGTGTCTATCAATAAAAAATTTCTTTTAACGTTGACTTATCATAACGAATGCAAGTGCCTTTTACCCGTATTTTTCCGGGGCAAACCATATACGTGTATGAACTGCCCAAACCACGCCCAATCGATTTCTATGGGGACTGTTTCTATATAATAGTGGAAAAATACAAAGTGTGTTAGCAGCAAATGTGTGACAAAAAGGTTTAAGTGGGGCAGTAGTCAGCTAGTCACTAAACTTACTCAAACAAATTTGACGTTAGAGCAGGGGTTAGACAAGGGTGTATCCTGCCACCAATCCTAATTAACATATATAGTGAGTACGTCATGCGCAAAGTACTCGATAAATTGTATGGGGGAATTGCAGTGGGAGGAAGGCGCATAAGTAATCTGAGATATGCCGATGATACTCTCGTATTGGTGACAGATCAACTCGAGCTGGAAATGATCATGACAAGACTGGGAAATATAAGCAAAAAATACGGCTTAAAACTAAATATCAGTACAACCAAAGTCATGATAGTAGACTGGAAAACGAACAACTCTCCGCATATCCGACAGGTTTCAAAGTATTGGATAAATTTATTTACCTTGGCTCCCTCATCACCGACATAGGAGGTAGCGAAGCCGAAATTAAGCGACGGCTAGCAATAGCAAGAACGGCCTATACTAAACTGACACGCATATGGAAGGACACGTCAATTAGTAAAGCTACGAAAATCAGGCTGGTCTCTACTTTAATTTTCCCAATTGCATCATACGCGGCTGAAATCTGGTCGATCAGACAATTGGACAGAAAAAAAATAGATGCATTTGAAATGTGGGTTTACCGACGAATGCTCCGAATATCATGGACGCAGCACCGCACCAATGTATCGATCCTAGAAGAACTGAAAATCGCGGAGAATAAACCGGAACAAAGTGCGGTATTTTGGGCACGTCTTCAGAAGACCGGATGCTTTAGAAAAGCTGGTGGTTCAAGGCAAAGTCGACGGATAAAGGTCACGAGGAAGATCTCCAACCCGATGGGTAGACGGAATCACAAGCTTGACTAGACTCTCTCTGCGCGAGGCCACAGAACAGAGAGGAGTGGAAAATTGCTATAAAAATGGTAGAAGCATAGTGCTACCAAACCCTTGTGAGGGTAATAGGACCGAGGAAAGTCAGGATACAGGCATTTACATTTTGGGTGTTCAACGAAATAAGAGTTCCCGAAATTTAAGGAAGTTGTTTAGTGCCAAAAAATACTATGTGTTGGATTTTTTGTTAAAAAAAAACTAACGAGTAAATATTTGTCGTTTTTAAATCGCAGGCTAAAGAGATTTTAAAAATAACGCGAGTTGTCTGAGGTTTTATTTATTTATATTTCGCAAATAGTTGGCAGACGAATTATTATTATTATTTAATGCGAACGTGGACAAAAATATAGCCTTAAGAATTTCAATAAAAATTTAAAGAAAAATTTAACGAGAAAATTAAACTTCGCCATATGATACTCTCTCTCTTCAGTTTAACACTATTATTATTTCAAGCAAATTTAAAAATAAATTATATACCCAATACAAGAAATGAAACATTTTTTTTTGAAAAATTTTTTTTATTTGATCAAATAATTCATGAAGCGTATATTTTTAAATTATCGACTGCCAATTGGAAGATTTTCTTTGCATTAACTTATAAGTTTTAGGACTCGTAGTGAAATAAACAAAATAATCTGTAATAGATTTATGAAAAAAACAATAAGGTTTTTTAATATTTAACAACAAATAATCTATAGTCGAAAAATTCTTGGCTAGCAGTCAAAAGATCAACTGCGCTTTCGTAGACTTGGAATAGGCCTACGACAGAGTGGTAAACATTGTCTATGTATGGGTTAAGCAGTAGTTTAATACGAGCACCGAAATCACTTTACGAGAATTCCTCTGCTTGTGTCAGGATAAACGGAGATTACACGGACTGGTTTAACATCGAAAAAGGTGTTAGACAGAGATTTGTGGCTTCGCCATGACTGCAAGACTGAAATAATGGTTTTTAAAAAAGGAGAAAGCATGACAAACTGCAAGGGGCTGATTAAAGGAGAAAGGAACAAGTTAATGAGTTTGTATATTTGGGTTCAAAGTTTACGAGAGTCGGAAAGTATAACTGTGACATTGAACGAATGGTGTAGGTAAGGAAAAAAATGAATGGGGCCCTGAATTACTTTATAAGCAGCTAGAACGTGTCAAATAAGGCACGTCTAGCAGTTCATTGAGAAGTGCTAGTCTCTACATTTATGTATGGTAGTGATTGTTGGGTTCGGCAGAAAAAGCAAGAAAATAAGATTAATGCTGCGTAGATGAGTAGTCTGAAAAGTATAGTCGGAGTGACTCGGTTGGATAAAGAACAGAATAGTGAGATAAAAGTGGTGTTAGGAAGATGTGGTTACAAAGATAGATAAAGGCTTATTTGGAAACGTAGAAAGGATGGATAAAGGAAGATTGACGAAACAAATTTATAAGGCGAGTGTGAATGTACAAATCGGTAGAGGTCGACCTCGGCGAACATCGATCTCGATCAGATCGACATGGTTTTGAAGAAAGGCCAGGTCAAGAGTACCAACAACCAACGAACATGTATAAGAGCACTGATAAAAGTAGAAGAAGCAAAAGATGTGTGTTAGAACCGTAGCAAGTGAAAGGAAGTGGTCTCTGTCTACCCCTACGGGAAAAAGGCTTACTGAAGCCACAACGAAGAAATTGGAAGCATTCGAGTTATGGTTATATCGTAGAATATTGAAAATACCATGGACATAACAAATATCGAGGTTCTCAGCAGAATGGGCAAGGAACAGAAAGTGGTTATTACTGTGAAGGAACGAAAGCTTTAATATCTGGGACACGTAATAAGAAATAAAAAAAGATTTCACTTATTGCAGACTATCTTGCAAGGAAAAGTACTAGGAAAACGAAGTGCGGATAGAAAACTTTAGAACCTGGTTTGATATGAGTACAACTGAGTTATTCCGGGCTGCAGTGAACAAAGTTAAGATAGCATGTATGATGGCCAACATCCGAAACGGATAGGAATTTTAATAAAAAGAAGAAGAAGAAGCCGGCCTTAGATTGGTATGAGGGACCCAAAATAAAAAATGTTATAAATAAAATAAGTTTTATTAAATTAAAATTAACTTGAAGTAACATTAATTTTAATCTTAAAATTGTATGATTTGTGCCACAGTTTGGTACACATTTGAAACAAAAATTTTTTAAAGGACCGCCTTAGGCATTAGTAAAAAAACCTTTGTTGTAAACTCAAACGGTTCGATTATGCTTTTTTTTTTTTTAATTTAAAATTAAACTTTGTAATTACATTTATGTAATGGTATAACCATCTATAAATGATTACACACCTTTTTACTAGTATTACTATTGTAAATTAAGTGTTTTGATTGAAATGATTTCGACGTGAGTTTGACTAATGACTAGTTATTAATAAAGCAAGCGTGCCGGAATAGGAAAATAATTATTAGTGAGATGTGTCACGATTGCTAATTATTAATGGATCTAGGATTAAAAATTTGACATTCTCCGATCAAGGATCAACAATTCGGCTGTTAGGTACCAAAGAAGTAAATTATAAAATGTCTTTCACCTTTATTAAAATAATGTATGCAAATGTTTAAATAATTATGTGTCTGTTTAAAATAATAATAAATACATAACTTGATTGTACACTGAAAAAAGATTCCTCGTTAAAATATTTTAAGTTTGGTAATTTCCTGTTGCCTTCTTTTAGCTAAAAAGCACTTCGTGTTGTCAACAAAATTATTGGTAATTGAAGCTACATTATTTTGTGTGTTTTTGACTTTAATAACTATACACAGGGTGTTTCAAAAAAAGGTGACTCCGTCTTTAGGATGGGTAGAAAACTCAAAATAATTGGGGTTTGCGTAGTAAAAAATTTTCATAACGATATCCGTATTCAAGGTAAAGGGCGTTGAAGAAAAAATTGTATACAGATTTATTACGATTTTGCCGAAACTACTGAAAACATTGTAATGAAATTTTATTACTAATATGTTTTAAAAGCAGATACATCCCATGAATTTGTTTTTATATCTGACTCACATAGAGGGCGCTAGTTACACGGTTTGTACCAAGTAGTATTGAACATAACTTTTTTAAGGTTAGATTTATTAATCAAAATTTCAAGTTAACTTAAACATCATTCAATTTTACACCAAAAAGGTACTCTTGGTAAAACTCGATGCTGTGTACCGTTTTCAGAATATTTTGATTTGAAAATTATGAAGTAATAACCGATGCTGGTATATAAAGTAATGATTTTATAAAAAAGGTGACTCCGTATTTAGGATGGGTAGAAAACTAAAAAATAATTGGGGTTTGCTTAGTAAAAAATATTCGTAACGCCATTCGTATTCAAGATAAAGGGCGTTGAAAAAAAAAGCTATTACTTTATAATTTTCAAATCAAAGTATCGAGTTTTACCAAGAGTAACTTTTTGGTGTAAAATATTTAATGTTAAAGTTTACTAAAAATTTTAATTAATAAATTCAACTTTTAAAAAGATATATTTAATACTACTTGGTACAAACCATGTAACAAGCGCCCTTTATAAGAGTCAGATATAATAATAAATTCATGGGATGTATCAGCTTCTAAAACATATTCGTATAAAATTTCATTACAATGTTTCCAGTAGTGTCGGCAAAATCGTAATAAATGTGTATACATTTTTTTATTTAACGCCCTTTATCTTGAATACGGATGGCGTTACGAAAATTTTTTACTAAGCAAATCCCAATTATTATTAGTTTTCTACCTCCACTAGAGACAGGGTCACCTTTTTTTGAAACATCATTACTTTATACCAGCATCTGTATGTATTTAAATGTTAGCAGCAGGTTTCTTTAATTATTATTAATTTTTAATTATTAATTTATTTTTTAATGTTCAAAAATTCAGTTGGCATGGATCGATAATTGACACGTGTTCTGTTTAAACGGTGTGCCAGCATTTTATAAGCGATACATCACAAAAAACATTAAATTAAAAATTTTTATTTTGATTTAATGCAAAAGTTCATGTTTGTTAGACCTAAATTTCTTGCATTGGTGGTTTCAAATAAAAATTTTTTGTTTGTTAAAAATTTATAATGGGATATCATAAGCAGGTTCTATAAAAGCTAACATATTATAGTGTCACTTCTGGACACTTATTTTACTTTATTAAAGTACCGAATCGAACCGGATTGTTTACCATTCCCAAATATTTTATAACTGTTGCCATATAATTATCTATTGCTGCTATGGAAGCAATGCTAAACCTCCCACCTCTAGATATTTATATACGGGGCGAAGCAAGACGTTGCGCGTATGGACTAGAACAACAGACTGTTGAAAAAGTACTAAAACATATGGGCATACAACCATTAAAAATATAATCAGACACCCATTTCTGGAAATGGAAACTGATTATATGAGTGCAGAAATATCCTTTGAGACAAAGTGTGAGGTTCACGCAAAACTCGGGGATGACACAGGAAATGATGATCAACCTGGTGAACTTACCTGGTACACAGATGGATCAAAAACCAGCGAAGGAACTGGCTCAGGCATCTACTCTTCAAAACCCAAATATGAGCAAACAAACTCATTGGGGAGACATGCCTCGGTATTTCAAGCTGTAGTACACGCCATAAACGTTTGTGCTTTTAAAAATCTGAGAGAGAATATAAAAATAAAACGATCCTTATTAGATGAGATAGTCAAGCGACACCCAAATCTTTGGCATCACGGAGAATACACTCAAAAATTGTCCAGGAATGTGCCGGAAACCTACAAAGCTTGGCTAACCATAACAAGGTTATCTTGTTATGGTTGCCAGGGCATAAAGGTATTTCTGGTAACAAAGAAGCGGACAAACTATTTAGGCGGGGCTCTGAAACACCATTTATTGGGCCAAAACCAATAATAGTGATACCCAAGGCCAGCGTTAAAGCAGAGATCAATCGCTAGGTCCACTCTCAGCATCAGCTGAAGTGGGCACAGTCAAAGGGAGCTGGGCACAGCAAACTAATGCTTAGAGAACACTCACCTAAGCAGGCAGGTAAGCTGCATATGCATATCATGTAATGAGGAGGAGGAAACTGCCACTCATATTATCTTCGAATGTGAAGCCACCGCCCAATGGAGGCATTACCTGGGTTGAATAAAAGACCAAGGGGACCTGGGGCAATAGCATAACATAAGCCTCTACTTCTTAACGGAAGAATTGAAGAAATGGGACTAAACTAAGGAGCTGGAAGGGTACAAAAAGCAGACAATGCTGAAGTGCCTAGGAAAAAAATAGACCTCTTCCACAACTCCTATTTACTCATTCATTCATTCATCTATTGGAAAATATATTAAAAGGATACTTCTGAAATTATAAGAGGTTTATTTCCTGTCACAGCCAATTCTCGGCGAAGATAACTTTCAATTTTAATACATTATTAGACCTTCCCACTAAAATTTAGGCGCGTATTTCTTTGTAACCGCGATTCCTTTCCATTTATTTAAATGTTAAATTGTGTTAATATTATTTATCAATAACAGATCGACTTCCATAAAATTCGTATTCAGTACCTGTTCCAACTTGTTGATATTTTTAGATAAGATATAACGAATAACGTGTTCGGTAAATAATCATTCTCATCAGTCATCCTATAAGTATTTGAAACCTAACATTAATATTTTGTTATTTTAACAATTTATTTACTTGAAGGTCACTCGATACGGTTTTGTATGCTATTATTAACTTTTGTTTTATCTGTAACAATATTATACCGTTAGCATGAACATCTGTTATGGGTACCTTTCAGGCAGAAGCCATTTACGGAAAATCATTGTACTCTCGTTGCTATTATAAATTATAAATATTTATTTTTAATGAAGATAAGAAAAGTCCGAAAAACTATTTGAGATTTTAAAGTCGAGGACATCGTTTGTTTATAAAAAAGGACCTTTTTGATGACTCCCATCACGAGTAGATATCAGTCATCAGATTTAACAGCATTATATGGCTGGGACACGCCTGTCATGAACCCTTCCGATCCGACTCCGATCATACAGTCGGACGAGTGTCTGAGAGGAAAATGGTACTGAACTCTAAACGTCATAATTAACACCTTTCCGACAAGTGTCCGATCACACTCCCACCCGACTCCGATGCTGTATAGTTTTGTATTTTTTTTTTGTACGGCAATATTATTTTCTGTTTTATTTTTTACTTTAATTTAAAAAAAAGGTGGGTGTAAAACTGGAGGAGCCCATTGAGAAGTGAGAAAGTATCCAGTACTGTATGACCACACCAAGAAACTTTGGAATTGGAGTTTAATTTATATTGTTTATAATAAATAAAAAAATTTACACAAATATTGCCAAAAAAATTCAATAATAAATATTTATTAGTAGAATTTTAAATACCAGACTTCACTTAGTTTTGGGATACCAGCCCCATACTAAGGAAAAACGACTCTGTGTGTATAAATAATACATTCCTCTTGTCCAAAATAAAAAAAATATTTAATAAAATATCTAAAACGAACACAAATTTTATAAAATAAATTTATTAAAATTAAGAAAAATTATACATTATTTGTTTTAATATTAATTTTAAATTATTTATTTTTATGATTGATTTAAATCCACTTTTTAACCTTGCTCGAGTATAATTAAATTGTGGATATTTTATTAAATTTTTAATACACATTTCTTGTTACATATTTTAGTACAAAATTGTAATACTTATTAAAAATGAATACATATTATTTTTATAATAAATAATATAAATGAGGTAAATTTGTAAAAAACTTTTTTGCAGATTTTTATTTCCAAGCAACATGTAACCAAAATCTGCGTTGTCCTCCTTGAATGATCTCCGGTTTCGTCTTCTAAACGAAGTGCCACCATGGTTAAATCGCAGTTGCTAAAATGTTTGAACATTTTAAATACAGGACTTTTCTTGTATCGAGCTGGTGTCGGAAATCGTAAAGGAACCGAAAGCGGGTTTGAAGTGTGTTCTCACCCGTTTTCGATCCCGCAGCGATCCGATTCTTGTGGCAACATCAGATCGGAGTCGGATCGGTGCGACAAATAATTGCATGCAATAAATTTTGTATATACCGGGTGTCTCAGTTCTTTTTTTTGACGACAAAACTCAGTTGTTTTAATTAATTTTAAATCAAAAATATCAGTGGTCTGGGTGCGACCCGAGAGGTCGTTATAATTATTTTTATTAAAATTATTCTAAAAAAACGATTTCAAATTGTTTATAACAAATTATAAATGTCATTAACAATATTGTTTCTAAGTTATAGCGTCTTCTATGCTATTCTTTTAATACTGAGTTAAAAATTCTCCAATTCCTAATCTTTTTCCATGAAATATTGTCATCATATATGTCATACAAATATTCTTAACATGCAATAATCATATTATTCAAAAGATCTTAAAATTCTGTATTACCAATTGTATAATTTGTAAATTGCAATATTCGGCTAGTTTGCCATTTTTTTTAGTTTTTTAATTCTCTTTAAAAAACAGCCCAACCGATTTTGCTGAAAATCTAATCAGTTCTAAATTGCGTAATTATGCGTTGAATGCAATTGGTTCCACGTCCATATCATTTTTGTTTTTAAAAAACATTACACACGAACACACACACACACACACACACACACACACACACACACACACACACACACACACACACACACACACACACACAAACACACACACACACACAAACACACACACAAACACACACACAAACACACACACAAACACACACACAAACACACACACAAACACACACACAAACACACAAACAAACACACAAACAAACACACAAACAAACACACAAACAAACACACAAACACACACACACACACACACACACACACACACACACACACACACACACACACACACACACACACACACACACACACACACACACACACACACACACACACACACACACACACACACACACACACACACACACACACACACACACACACACACACACACACACACACACACACACACACACACACACACACACACACACACACACACACACACACACACACACACACACACACACACACACACACACACACACACACACACACACACACACACACACACACACACACACACACACACACACACACACACACACACACACACACACACACACACACACACACACACACACACACACACACACACACACACACACACACACACACACACACACACACACACACACACACACACACACACACACACACACACACACACACACACACACACACACACACACACACACACACACACACACACACACACACACACACACACACACACACACACACACACACACACACACACACACACACACACACACACACACACACACACACACACACACACACACACACACACACACACACACACACACACACACACACAGGCGTCCTTGAAATGTGGAGATATGTCAAAATTCGGGATTCGCAAAATTGTACCCATTACTTTAACTTCCACTGGGAAGTTAATGTTAAACGTTTTTATAGGGAACTTATTTTCTTTAAAACAAGCATTATAACAATTTCCGGTTTAACCCTAAACGAACCTAACTTTAAAGATTTAAATTTTAATACTACGCACAAGTTAGGCATTAAACTTTGTTTGTGGTTTAATAACGATAAATATATAAAATTTAAAACATAACCAAATACTTTATTTACAGGCAGTTATAAAATAATAATGCTAAATACAATACAATACAACTTTAAATTGAAATTTGATAAATTATTAGGCTTCAAACACCCTATAAAGGTGAACTGTCAAAACATACAACTAACCGACTTCACCTGTTTCCAAAGCCTGTTGAGTTTTTTGTTTGAACTGTTTCAATATTATTATTTTATTTTTCCGGTGAAACCGGAAGCGACTAAATATTATAATTATGTTTTTTAGAGTATATTAGGTCTCTATAAAATGTTTAAAATTTTAAATGTAAATTTATTAAAACAACTAAGATATAGCGTTGGAACAATACAACTGAAACACCCGGTATACACTGCAAGAAACTGAACAAATATCTTACCTATGCAATACCCTTACCTTTAGCAATAACAACGTTTCTAAAACCAAAACTATTAAAAAAAGCAATGTTTGATGATTCAAAACAACATTTTTATATATTTATGATGTTGAGAGTTAATTTTTAAATGAATATTTTGGGAAAATGTCTAATAAAATTTATTATAATTTAAAATTGCAATATTTTAAAATCGTTATCATAAAAAGTTTTAGACAAACTTCTTCGTCGCGTCTGATCAATAATCTAAGAGACTTAGTGTTTAAAGGTAAAACGCCTTCGAGTGAGTCAACCCTGGTATATCGGACCAGTATGTGAGTATTTTCCTCTCCGCCCAGTCCGGAATGATTGTTTTGGCGGCACTTGTAGTGACTCCAAAAACCGGTTCTGGTCCAGTGAACGCAGATTCGACCCCCTGTTTTGCAAGGGTGTCGGCTTTTTCTTTTCTCGCCACTCCCTGGTGCCCAGGTACCCACAGCTGGGTCACCCTGTTGTTCGCACCAATGCACTCATTAATTTATGAAAATTTAATCAAATTTTAAATAAAAATAATATAAACAACCAGCATGTCATGACCGTAGCTGGTTAACTAGCTCATAGTATAATTTATTTCATTTTACACCATTCTTCATAGCTATAAAGTAGTAAATACTTCGAGAAACCAAAATAAACGATAACAAAAATAGTGTAATTTCCATTGTATATACCTGCTAGAAATCTAAAAAATGGTAATAGCCATTCCTTAACTATAAAGGGGTAAGTGCAAAAAATAATATAGATACCACTTTAAAGGCAAGAATAAAAAATTTGGCTCAATTGATCTTACCTAACTATATTGTGGTAATGCCATATCTCCCAAGTGACATAACTATAAATATGATTTTAAACAAAAGCACAAAATAACTTGGTCCTATGAAGTTTACCGTAGCGTGGTTACGAAGGAAATGAATATTTCAGTTACCAAACTTGGGTACGAACAATGCAAAATCTGTGTAAGTTTTTTACTCCACAATCCGGAGCATACCAAAGAAAATCCAGGTGTTGAGTGTGATGCGTGTGTTTCGTGGAGTTCTCATATAAACAAGGCAGATGTCCTAAAGCTTACAGACATAATGCAGAGGTTCCGGATAAAAGTGCAACAAATTTCTCTGGAGACTTGCATAAAGTTATTATGCTTTCGAGATTGGACATGTTTAAAAAAGTTTAAAAAAGCTTTCAATTAGAGTTTCGTCTCTTTAGGAACTGAACAAAAACATTTATTTTCTTATGCAATTCTTTGGCATAAAGCACTAACTGAAAGACAGGAAAAGAATATGGTAAGCGTGTATTATCACTTTCTTCTAGAAATGAGAGATTGTGAAATTATAGTAGTATGGGTTGACAATTGTTCTTCCCAGAAAAAAAACTGGACTGACTCTTTTGTTCTTCCTAATTTATATAGTGAATTCATCAGAGATCATTGCAAAACAAATTTGTTTTAAATATTTTAAACCAGTTCACATATTTATGTCCGCGGATAACTTCCATCACCAAGTGGAACTTGCTGTGCAAGATTTTGTCAATGTAGTAGGAAAAGCAAACAACAAAAAAGTTAATGTTTTAATGCCTCATGATTTCTTTGAATGGGAAGACTGCTCATCAAGTTATAAATTGACGAATTTGCAAATTCGCGCAAGAAGGGAAGCGAACAACTTAACATATAAAACAAGTTTTTCTGGTGATGTACCGAAGTGAAATTTCTCAAAATATACAAATAGTCAATTACAGTTTACTTTTCAAAAGATTAATTAATGCGAGCAAACTAACAACTTGTTCAAATTAATTAATTTATATTACTTTGGCCCTGGAACCAACAATTTAATAAAAATACTATTTGACACCTCGTAAAGCTACAACTTTTGTTTCTTGCTGCTTTTTTGATAACCTTCTCTTGTTTTTTTGTGTTTACAAATTTATTTTTAGCTCGTTTATTTCTGATTGGACTAATTATCTATTTTCTAACTCATTAATTCAACATATCCTACGCGCGTTTTTAAAACAACTCGCAGGAATTCAAAGTACCGTTCTTTTAAGAAGTGTTTCCGTTTTTTACGACGCCGCATACTTTTAATTTTATATTTAAGCATTGTTGCCGTTTTCTTATTTTTTTTTCAACTTTCTTGCGTTCATACTTGAACATAGGTCTCCCTTAACGACTGCCATCTCTCGTGGTTTTTAGCTATTTCCATTCATTTTAGTCCTGCAGTTCGCTTGATGTCATAGTACCATCTTGTATTTGGTCTACCTCTTAATCTTCCTCCCAGCCATGGTCTCCATTGTATTATTTTGGTGTTTTATCTTTCGTCGTCTCTCCTTGCTACATGTCCCGCAAAATCCCATTTTATCTGGGTTACCCTTTCTATTACATCCTTGACCTGTGTATTTTGTCTCATGTATTCGTTTGTCTTTTTATCTCTTAAAGAAATACCAATCATTGCCCTCTTTAAACCTCTTTGTGTTGTTTTTAATTTTGTTGTTGTTTGTTTTGTAAGGGTACACGTCTGCGCTCCATATGTTAATACTGGCAATATACATTGGTCGAACATTTTTGTGCGTATACGTTGAGGAATCTTTTTATTTGAGAGTTTGCCGAAGGCTGCCCAGCTTAGAAACCTTCTAAATGATTGTTGTCTATACTTATGATCGTCTCTTCTTCTGGGCTCATGATTTTAGTTTTCTGCATGTTCATTTTTAATTCCACATTTTTTAATCTCTTTTAATTCTTCTTACATTTTGCAAAGATCCTCTTTGTTGTCCGCAATTATCACCACATCATCAGCAAACCTTAGGTGATTTAGCCTTTCTCCAATAATGTTGATACCTCTATTTAACCATTCAAGTTGTTTGAACACGCCTTCTTGCGCCAGCGTAAAGAGCTTTGGGGAAAATAAGTCTCCTTGACGTATGCCTCTCTTTATTGGGATTGGTTGGGTATCCTCTTGTATTCTTATTGTAGCTGTTGCTTTTTCGTAGATGTTTTTAATCAGGTCCCTGTATCTACTATCTTTACGTGCGTCGTCCATTTCTTTCATGACTTCCCAGTCTTCTATGCTATCAAAGGCCTTTTCGTAATCTATGTAGGCCATGAATAAGGGTAAATTGTATTCGGCTGCTTTCTCGATTAGGATCCTTATTGTTAGAAGATGATCTGTTGTGCTGAACTCTTTGCGGAACACTGCTTGCTCTGGAGGTTGGTAGTGATTCAGTTTTTTGTTATTCTGTTTGTATTATTCTTATAAAAAGTTTATACAGATGGAAAAGCAAGCTTATAGGTCTGTAGTTTGCTAACAATTTTTTGTCTCCTTTTTTATGTAGTATGATAATGACTGCATTGTTGCAGTTGTCAGGTATCTTGCCTCTCTTTAAGTATGTATTATATAGTTTTGTTAACTTTGCTTTATGAAACTTACAGCGTGGATTACTTCTTCGTCATCTATTTCTTTTATATCCTCTAAACCCACGTTTACAATCTTTTTCCCCATAATTTTCTCTGGCTTTATCACTTTTGTGTCATATATTTTACTTAATGTGATATGACCTGAATACAGGACAGGAAATGATCTCGAGAAAATGTTAGTCCACAGAAATCCAATTATAATTTTACTGACGTCCGGACGTCATTTCAGACGGTACAAAAATTGTGATTAATACAAATAAAGAATAAAATAGTCAAGTAAAAAAAGGCAAGTAATAAAAAACAATCATTAATTTGTAATTATAATATATTATGGGTCTAAAAGTATCAAACTACAGTTTTATTTAAAATGTTAAGTTAAAAAGTTTTGCTCCATTATCAAATTGTGCAAGCGCTGTGGTTTGGAAGGGTTGTTAGAAAATTCTTAAGGGCTGTAAATTCAAGACATACATAACCACTGAGATTGCGTGTGGACTGTATATTTAAGGGTAAGGAGTGAGTAGTGTAGATTGACTAGAAAGAATGTAACCGGGTTTAATAAAAAAGGGACTTACCATAATATGAATGTTCGTTGGCTCCAATGCAGGTAACAGGAATTCCTACTGCGAGTTTTCACAATCGACCTTTTGTGCTCTAAGTATGAACTCCTGCCCTTTTGGATGTAATATAAAGTCGATCGCAATGTCTTTCATTTTAATATCTTTGCGAATACAGAAAAGTCTTATTCTCAATCCTTAATTTTTAAAGAACATATTGTTCATGGATAACGCACATTTTTCAAGAGTATCCATCATGAATTTTTTTAATAGACGAAAACCCGCACAATATGCCTGAACTACTTGAAGACATCCCACTCAATAGTGGACAAAACATGTGGTTCATGCACATTGAGGCTACAGTACACTTTAGTCAGATTTTTTAAGCAATACTTAAATGCAACTTATACCAAACGCGTTGGATTGGTCAAGGATGGCTGCAACACTGGCCTCCTCGATCTCCAGAATTAAATCTATCTGATTTCTGGTTTTGGGGTTATCTTAAATTATTAGTTTACAGCACACCGATACTTGATATCAACGATTTGAAGAATCGTATTCACATAGCGTGTGATACTATAAGAAATACGTTCATATATTTTGGTTGGGGCGCTCATTTCCAACATTTATTATGAATCATATTTTATTCTGGAATTTTCCATTTTTAATTTTTTTTTTAATACGTAGTTTATTATTTATTAAAGAATAAAAATCATGATATTGTATTTTATTTTTTTTTACCAAATTTATTGGTTCTAGAAAAAAAAACGAGCAAATCTTACAGTAGTCGCATATGATGTGTAACATTTGACATTTCACCTTTCTGTCCCCATCAAGCAGTGACAGAAATCAACCTCAATATTTAAAAAAGTTAAATACCAAAATATTTTATTCGAATAATTATTTATTATTACTTACCTAAATTTTTTATCAATGATCTGCACTTTAATGACTTATTATCAACAGTAAATATTTATTTATTCAGTTTACGCATATAACAGCAAACTTTATTGGCAACACTGTAACTTAAGTGCACAGCTGATGGCTGACAGTACCGACCTCTCAGACAATTGGATGGTACTATCTGACGGCCAACTCTACCACCGCGCGCTCATTCGTCAAACCAAATAGCGCGCGCTTCCGCGACTTCCTGTTACACACTTTCGTCCCATTTCACGAAATTACTCCCACAAAATGCAAGAAAGCGAGAGGAAAGATGTTACACATTAAAAACTTTAGGATTAAGAAACGTTTTAAATAAACAGGGATTTTAAGTAATTTTTTTAAAATAAATCTTGAAAAAAAGATTTGATATTAAATAAGGTAAGGGATGCTAATTTCACCCTCTTATAATGTAACAGGAATGTTAAAAATGTACCGGTGGTTAGTCCTTTTCGAGTGCACAGAAATTACAAAATATCAAGTTTCTATCTTAACTTAAATTTGGGAAATTAAATTAAAACTTAATTTTACTTACCACCTTTTAGGGATTATATCTCGGAAGGGGGTGGAACATGAAAATTTTTGTGATAGAAAAGATCCATCATAGTTTTATACGGCAATCATCTTCTGTATTTGTTTGCATGAATTTAAAAATATCCTGTATAACTGGCAAATTACTTTAATTGTTTGATTCTTTTAACTTTAACTTTTCCCTTTATCAATTATATTTTTAATTGAAAAGTTATCGTTTTAATGGTAGTTTCATACAACGATCACTGAATCCAATTATATTAAGATAACATTTTTTTTGGTTGTCATTAAAACTTTTTTTTAATCAAGGTATACAATTAAAATTCCTAAATTGGTTTTTAATAGAAACAAATTTATGAATTAATAGTTAATTTTCAATATCAGTAATTAATTTAAATAACAAAATACTTACTTACCTGCTCGTCTTCGATGTTTTCCTGAATAATTAGCAAAGTATCCACGTCTCGTTTGAAGATTAAATCATTCTCTAATTTACGTAATAATTAATATGGCCCATGTTTTTTGTCACTTGTTTAATACAATATCCATTTGTTTAATCTTTTTTAGGATCTTTTGCGTCCATTTTTATTCTCGCTCCCATCATCTTGGTCATAGTTCTTAAAATAATAATAAACTTGGAAGATTTTCCATAGACCATAGACCTTTTCTTAAGATAATAGGTCTTTGATATAGACCACAGACCTTTTATCAGAGAAGACGAAACTATTTACTTTTAAACACGATCATACATCCCCACTTTCTGGTCGACTGTATGATCTTAATACGGCCGACTGGAATGTGTTGTGCTATGATGTTGCCTGCTCTCCAGTTAAGGCAAGAGATTTGTCATTATTATTGAATCGTCCATAGTATTTGTTGATTATATTTGCAACAATATTATGACCATATCTTGTATTAATATTTCATGAATTATAACAACCTAAATAATACAATGAAATGTTGAACTATTAAACTATTTCATTTCGTTAGATCATAGAAACGTGTTGCTCAATAAGCGACAACGCCGCATGGCTTGTCTGAATGTTACCACGTGCAGAGATTTGTGTTTACTACGAAATCTGACAGTTTCGGCTATCATTAGTAGCGATGTTGCCGAAGTTGTTGTAACTAGATTTTGGAGTATCATCTGTGATTTTCAGTATATTATTGGTAAAATTAAGTAAAATTTAGTTAAAGAAATGGTTCGTCATTGTCAAGTGTGTAAAAAACCTTTTTGTTTACAATATTTTTTTATCCAGTGGTGTAGCGATGACGATTTTAATATCAAAATAAAAAGGTATTATTTTGAGGCGTAAAACACGAATCTGAAAACGAAACAATGCGGAAATCGATACTTTTCGAGATATTCTCAAAAAAGGTCATTATTTTCCTGTTATTCAGTAAAACTTATTCAGTGGTATTATCCTTCTTTCGTTGTTATTTGAAGAACGGGTGTGAAAGCAGCAGTTTTTAATTTAATTTTAAAAATCTCGAGCAACGGTTTTTTTTAAAGATTTTTCTGTGGGTTGTTGAGGGGTAGTTGTTGGGTCACAAATTATTTTACCCCATAGAATGTATTAAGTAGGTGTAGAATAATCCATTTTCATTAAAAAATCTCTAGCAACGGTTTTTTTAAAGATTTTTCTACTTTGGAGGGTTGTTAAGAGGTAGTTGTTGGATCACAAATTTATTTCACCCTATGAAGTATATTGAGTGGGTGTAGAAGATCTATTTTCGTCGAATAATCTCAAACAGAGGTTTTTTTAAAAGATTTTTCTACTTTGAAGGGTTGTTGAGTGGTAGTTGTTGGGTCACAAATTATGTCACCCCATAGAGTGTATTGAGTTGGTGTAGAAAAACCCATTTTCGTTTAAAAATCTCAAGCAACGGGTATTTCAACTGTTATAAAAAAATTCTACTTTGGAAGGTTGCTGAGGGGTTGTTTTTGGGTTACAAATTATTTCAACCTATGGATTGTATTGAGTAAGTGTAGGATGATCCATTTTTATAAAAAAATCACCAAAAATACTAAAAATAAAAAAAAAACCGTTGCTGTTTTTACACCCGTATCTGAAGAAATATATACCTTCCTGATCCATTTTATAGTAGTATATCATAATAAATCTATACATCCCCTCAAATTTAATCCAGTCGAGAAATCAAGGAATCACGGAACCCTGAGTATATTTTAATTTTTTTCTTTAGGTTACTTAGTTTGAACATTAAAATTAAAATTTAAAATACATTACATTTTATTTGTACAAATAATATTACTGATAATTATTTACGTTTTTTTTTATTTAAGACAGGTAAACATTTTTAAAATTATTTTTCAGTACTTTAATTTGATAAAATAATTTAGTTTAACGGGTATTAGTAAAACTGTTCGCTACACAATTAGCAACTCTTGAGTTGGAATAATTTTTAAGTTTTATAAAAGTAACTTATAACACACAATTGGCTTTAGAAAGGAAACTTTAACGTAACACAAAATTGTCGCCCAAAATTTGGGGAATAAGTAAGTTTTTTAAAGTTACACAAATTTGGCATCCCACTTTTGTATCTTTAGAAAAACAGTTTAGTTAGGGTAACACAATTTAACGCCCAACTTTTGAGGTTTAGAAAAATACTTTTAGTATGCTACAACACTTTAATTTAATAAAAAACTGAGGATCACCTATTTATAAATATATTCTCATAAAAAACTAAATATTACTCGATAGATAAATTCTCATTATAAACAAATAGCACTTTAGAAAAATAGTTTACTTAGGGTAACACAATTTGGCGACCAATTTTTGGGGTTTAGAAGAATACATTTTACAAAACTTCAATTTGATAAAAAACTGAGTATTACCTAAATATATTCTCATAAAAAACTAAATATTACCCGAAAGATATATTCTCATTTTGAACAAACAGCACGCCACTCATTACAAGTGTGGCCATAAGTAGACAATAATGTTACAGCGTTGCCAGCACGAGGACGGGACAAAGAGTATCGATTTGTATTCTTTGTCATACTCATGGCCACTCTCGTGTAATTATTGCGTTTTATGAATGGGATGTTGCGTCTCCTCTGGATAATAGGTCTATGCTATAGACGAATTTGTCTGGTATATTACTTTTGCTCTTAGTGTATAGATTTCGATGGAGCCAAAACATGGAAAGAAAATTAAACGTTCCATTAGGTAATAGTTGAGTATAAACAGTTACATAGGATGAGAGGTAAATAATATTTGAATTAAAAACTGGCATTTAAATAAATAATAAATTTAAATCCCGACCCCAAAAAAGTCATAAGGAAGGTAAACAAAAAGAAAGGAAGGTTTTAATTTTAATAGCATTATAATGGATAAGATTAAATTTTATTTTATCAAAACTGTACTAATCCCTTACGTTAAAACAATGTATGCATAGAGATTTAAAATTTTATAAATACGTATAGAAATTTTTAAAACCAAAATAAAACATTTATGTGACAAAGTTAACCTCAACCTGTTCCATTATATTGCCTAAAATTTTATGCAAATATATTTGCTATTAGACATGGATTCATCCAATCCATATGAAAAATATAGGGTGTCATTTAAATGAGCGTTATTTTAAATAAAATGAGCAATATCTTTATAAATAAAATGAGCGTCATTTTAATTAAATGAGCGATATTTTTTTTAATTGGTCTATAACTCTTAAGCGATAATTTTTAAGAGATATTTATTTTAAACAAGCACTATTTTTTTTAGTTTAAGCGTTTTTTAATATATGATGGCAAGTATTGTAAAAAATTTACAAATAATATTTTTATAAGAACATTAAATTAAATTTTTTAAGTTATGATTTGTTCCAAACTCTTAAAATTTGTTTTTTAAATGTTGTATGATGATACCTTCATGCGTGTGGATCTTTATCGTGATACATTTGCTCATCCAACCGGCAGTACTCAACTCAGTCTCGCCATGAAAAAGAAGATTGAATCTCTTTTTCAACAATTTCGGTAAGTAAAAGTGGTTAAATAGGTATTGAATAAATTTACTAATTTCATCCATGGCATCAAATTTAGAATAAAGCCCAAGCGCATCTTTGTGACTTTTAAGGATTCAAGCTACGGAATGTTGCCCATATTAACAACTACCTTTAAGCACTAAAGAAGAGGCTCTACGGTCCAAGAGCCATCAGCTTAGGTGAACTCGAGGCCTGGTGCATTAGCAACTCAACTATTCCCGAATATGGCGACACTTCCTGTGTTTTTACCCAAACAGTCACTTACGCTGATAAAAACGAAGGAGATGGCGAAGCTAGTTTTCGCTTATCAATCTCGACAAATCGACTGTTAGCTCAATCGGCATTGACTTAGCATCTGCACGCTGATGCTACGTATAAGTTGAATTGGGAATGGATGCCTGTCCTGATTGTCGGAATTATAGATCGACACTTTCATCCTTAACCTATACTGTGAATAAATAAACGTGTCCTTTAAAATAATACAATTTTATTGAATTTAAGTGCTTACAATATAATATTTTATCGCTCAAAATATAATTGCTCACTTAATTATATTCTATAACTCATCTACAAAAAGCAATTTTATATCGCTCAACAATATCGCTCATACTATTAACAAAGATATCTCTCATTCTATTTAAAATAAATATATATGGTAAATAAATATATAAGTGGTAAATATAATATATGTTGTGAGATGAGATATAGAAGAACTTTATTTAAAAATAGGAAAACCCTAATATACACAAATAATTAAGTTATAGTAAAGTAGCACATATAAAAATAATAAAATAAAATAATAAAAATACTAATCCTAATAATATTACAATAATAATAAAGTTGGTTGTACGGCAGCTGTAAAATACAATTCTATAATATAATAGTGTACGATATATTTAAAAAATAAAAACAAACCACTTAATAAAAACAATCTACCTATTTTTTTATGCTTTTCATATGTTCCATTAATCTGTTTTTAAATATTTGTAGTGATGAACACTTTTTCAATGACTTTGGAAGCTTATTAAAATAATCAAATCCTTTATAAAATAATGAGTTAATTAAAGCGTTCCTTTTTGTTCTAACAATGTGTAAGTTGCAATTGCTTCTAGAAGAGTAATTATGAATGTCATAATTCCAGGTAATAAATTCACTAAAATAAGGAGGGCCAAATTGTTTAAAATTTTATGAATAAACATTATAGTAAGGTAAAAGTTTCTTTGTTGAACCCGAATCCATTATAACCCCGTTAAGCATTGTTTCTATAGGTGTATATCTATTTCTATCAAGAATGATTCTCATGCCTCAATGTTGTAGTTTTAATTTAAAATAATTAATAAGTATACATAAAAAAATAGTAAATATTTTTTTTATGAAAAGCCGACATTACTTTGTGTCGTCTTTTTGATATAATAATAATTAATTTCGTATAGTTGCACAAATACAGACTATAAATCAGAGTTGTAATAATTGTCGAGGTTAAATTTTAAAATAAAACCAATGACATTTATTAACGATAAAAGCGATTGATATTTGCCGACCTAGTTTGAATAAAATATGCCTTCAACGAATTTATCGGCAAGCTGCAGGTTCAAAACAAACAGTGCTGAAATATTTGACAGATTTTGCTTTAACCGGGAAGATATGTAAGAAAGACTAATGTGTTTGTAAATGGAGCTATATTTCATGCACACATCCCAACACCCAATATCCAATAGAATGTTTTATCGAGCTTACATATTTTGTTAAATGTTATTATATTTTAATTTATTAAAAGTCTGTAAATATACTTGTAGGCTAAGAATTTTTCTTAACGAAACACAGAAAATATTTAGGTTACTAAAGACATAATGAAAGTTCTTCTTCTACTGGTTTGAGATCATTTGATCTGTTAATTCCGGGCTTGCCTTCGTAGCATTTCCTGTAACGTGAACTGCCAGTTGTCCTTTCATCTTTTCGGTGGTCTTCTTAGTGGACGATTTCCTACTGGTTTTCCTTCAAGTGCCATGCGGGGTAGACAATCTTCGGTTATCCTTTTAACACAGTTACATCATTCTCTTCTTCTTTGTCTCCTTTATCTTTCCATGTCCTGTATACCGCATTGTTCTCTTATTGTAAAAGCCGTGGCTTGAAATGGGTTTTTATATAATTCTTAAGGGTTGTAAATCCAAGACTTACGTAACCACTGAGAATCAATTGTGGACTGTAGATTTTGCGAAATAAATCTGGATTACCTTATCGATTATAAAGAATGTAACCGAATTTAATAAAAATGGGACTAACCATAACAAAATGATCGCTGGTTCCAATGCAAGCAATAGGAATCCCTACTGTGAGTTTCCACGATCGACCGTTTCTGCTCCAAGTGTGAACTCCTGCCCTTTTAGGTGTAACATAAAGTCGATTGCGATGTATTTCGTTTTAATATGTTTGCGAACACAGGAAAGTCTTATTAGAATTTACACAAATGTAAGCGGTTAACTTATTACAAAGATGGATCTAATACCCAACACGTATAAAAAACGTAGTTAGATCGGTGGCGCTGATACCCACCCTCTTAGAAAAAACAACAATTGAGAGAGACCGTAAATGTATAATTGAATGCTTAATTCATACTCTGCTTTATTCAAACTGATTGTACTGTCCTATTCTTCGAGTGACTGTGAAATGTATCCTAAAACCAGTCTCATTATTAAAATGATAAGAACTGGATAGAAAGTTAACGTTATTTTTGTATTGTAATTAAAACATGAGCCTATTTGTTGTAGAAATAAAGAGAGTGGCGCGAACACTTATGTTTACGTTTTTTACGGGGTCGCTTCTGGTTTTGCCAGCTACTGTTCTAGGCCACACGTAACATTTATTCTTAAAGTATTGCATTTTAAAAATATTCTCTAAAAATTTTATGTCGATCCGTTTACAGCAGGTTTTTTTTAAACAGTTTTTTTCATAATCGGTGACCACGATATCTCAAAAACGGGTGAAACGATTTACTTGAAATTTTGCATACTTATTTTTATCAGAAGAAGATCAAAGAATTATTTTTCGATGCATACTTTTTTTATATCGAGGAAAATAAAGCATGATCAAAAATCTACCCTTTGCTATAAAAAAAAACAGTTCGAGACCTGCAATGATTTTTTCAAAAAAAAATCACAAAAACACGCCTTTTTTCGGCCGCTAACTAGATGTACCCTTTTTGAGAAGTCAAGATCACTCCCCTGAAATGGAGTCTCTAAAGTTTTTTTGTTTAAAAATTTTTAATATGGACTACTCTTTCCTAAAAGAAAGCAGTAGCGTTACAAGCTTCTAGTTATTTTAAATTGTAGGTATAAAATATATACTTAATAAATGCGCAATGCAATAGACAGCGCTTTCATTTGTACCAGACAGTTTGACACTGTCTCACCGCACCGCGTCGAGGTGTTAGATGAAACACGATATAAATTTAATTCATTAAATAAGCGGTAGAGTACTTTTGCAACCATATTTATAAGCAGAGTTAGTTTTCTACCCATGTTTATCAAGGTTAACGTCGTGTCTATGTTGACAGTTTAAAACGATAAAAGCGGAATTTAGTTAAAATCGTGGGCATAATAAAAAATATTTTTTATTTACTTTTTAGATAAATAATATCTGCTTATCTGTTCACGGCTAGATTTTTGGTAATATTTATTCAATTTTATGATAAAAATATTTAAAACAATCTGTTTATGTAATTTCTTGCTATTGTTAGTAGCAGTGACACATTTACACGCTTAAACCAAAGTATACAGATAAATACTCAGAACCCAATAAGTACATTTTTTGTGTTCCCAAAAAACTGCCATCAGGTTTTCAGGTAAAAATAATTTTGTAGACACAAAAAATTGACTTATGATGTTCTGTGTGTATATCTGTATTCTTTGCTAAAACTTAAGATTGTAGTGTGACAATGTGTCGTTAATGGAACGATTTGTGTCAAACACTGTGTCTCACTGTGTTTAAATGAAAAGCACCCTTAAAATCAAGATTTTTTTTGGGTCTCGTAGAGTAATACTGTGTTGCTAATAAAACAGTAGTGTTAAACACTGTGTTTAAATAAAAGCACCCAAAAACTCAGGTATCTTCCGTATGTCGAAGTGTAAAAATGTATCGTAAATGGAATGTTTTGTGTCAAACACTGTGTCTCACTGTATTTAAATGAAAAGCACCCTTAAAATCAAGTTTTTTTTCTGTGTCTCGTAGTGTAATACTGTGTTGCTAATAAAACAGGAGTGTTAAACATTGTGTTTAAATAAAAGCACCCATAAACTCGAATTTCATCTGTGTGTCAAAGTGTAAAAATTTGTCGTTAATGGAACGTTTTGTGTCAAACTCTGCGTCTCACTGTGTTTAAATAGAAAGCACCTTTAAAATCAATTTTTTTTTCTGTGTCTCGTAGTGTAATACTGTTTTGCTAATAAAACAGGAGTGTCACACACTGTGTTTTAATGAAAAGCACCCATAAACTTAGGTTTCTCCTGTGTATCGAAGTGTAAAATTTTTTCGTTAATGGAACGTTTTGTGTCAAACACTGTGTCTCATTGTGTTTAAATGAAAAGCACCCTTAAAATCAAGTTTTTTTCTGTGTCTTGTAGTGTAATACTGTGTTGCTAAAAAAACAGAAGTGTTAAACACTGTGTTTAAATAAAAGCACCCATAAACTCAGATGTCTTCTGTGTGTCGTAGTGTAAAAATTTGTCGTTAATGGAACGTTTTGTGTCAAAAACTGTGTCTCGCTGTGTTTAAATGGAAAGCACCATTAAATTTAAACTTTTTTCTGTATCTCGTAGTGTAATACTGTTTTGCTAATAAAACAGGAGTGTCAAACACTGTGTTTTAATTAAAAGCACCCATAAACTTAGGTTTCTCCTGTGTTTCGAAGTGTAAAAATTTGTCGTTAATGGAACGTTTTGTGTTAAACATTGTGTCTCACTGTGTTTAAATGGAAAGCACCCTTAATCTTAAGTTTTTGTTTTTTCTCAAAGTGTGACAATGTGTCAAACACTGTGTCTAAATCGAAATCACTCAGTTATTTTTTAATAATCGTATAATTATGCAATTCAAATTGGTCACACAAAATCCATTGTGGAGATTTTTTTTACCAAGCACGTGGGACGAAAAGTCCCAAAGTTAATTTCCAATCGATGCACTCTTTAAACCGGCAAATAACTAATTAAGAAAATATTTCTAAAAATAGCAAAAGAAACACTTCTAACGACGATGATAAATAACATTCTCGATAAATTAATGATGTACCGAAAAAAACTTGACCGATTTGTACGGCATTCAAATATGTAGCGTATGCCAGAAGTTATGTAGTGTTATTTATTAACAGTGATTAAGTGCAGAAAAAGCGACACTTATATTTTTTGCACTCCAGTTATATTTATAGTAATAATTTATAAAGTGTTTTGAATGACCAAGTAACTGTACCTACTACATATTCGAGTAAAACACGAAACGTATAACAAAAATTGCGAAAACTAATATAACTATAGCAAAAATTATAAATACAGAATGTTTTCAAATTGAGGCGAAAAAAAAAATTAAATAACTTTTTATAAAAAATTAACATTTACTACATGGACTGCAGACAATGTGCTTTGTATATTCTTCATAAACATTTTAATAAGTAATGGTCTCCATTTTTAAAAAACGCAAAAACATCTAACATCCATATTTTTAAGCTTTTTATAAAATTAACAAATTTGATCGTCAAATGCTTTCTTTACGCCGATGATCAAGTCATATTAACTTCATCTGAAGAGAAGTTGCAGGCGATGGTTAATGTTATGCATAATGCCCTGAAAACCAAAGGGATGAAAATAAATTTAAGCAAAACAAAAGTAATGATTTTTGAAAGAGAAGAAATCATGACAAACTGTGAAGTTCTGATTAAGGGAGAAAAAGTGAAAAAAGTAAATGAGTTTGTATACCTGGATTCAAAGTTTACGAGAGATGAAAAGTATGACAGTAACATTGAGAGAAGGCTGTTGGCAGGAAAACAAATAAATGGGGCACTGCATAGCTTCGTGAATAGCCAGAAAATGTCAAAAATGGCACGTCTGGCGGTGCATAGAGGTGTGCCGGTTCCTTATGTACGGTCGTGAATGTTGGGTTTGACAGAAGAAGCATGAAAATAAAGTTAATGCTGTGGAGATAAGTATTCTGAAAAGTATAGCCGGAGTGACTCGGTTGGATAAAGTAAAGGATAGTGAGATAAGAGAACGATGTGGTGTAAAAGAAGATGTGGTTACATAGATGGATAAAAAAATGCTTAGATGGTTTGGATACGTAGAAAGTATGGATAAAGGAAGATTGATGAAAAAAATTAATAAGGCGAGTGTGAATGGAAGTCGGTAGAGGTCGACCTCAGCGAACATATCGCGATCAGATCAACATTGTTTTGAAGAAAGACCAGGTCAAGGGTACCAACAACCGACGAGCATGTATGAGAGCACTAATAAAAGTATAGGAAGCAAAAGATGTGTGTAAGAACCGATGCAAGTGGAAGGAAGTGGTCTTTGTCTACCAGTACCGAGTCTCTATAACCGCTCCGCTCGGTAAATCTGATCATAAACTCATCTCAGCCACGTCCAAACAAACAACCCCGCCCAAAATCACGCCTGGTACCTCTATTTTCTGGCATTATAGATCAGCCAAATGGAATAAACTGAGGGACTTTTACCTATCATTTCCATGGAAAGATGTCTGCTTTCGCTCACAAGACCCATCAACATGTGCAGAATCTGTAACCGAAATCATAAGGCTAGGTATGGACTCATACATTCCTCATGGTACAAGACGGATCTTTAACCCCAAACCCTGTTTTAACCAAGAATGCAACTGTGCGGTGCGTGATAAAAATCAAGCACATTGACTCTGGTGCGAAGTCCCGACCATTGCTAACCGAGAAGCCTTTGTCCACGCGAGGAACGCCTGCAAAAGAACGATCGATCTTGCCAAAAAACCCTACGACACGAAAATATGCAACAAGCTTTTCAATGCCCCTCCTGGATCAAAGACCTTCTGGTCTTTGGCTAAAGCCATAAATAAGAATTTCACAACTTCTTCTTTACCACCACTCGAGAGGTCCGACGGCACGACAGCCGTATCTTCCAAAGAAAAAGCGCATCTGCTGGCCGAAATGTTCAGTTTTAACTCAACCCTCGATACCAATGGAAAACAACCCCCAACGATACCTAGAATAAACGCATCAATGCCTGAGGTCACTATCCGCCATCGCACTATCAGGAAAATCCTACGAAATCTTGACTCTAATAAGGCAGTAGGACCAGATGGAATTCCGACAATTGTCCTGAAGACCTGTGCTCAAGAGCTCACCCCAGTTCTCTGTAGACTCTTCAAGTTATCATACAGCAAAGAAGTATTTCCGTCCATGTGTAAAAACGCTAAAGTCCAACCGATTCCAAAAAAAGGAAAGAAGACTATTCCTGCAAATTATCGCCCTATTGCATTGCTCTCAGTCATATCCAAAGTTATGGAAAAAGCGATTATCACACAACTTATCAAATATCTGGAGAAATTTGAGATAATCCATGACAGACAATATGGATTTCGACAACTTCGGTCTACTGGAGATTTGCTGGCTTATGTCACTCAGCTCTGGACAAACACTATTGAAAAGTTTGGTGAATCCCGTGCAACAATTCTCGAATGGGGATCGAATAACTTGGTAGAATTCAATGCAAACAAAACGCAAGCATGTCTTTTCTCTAGAAAAGCCGATCTCACTGTGCCTAACATAACTTTGTCAGGAGTAACCATACCACTGAAGTCATCCATATCGATGCTTGGTATTACTATCAGCAATAACCTTTCCTGAGAAAATCACGTAAGGTCCATTGCCAAAAGTGCATCCCAAAAACTTGGTTTTTTGTTTCGTGCCAAGAGCTATTTTACCTCCAGTCAGCTGCTTATGATCTATAAGGCACAGATCCGACCTGTACTGGAGTACTGTTCCCATATTTGGAGTGCAGCACCTAAACATATCCTGAAGCTACTGGATTCTGTCCAAAAAAGGACAATTCGTCTCGTCGGTGATGCCTCGCTTACAAACTCGCTCACTTGTCTGGAACACCGTAGAAAAGTTGGCAATTTGTCTCTATTTTATAGATATTTTCATGGGCGATGCTTTTCTGAAATATCAACAATCGCTCCTCCTTTGGCAGTCTCTTCAAGATTAACCCGTCAAGTTCAGTCTTCACACCCCTTCGTGGTCACTTTGGAGACCTGCAGAACATCACTTTCCAAAGACTCATTCATCCAACGAATTGCGAGGCTTTGGAACTCATTGCCTAGGGAGGTGTTCCCCGAGGCATACAACCTCCAGAAATTTAAGAAGAACACCAACTCCTACCTTCTTTCCCTTGGTTCCCACGATGTTCTCTGAACATTACAGGATATCCCATTTCGTGGGAACCAGAACATAAAAAAAAAAAAAAAAATAGCCTTGGATATATCTAAAGCCTTTGACCGCGTTTGGCACCAGGCATTGTTAAGTAAATTATCTGCCTACGGTCTTCCAACCAAACTGCGCCAATGGCTCTTGAGCTTCATGCAAGATCGCTCCTTACATGTGGCAGTTGACGGTATTTCTTCTGATGCGTTTAAAACTAATGCCGGGGTCCCCCAGGGTTCCATCCTGTCCCCCACCTTATTTCTTTTACACATCAACGACCTCTTGAAAACCACCACGAACCCCATTTACAGTTTCGCAGACGATAGCACACTTGTCTCAACTTTCACATCCTATCGATCACTTTTGGTAAATGATACAAATAGACTCAGGCAGGAACAGGTTGATTCCATGAATAGAGATCTTAAAGCAATCGTCGAGTGGGGAACCAACAATCTTGTTCAGTTCAACGCCCAAAAAACACAAAGTGGCACGTTTTCCAAGAAAGTGAATTCCTCAAATCATCCCATCACAATGTCCGGAAATACCCTTGAACCAAGTCCCTCCATCTCGATTTTGGGAGTCACGGTGTTCAATAATATGTCTTGGCATTACCATGTTGCTAACATCGCAAAGTCGGCAAGCCAGAGGCTAGGTTTTCTGTGGAAAGCCAGAAAGTTTTTTACCCCTGATCAACTGTTGACGACGTACAAGGCTCAAATCCGACCTCTACTGAAGTATTGCTCGCACATTTGGGGTTCAGCATCAAGGCATTCTCTTCGTCTTCTAGATTCCATTCAGAAAAGGGCCATTCGCTTGATAAACAGCTTAACTTTCACAGATACCCTTTACCCTCTAGAACATAGAAGAAGAGTTGCAGACCATTCATTGCTCTACAGATATTTCCATGGCAGATGCTCCAGAGAAATAAAAACTCTTGTACCACCATTGGCCACATTCGGCCGAAGAACTCGGCACGCTGATCAGTCTCACCCATTTACTCTCAAGATTGACACTACAAGGACCAATCTTCATCAAGAATCCTTCTTTTACAGTGCTGCTACGGAATGGAATAAGCTTCCAAAATCAGTTTTTCCAGAGAACTATGACCTACAACTTTTTAAAAAGCGTGTCCACAATCATTTCCTTTCTATAATCCCTTCCTCTTCTAATAGTCGCAGTGCGGGCCGTCCGCGGCCCACACGATAGGTCTACCCTTTTTGCGACTATTTTCATAAAAAAAAAAACTACAGGAAAAAGGCGTGACTATATGTATGTATGTATGTCTAGTAATAGCCATATTTAATTGTACTTTAAATTAGTTAAAAGCGTACGTGTTAATATTAAAAAACAATCTTATAAACTTATCAATACATATCACTACCTGTAACATAATTTCAAAGTAAACATTTCCTATTTTTATCGATTATATTTATTTCCAACGATAAAGTATTATTAATCATACCCCTAGTGAAATTTACTCTAATGCCGAGTAAGAATATTTTAATAATATTTGTCATTGTATCCAATACTGTAATACAGTCACATATTGCCAACATGATAGAGAATTGAAAATGTCAAAGCTGATATCGATAAACGTACCTAAATTTTTTTTGAAGGTTTATAATTAAACCATATAAAAAAATATACTTGCTACATTGTTAAAAATTTTTTCTTATAATAGTGATGTTAAATGAATATTACTGTTTTTTAACCGTTTATACAGATTAACTCTATCAGCGTTTCAAATGATATAGCTCTTCTAGCTAACAGTAAAGCAAAATTTGGTCCATATAATTGACTCTTCTTTAACCAAGTTCAAACTAAAGATTTACTCCAAAAGGACGCTATGATTATTAGCATAGTAATAACAAATGTAAATGCGTAGGAGGTATACAACAGGACCTAATGTTACAAAGTGGGGAACAATGTAAAAACTATAAATATCTAGGTTAAAAAATATCGAATGACGGGACGTTAGACCACGCAATAAAAGAAAGAAACGTACAAGGCAGGAGAGCAATATCAATACTAAATGGAATTCTCCGAGATCAGACGATATCTAAAATCAATAAACACAAAATATATAATACCTTAATCCGAAGAATTATAACATATGGCAGTGAAGCTATGCCAATAAAGTACAAAACAGAACAAATGCTAAAAGCCACATAAATGGATTTTTGGCGAAGGTCTGCAGGAAAGTCCAGAAGAGAACGAATAACAAACCACCGTATCAGAGAGATAATTAACATACAATTGTTGACGACATTAAGACAAAACAACTGATATGGTACGGTCATGTACAGAGGATGACAGAAGCTAGGTTACCGAAACAAATATTGAATTGGACACCGCCGGGACACAGAAAACGTGGAAGACCGAGAAAAAGTTAAAGAGAAGACGGAGATAATAAAATTAGAAATAATGACATAGATGAAGTCTCGTGGAGAGATAGAGATAGATAGCAACTGGGTATCGAAAGACGTCATAGAACGTTGTAAATCGATATAAATATATATATAACAAATGCAAAGATAACGCTTAATAAATGGTTACAACAAGTAAACAAATAACTGCTATTTAGAAGATTTATAATACATGACAATAAAGCTGCAAAAGAAATAAGAAGACGAATTGAACAAGCAAAACAATTGTTTAAGAAAAATGGACCCGTCTGAGTATAAATTAAACAAAAAATTATAAAAAATACTTTTGGGGAATTATGCTATATGGTTATAAAACATGGATGATAATGGAAAGGTATAAAAGACTGGAAGCGATGAAAATGTGACTATGGAGGAGAATAATAGAAACAAACTGGATAGAACACAAGACGAATGAAGCAGTACTGGACTAAGCACTGAGAGAAAGATAGTGATGATTGCAGTAATAAAAAGAGAAAAAAAGGTAGTAAATCACCATTATCATGAAAGGGAAAATAAATTAAAAAATCCAGATAATAACAGCGTAAATCCTTTTCCAGAGGACAAGTGACAAAAATGTGCAAGAAACTATTGGAGCAAAAAATTTGTTGTTTGTGTTGAAAATGGGTACATAAAATCCTTACTTTATATATAGGTCAGCCAATAGCCATTATAAGACAATAAGGAATTATCATGAATTGTTTTGCTACTTATATCGTACAAAATCCATAAAAAAATGATTTAATACTTTGTCCTGAATGCTAAGCGACAATAAATTTGTTTTCGAATTAGTATACACTACTTAACATTAATGACGTACCGAAGTAACAATACTAATTCATTCATTGGTGTGAAATAATTTTAAGTACGAAGGTCAAGTCGTTTCTGCAACTAAATAATTTGTTTACAATGCAATTTTGTTTTGTCCTATCGTATGTGTGTTTTTGTGTTTCATTTTATACTTTTTCGAATTTTCCATCCTTTTAAATGGAAAGATATTTTAGCATCAGTACGATTCTGTAAATTGCGCTGGAAACTTTAAGGGCAATTTTAAATTGACATACATTGCTTTAACAAAGGATCTAATTCATGCATACATACAAACATATAGCCACGCCTTTTTCCCGTAGGGGTAGGCAGAGACCACTTCCTTCCACTTCCACTACGGTTCTTACACACATCTTTTGCTTCCGCTACTTTCATCAGTCCTTTCATACATGTTCGTCGGTTGTTGGTACTCTTGACCTGACCTTTCTTCAAAACAATGTTGATCTGATCGAGATATGTTCGCCGAGGTCGACCTCTATCGACTTGTCCATTCACACTCGCCTTATAAGTTTGTTTCGTCAATCTTCCTTCATTTATCCTTTCTACGTGTCCAAACCATCTAAGCATTCCTTTATTTATTTTTGTAACTACATCTTTTTTTACAGTACATCGTTCTCTTATCTCACTATTCTTTACTTTATCCAACCGAGTCACTCCGGCTATACAATTCTCAGACTACTCATCTCTGCAGCATTAATCCTATTTTATGCTTCTTCTGCCAAACCCAACATTCACTACCATACCATAAAATAGTGTAGGAACCAACACTCCTCTATGCACAGCTAGACAGTTTCTGGCTCTTCATTAGCCTGTTTTAAAAAAATCGATAAATTTTTTCTCTAAATTATATCGAAGATATTGTTGGAAATGGTGAAAAAAAAATACTGTAAAAGTGAGAGGACTTAATATTAATATTAAAAGGAGTCGCATCGTAAATTTTAATTTCACATTTAAATAACATGGGAACAACGTTCTCGTGGATTTTAGAATTTTGTAACTCACGTTAGAGATAATATTTTAAAATGATAAAACAGATTCTTATAGAAAATTTAACGGTTTACAAAAAAGGTATACTACAAATTTTGATATATTTATTTGTTCAAAAGTTATTTAACGTTAAAATTGGATTTATTAAAAAAATTTTACATTTTTTTATTTTCCAAAGCAACTATCAATTTTATGAGAAAATTTAATTTTGTATAACTTTTTTTTAAAAAGTTTTTGATATTTTTTACATATCATAAGTTACCAGAAAAAACTAAAATTTTTTTTAAAAAAGTGTCATTTTACTGTTTAAATTAATCATTATGCTCAAATAGATTTTCAACCTAAAAATTAATTGTTTATAACAATTTAATCAATAACGAAATAAGGTTTTTTTAAACTAATAATGCCAATTTATATTATTTGATTTTGTATAACGTTAAATTCTCTATAAGAATCTTTTTTAATTATTTTAAAATATTATTTCTAACGTGAGTTACAAAATTTTAAATTCCAAAAGAACGTTGTTTCCATGTTATATATACTATGCGGCACCTCTTAATATTAATTAAGAGCTCTAACTTTCACAGTTTTTTTTTCACCATTTTCAACAATATTTTTAATATAAGTAAGAAAAAAAAATTATCGATTTTTTTTAAACAGTTTACTGTTTATAAAGCATGCAGTGCCCCATTTATTTGTTTTCCTGCCTAATTCATTCATTGATGTAAAATTATTTTAAGTACGAAGGTCAAGTCGTTTCTGCAACTAAATAATTTGTTTACAATGCAATTTTGTTTTGTCCTATCGTGTGTGTGTTTTTGTGTTTCAATTTATACTTTACAGAATTTTCCATCATTTTAAATGGAAAGATATTTAGCACCAGTACAATTCTGTTAATTGCGTTGGAAACTTAGAGGGTAATTTTAAATTGGCATACATTGCTTTAACAAAGGATCTACACTGACATCAACGTGTATAACTGGCTGTAATCGAATAATATTGGCTAAAGTTGTAAAGAACTATAAAACTGAAGTATGTCTGTAGGTATATTGATGATATTTACAAAAAAAATTTACTTTATTTAATCACACTACAGTCCACGAAGCAAAAAAATTGTAGTGTAAAAATAATATGATGAATGGTAAAAACATTGTTTATTGTAGACGTTTCTTCTGTCTTATTGTTTAAAATATCCAATAATACTGTTATTAGGGCTTGTATTTATAGTCGAGTCTCAATTGATACACACGGCGGAGTCGTTGCTTGAGTACAGATTTGCATTTTATAGTCACAAATCAATACTGGGAACTGTCAAATCAAAACTCAAACGTCGAGTACCAGTTAGATTTACCTTAAACATTGATTTCTAATAATCTTAACCTTACTTTTTTTGACGTCCTGAAAGTAAACAAATTGCTATTATATTTGGTATCAATTTTGTAGCATTGTACAAAATATTTTCGGTGCTAACGAGTTTGAAGACCTTTTGGAACATGTTGGGCGAAGAAATAAACCAGTTCGTATTCCAAAGCATAGCTACAGTTACCAAGACTCTTTTGCATCTCGTAATTGAAGGTTTGCAGAAACAAACTAATGATAGTTTTCTTATAAACTTAATTTAACAATTATTAGTTTGCAGCCAGGTACCTACTTACATTTTCAGTTTTTTTTGTTTTGATTTTGTATAAAAAAATTGAAAGAAACATTGGTTAAAGTTATAAAACATAATATAATTAGTACCTTCGTTTTAAGGATTCTCCTTTACCAGCTGAGCCAGAAGCACATTTTCTCTAACTGAATATTCTACACTAGTTTTGCCACCTTTACTCATCTTAAAATTATTAATATATAAAATTAATGCAAAAAACTCTATTAATATGTGTTTACGTTGTCACTTACTTTAAAAGCAATATATAGAGTGGACCACCCCAATATTAAGAAAATGCTGACGTACGTCGACTTTTGTTCCAAGGAGGACACATTTTTACGATACAGATTTAGGTGCACACCTCTTCAAAATGAAACGCAATTGAATATACCAATTTTAAAGTTTTTAAAAAATAAGGTTATAAATTTTTTTTAACCCTCTCCCCTTTCATAACCACCTTTTTTTTCCATATTATGTTTTGTATCACTTTTTTCTTTTTAATTTTATTCTATTATTATGGTTGATTTAATCGTATCACCAGTTATCATTCCCTGAAATACAGACTAAATATAATTTTTAAAGTACATTAATCCCAGCCCATCAGATTTGAAATCAAAGGTGGGGGGTACTTTCTACGTATATTGGTATACGCGTGGAATCGCCAAAGTTGTCATCCCCTGAAATACCGTTAATTATAGGGAACACAATTTTTAGATAAGTACAAAATAGGTACATAAATAGTACATAAATCCTAGCCCTTCAGATTTAAAATCGGTGACATGGGGGGTGCAGCTGAACGTTCAACCACACCCCTCACGTTCAATTTAAAAACAAAAAACGACTAATTGTGGGATACAAAATTTTCAAAGTTGGTACAAAAAAAGTACATAAATCCTAGCCCATCAAATTTGAAATCGGTGATATATTGGGGGTACTTCGTACGTATATTGGTTTAGAAACGTGTGGAATCGCCAAAATTGTCATCCCATTTTAAAGTTGGTACAAAATAAGTACATAAATCCCAGCTGATCAGATTTGAAATTGGTGACATGTGGTGTGCAGCTGAACGGACCTAAATATCTAAATACCTAAATTGATTTACTAGCATCAATATTAAACAAATTATCTTTGTATTAAATTACTAGTTTATTACAAAATTCGTTTTAATTTACTTTTGATGTGACAGAAAAATTGACACATTACCAAAACATAGGCGTTTCGTTTTATTTTTTAGGTGGTTTTGCACTTTAAAATAATTAAGACTCTTTTTGCAAAGACGGTGTAAATATAAAAAAAAATCATGACTAAATATATGCCTCAAATACTTCATTTCTATGATGTGCCATAATACTTTCCCCATTTTAAATTAAGGGGTTGGGGAAGTAAAAGAAAAGGGGTTGACAAATAAATAAATAAATTGGAACAAAAATCAACATGTTTCAGCATTTTTTTAAATTCCAATAAATACTGTCAAATATCGGGGTGTACTGTTTTATGTGGCCCACTCCTTATACAGAGTGGTCCATTAGTGTGTGGAAGTGCAATAACTTACTTCGGATAAAAACATACAAAGAAATGTTTTAAATAAAAGTTATTGTATTTGCACCGATACACATTTCTAAAATATTTTAAGATATACTGGGTGTTCAGCCTAACCGAGACAACATGAAGTTTACTTTTTTTTAAAAGGACACCCTATATTTTTGTTTACCATCGAATTTATCGTTAAATTCTATCTTTCTATCTTTTATTTTTTCATAAATTGTGACGTTGCCAAGTTAAAGCGAAAAATATGAAGATTTGACGAAAATTGGTGTCGTGAAGAAAATATTATTATGGATGATATTTTTTTTAATCTATAAGATTTCGCCGTGCGACGTTGCATTTAACCGTTGTCTTATATTTTTATTATACAAACAAGAATGTTGAAACGAAATACAGCAGAAAAATATTTAATTTAGCGGTTTCATAATCCACCGATGCACGTAACTTTACGGTCGTTTTTATGACGAACTTTATCCTTTATTAATTCTAAAATTTCTAAAAATAACATTGCATGCATTTTTTCGTTCAATAAAAATGTATGTCGTTAATATCTCGCAAACAGAAAAAATGTCGGTTTCAGCACTCCACGGTTTTATATTGTAGTCAAGCGAAATTCCTTACATACCTTAAATTGGATGTGTAAACTAATTTAATACAAATATTTACTAGTTGTAAATTTTCGCGATAACACACGATATTGCAATTTACCGACTTTAATCGAATCATCTTCTATAATGCAGGCTGACATCATGCGTATTTTATACACCAACTGAAAATATCTTTACTTGGTTTACTAATTATTTCAATAATATATCTTTAACTGGACGACCAACTTATTTTAGAACAGCCAGAAAACTGTTGGAATGGACTAACATACAAACGAGTTGCTAAAATTTTTATTTGTTGCTTGATACAAAATTGGAATGTCACTATCAAACTCATCATTCATTCATTTAACGATGTTATAGCCACTGTGGGTTTTCGTCTTTTTCTTCGTTCTTCCTCTGTTTCTTCCATCCACTGGTTTCTACTAAAGAATTTTTATTGGTGTTCTGGTTTTATCCATCCTCATTACATGACCTGTCCAAGATAGTCTTCGGTTTTTAGTGAATTTTACAATGTCTGCGCTCTCTATCAAATTGTCTAGTTTAAAATTCATTCTTGATCGCCGTGTTCCATTTTCGTTTTGCTCTGGTCCAAAAATTTGCCTCAAGATTTTTTGGTCAAAAGTTTTTAAAAGTAGCTCATCTTACTATTAAACTCAGCGACCCCAAAACTATAAATTCGACACTAATATCATCCCTTTTGTATGGGTGCTCACATAATTGGGAATGTCACTATTAAAATCAACGTCCTCGAAGACTATGAATTCGACACTAATATTATCCCCTTTTCATTCATTTTGTGTGGGTGCTAACATAATAGGAAATGTCACTATCATAAATAGCGTCTTTGAAGACTATGAATTCGACACTAAATATTAGCCGTTTTTAATAGTTTTTACATTTCCCACCTTTTTTGTTAATCCGATCGCTACCAAACTTCACAGCAAAACCCGCTGGGTTAATCTGCAGATTATCTAAAAATTTCAACCAAATCGGTCCAGCGGTTTGAAAACGCATAAAGGACAAACAAACATAATTTGATTTTAATACGTAGATTAAATAGTTTCCCTTTTAATGGGAGTCTCTTTTAACCATCACCGAATCCGATTATAGATAACATTTTTTTTGTTGTCTTCAAAACGTTTTTATTTTAAATATGGTTAATCTGTTCTTAAATTGGTTTTTGATAAAAACCAATTTTTTTATGAGGAAGAGGAGGAAAATCATCAAAAAGAACCGGCCAGTTGACGTTAGCCGGTAGTGTGGGGTTTTTAGTGGGTAAAAATCCCATTTCCCAATCATTTAAGTACTCAGCACCACGAAACCACGTTAGCATTACTTCATGGTGCAGGTACTTCTTCTCATCGCTGCCCTACGCGACTACTCTGTTTATACTTCTTTTTCTTTCTTCTTCTGATCCAGCAGGACCTCCCTTGCATACAAAGTCATTGCTGTCCAGTTGTCGTTCGCATCCAACATCCAATGAACGGCGTCTTTTCGCCTTTAAGTCACTCTCTCCTTATTCTGCCAACGTAGCTGTATTTCAGACCAACGTCGACAGTCAAAGAAAGTGTGCTTGGCACAGTCAACTTTTCCCGGACAGTACACGCAATCAGGAACGTTTCGAATCCCCACACGATGTAAACAGGCATTGAAATGTCCGAGTCCAGTAAGAAACACCTCTTTATATTCCTGTAAGACCTAGGCACGAATCCACTCAATAAGCCTTTGAGTCCGACGCCCGGTTTCCTCAGATTCCAGCGTTCTTGCCAGAGCGCAAAGGTCTTCTCGTGTTCTCGAGTCCTGACGCCTATCAAAGGTTCCTCGCCAGCCCGCCTGGCATGCCAGATACGCCTCCTTTTGAAACCCTGAAGGTTAATTGGAATTGTGCCAGAAATAACCAGCACAGCTGCTTCAGATACCATTCGATAGGCACAGGCTATCCTCAGCGCACCCCCACGTTGTACCGACGCAAGTAGCTCCCAATTTCTATCTACCTTGAGTGCCTCTTTTCAGACTACATAAAATCATGAGTGACACATGTGGCTAAACTCGTATTGAAGAGAAGATTCCAATAATGACTGAATATACAGGGTGATGTATTTAAAAAACCAAAATGACTAATAATATCAGAGAAACGGCAGATCTGATAACATTGCAAATCTGGAATCTTCGTATCTCAAAATAGGCTTATTACAAATTTTGTACAATTCGGATCAGCAATTTACGAGATAATTGTCCGTTTCCAGACTTTTGGTCCACTCTGTATAGCAAACAAAAAGATATTTCAACTAACTTGAGAAAAAAAAACTGGGGCTTTAATAGTCCGGTTTTTTACACACTTGGCAATGACGAACCATTTCTTTCACTAAATTTCACTGAGTTTTACCAATAATATGCTGAAAATCACCGGTGAAACAAAAAAATCTCGTTGCAACAACTTCGGCAACATCGCTACTAATGATAGCCGAAACTGACAGATTTCGTAGTAAAATTTTAATTTTAAAACTAAGTAACCTAAAGAAAAAAAATTAAAATATACTCAGGGTTCCGTGACTCCTTGATTTCTCGATTGGATTAAATTTGAGAGGATGTATAGATTTCTTATGAAATACTACTATAAAATGGATCAGGAAGGTATATAGTTCTTCAAATAACAACGAAAGAAGGATAATACCACTGAATAAGTTTTACTGTATAACAGGGAAATAATGATCTTATTTGAGAATATCTCGAAAAGTATTGATTTCCGCATCGTTTGGTTTTCAGATTTGTGTTTTACGCCTCAAAATAATACCTGTTTATTTTGATATTAAAATCGTCATCACTACACCACTGGATGAAAATATAGCAAACAAAGAGATATTTCAACTTGCTTGTGAAAAGAAACACTGTGGCTTAAATAGCCCGCTTTTTTACACACTTGGCAATGACGAACCATTTCTTCCACTAAATTTCACTGAAGTTTACCAATAATATGCTGAAAATCACCGATAATACATCAAAATCTCGTTGTAACAACTTCGGCAACAACGCTACAAATTATAGCCGAAACTGTCAGATTTTGCAGTATACACAAATCTCCGCACGTGATACCATTCAGACAAGCCGTGCGGCGTTGTCATTTATTGAGCAACACATTTCTATGTTTTAACGGAATGAAATAGTTCAATGGTTCAAAATTCCATAAAATAGGTTGTATTATTCAAGTTGTTATAATTCATAAAATATTAATAAGAGATAGCATTATGGTTACAATATTTTTGCAAATATAATTAACAAATACTATGGACAATTCAATAACAATCACAAATCTCTTAGCATAACTGGAGAGCAGGCAACATCACATTTCAGTCGGCCGTATCAAGATGATATATTCGACCAGAAAGTTGGAATGTATAATCGTTTTTAAAAGTAAATAGTTCCGTCTTCTCTAATAATAGGTCTATGTTGCACACAATATTTTATATTTAACATTTATAATTATATTTTAGTCGCTACTCATTTATAACAATTTCTGAAAATTATTTAATTTTTGCTTGGTATTATGGGAAAACATTTATTTTAAAATTGATTTTTTTTTAAATTCGCAAACATAACCCTACCATCAAGATAGGATTGGTTGCAATTTTAACACTCCTATTTTCTACCATATTGGATGGGTATAATATATAAAATTTTGTATTTAACGTCAAGAAAAACAATTCACGCAAAATCGTTTTCCAAAAAAATTACCAGAAATGACAAAAAAAGGTGTTGCATAACATACTTGTGCACACGATGTTTTTCATGCATTGTTTTTTATAAGAAAAAACAGTTAAAAGGTTCTGCGTGACAATATACAAAAATCGACAAGAACAGGGACGTTACGGAGGTTTTTTTTTTTGGGGATTCACGGCGATTAATTTTTCAAATCAGTTTTATTTAAATTGTCTCGGTGAAATTTAAAAAAAAACTGTCTCATTTTACTGTTTTATTTAAATAATTTTGGAAAAACTATTTTGTTGTCTTCGTAGTAAATTTTGCCACATGAACCGGAAAGCCAAAGATCCTTAGTAATAAATCATGAAATTACATAAAATTTAATGAGTGCCATGCCTACACGAGTATTCATAAAATTTTAAGGTTAATTAAATATTTTTTAAATATGTCACAGTTTAAAATAATAGCTCTCTACAGGCATTTTCTTTTATCTCAATTTAATAGTCACACGCGTTTTTAAAAGAACATTGTTTATTGTGAATTAAATTATATGTAAATTAATAGCTACCACTACAGTGAATACAGCACAAATTCCAATGCACATCATCATTGACGTAGATAATTCAAAACAATGATCCAACCAATTAAAATATTCAGTTTGGCCACGTTTATCGGCGTGCGCAAATTTTTATGGAATAAATTATCTTAAATTTTTGATACATATCGTTCCTTAACAGTTTATGCTGCTGTAAACAAAGAAGATAAAATAAAATAAAATATCAGTGGTCTGAATGCGACCCGAGAGGTCCACACGACTAACTTACCAGTGGAAAGAATGAAAAAATACCATATGTTTTGTTGTTATAATTATTATTATTAAAAATATTGTCATTATAGTTTTCATACAAATATTACTAACATGCAATAATCATATTATCTGTTCCAGCAGTTAAAAAGTTATATTATTTAAAAGATTTTAAAATTCTATATTAAAAATAGTATAATTTATAAATTGCAAAATTCAGGTAGTTTACCATTTTTTTCAGTTATTTGATTCTCCATTAAAAACAGCTAAACTGATTTTGCTGAAAATCTAATCAGTTCTAAGTTACGTAATTATGCGTCGAATGCAATTGGTCTTACGTTGATATCATTTTTTGTTCTCGAGATAATCGAGACGAAAAATAATTCCAAAAGTTTACCATTTTTTTAGTTTTTTGATTCTCCATAAATAACAGCATTACCGATTTTGCTGAAAATCTAATCGGTTCTAGATTGCGTAATTATGCGTCGAATGCAATTGGTTCCACGTCAATATTATTTTTTGTTCTCGAGATAATCGAGACGAAAAATAATTCCGAAAGTTTACCATTTTTTTTTCAGTTTTCATATTCTCCATAAAAACAGCTTTACCGATTTTGCTAAAAATCAAATCGGTTCTTGATTGCGTAATTATGCGTCGAATACAATTGGTCCCACGTCGATATCATTCTTTGTTCTCGAGATAATCGCAACGAAAAATAATTCCGAACGCACATACGTACATACACACACAGACGTCCATTTAAAAGATATGTCAAAATTCGGGATTCGCAAAATCGGACCCATTACTATGACTTTCACTGGAAAGTTAAAAATATCAGTACACTTTCTTAATTTTACTAGAGATGGAATATATGACAGTGACATTGAGCGAAGGGTGTTGGCAGGAAAACAAATGAATGGGGCACTGGATAGCTTTATGAATAGCCAGAAAGTGTCAAAAAAGGCACATCTGGCGGTGCATAGAGGTGTGTTGATTCCTACACTTATGTATGGTAGTGAATGTTGGGTTTGGCAGAAGAAGCATGAAAATAGGATTAATGCTGTGGAGATTAGTAGTTTGAGAATCATAGCTAGAGTGACTCGGTTGGATAAAGTAAAGAATAGTGAGATAAGAGAACGCTGTGGTGTAAAAGAAGATGTGGTTACAAAGATAGATAAAGGAATGCTTAGATGGTTTGGACACGTAGAAAGGATGGATAAAGAAAGGCGAGTGTGAATGGACAAGTCGGTAGAGGTCGACCTCGGAGAACATTTCTCGATCAGATCATCATTGCTTTGAAGAAAGACCAGGTCAAGAGTACCAACAACCGACAAGCACTGATGAAAGTAGAGGAAGCAAAAGATGTGTGTAAGAATCGTAGCAAGTGAAAGGAAGTGGTCTCTGCCTACCCCTATGGGAAAAAGGCGGGACTTTATGTATGTATGTATGTTTTTTAATTAAATGGAGTAGGCGATTATTTTTCCTACAGAATTTACAAATAAACATTATCAATGGTTACTTATATTATTTTTAAAATTGTAATTAATGAAACTAGGTCTATTACCTATTTCAAATGACAAACTTTAGTTGTCTGTACGATAAAAATACAATTTCGTTATCGTAGATAAAATGTAAAAAATAAATAATTCACAAAGGTGCAATGGTACAGAAAAAATTCTTATCGAATAAAAATGTAAAAGCTTCGTTTTTGTAGTTATTTCAATTTTTTCGTGGGCAATATTTGTCAGTAAATAGAAAATTTGAATCAAAGTGTTCACGAATAAATATTGCAGTTAAAGTCACTTTTGTGCATTATCAAAACTTTCTATTCATTAATTTAGATAAATTTGCATCAACCTGTTTGTTAAACGAGTACATCAAACAATAATACCAAAGTCATTTTTTGTTTTTACCAGCGTTTGTTCATTTTTTATCCGATTATCGCTGACCACCAGACAATCGATCCGTAAAAACACAAAAACCAGCAGCGTCGCATGCAATTAATATTTAATAGGATTATTTATGTAAATCACCTGTATAGGAAATGAACGTCACACAATTTTATAGTCATACAGCTACACATCGTTGTCAAATTGCCAGAATTATTAGAAAACCTAAAAATTGTTAAAATGGTTATAGTTTTCACCTGACAATCTGACCAATTTTTTTCTAAGAACTATTTCTTTAAAATAACCAAATGAAATGTTAAACGTAAACGTAAGGGTGCTTGTGCACATAATCAAATCACATCAAACTGAAAAAATACTAAATAAAAGCGAGAACAATAGATTTTGATCGACATGGTCGCCAACTGCATATGTTTTGAGTCGCGTGGAAATTTACTGGACTGGAAGGAGTTTCATTTAACATTTATACTTAATGATTATAATATTTTTAGTTATAAAGGGGTACTTATATAAACATATTTAACTTTCCAGTAGAAGTTATAGTAATGGGTCCGATTTTGTGAATCCTGAATTTTGACATATCTTCACATTTTAAGATCCCCAGAGTCGAATACAATAGTTTTTAAGTGGACGACTGTGTGTGTATGTACGTATGTGTGTATGTACGTATGTGCGTATGTTCGTATGTGCGCTCCGAATTATTCTTCGTCTCGATTATATCGAGAAAAAAAATTATATCGACGTGGGACCAATTGCATTCGACGTATAATTAAGCTACCTAAAACCGATTTGATTTTCAGCAAAATCGGTTAACCTGTTTTTTATGGAGAATTAGAAAACTGAAAAAAATGGCAAACTTTCGGAATTATTTTTCGTCTCGATTAACTCGAGAACAAAAAATAATATCGCTGTGGGACCAACTGCATTCGATGCATAATTACGCAACTTAGAACTGATTAGATTTTCAGCAAAATCGGTAAAGCTGTTTTTTATGGAGAATCAAAAAACTAAAAAAATCGTAAACTATCTGAATTTTGCATTTTATAAATTATACTATTTTTAATATAGAATTTTAAGATCTTTTAAATAATATAATTATTGCACGTTGAGAATATTTCTATGAAAAATATGATGATAATATTTTATAAAAACAGATAGGTTTAGAAAACAAAAATATGAGTTGGAGAATTTTAAACTTGGGTGTAGGTTAGGTTGGAAAATGAACCCAAAATGTCCCCTAGTACTTTTAATAGAAAATAATTATTCTCTTACCCACTTATACTGTTTGGATGAAGTTTACGTGCAATATTTCGTAATGGAGACAACGAGCGCGCAAAAAATTTTTAATAGTCGAAAATTATACTTTTCGTAAAGACAGGGAAACTGTGCTAGGTGTTTCATATCGCTTCACGAAACGGGGATGTACAGCTTCTATTTTGGTGGATAAATTAGAAGAGGTGCTGTTACAACTAAAAGGCAATCACAATCACGCAGTTAGTTTGAGAGAATACGGTTTACATAAACAGAATATTTTCAATGACAATTATAATTGGTTATAAACAATTTGAAAACGTTTTTTATAATAATTTTGATGATAATAATTATAACAACAAAACATATGGTATTTTTTCATTCTTTCCACTGGAAAGTTAGTCGTGTGGACCTTTTGGGTCGCACGCAGACCACTGATATTTTATTTATTTTTGGATTTAATTTATGCGTATTTATTAATGATTTATAAATGGATTCACAAATACTACGGTATATTACATAAAACTTCGATGTTAAAAATTGAATGCTTAACAACAAGGGAGTGAAACAAAAAAACTCATTTTAATAATTTTTTTAACGTTAAAATAAGGGAAACCTTTTTTTTATTCTTACAGCTTATGTAGGTACATTTGCAGCAGATCTAAATTCAAAATATTCTTGCCGTGTAAAAGTGCGATAAAAATAATGAAATCACCTACAAAAATTCCAAATTTTTGGATGAAAGTTTTGTGTAATTTTATAATTTTTATTATGCTTATTTATTTCTAAAAGTAAAAGTGTTTCGTATCACAAGTTGTAATTGAAAACGAAGCAACAAAAACATACACAAAAAATAACTTGTCAAAGTTAACACACCGAAAACGTTTAAAATGAAAGGTTGTTTGCAGACAAACAAATGGAGTAAACAGAAGAAGTATTTTTAAAAAGATTCTGATTTTATGAAAGAACATTTTAAGGCTATGGATATCTAGTCGATAGTTGTTGAATCGTGTGCCAGTTTGCTTTAAAAACATTTTAAGTTTTCACTTAATAAAATTTGGAAGTTTTATGCATATAAATTATGATGTAGCGTAAAATTATTTCTCCGAAGACCAAAATTAGATATTCTACTTTTAAAAAAATTGTTAATTTACAAATTGCAAACATTTCATTTTAAAGTATATAAATAAAACAGTAATTTATTCTTAAGCTATTTCAACATCACTCTAAAATGTTATTTAAAATTACACGAATAAACATCCAACGACAAAGACAACAAAAAAGAACACGAACAGTAATAAGAATAATACAAATGTAAATAATAAAAATGGGCACGTGGTATATACGAACATTATTAGCAGTAGGCAAGATGAAAAAAGTAGCAACAGAATTAAAAAGATACAAAATTGACATAACAGCGTTACTGGAAAAAAAATGGATGGGAAATGGAAGAATTAAAAAATATAACTCATGATGATTTATTTAGGAGGTGAAAAACAAGTACAACAGGGAGTAGATTTTATGATTTTTGGAAAAATAAGAAAGCAGCTTATAGAATCCAAACAGGTAAATAAAAAAATAATTAATACAGGAATAAAAGCGAAGCAATACAATCTGTTATTTCTAAATATATTTGCCTCTAAACCAGGGGTTCCCAACCGGTGGTACGCGTACCACTGATGGTACGCGGGAACGTTTCAGGTGGTACGCGTGAGGAGTGACGGCGCTGGGGGTCGGGCGACGAGAGCTGTCTTTCCTCTTTTCCCCCACGCCTACATTTTTCTACCTCACAATATTTACAGTGATTGTGCAATGTTTATATGTTGGCATAATGGTTCGTTGTGGGTGTTGTAATAATTAATTGTGATTTCGTATAAGAAAACTGAACTATGAAACGATTTTTAACGTCCTCTTCTACTTCAAAGGATTGTGCTAAAAAAACTAAATCACCGGTCAATCGTAAATACGATGAAAGCTGCTTACAGTACGGTTTTATAATGAAGCCAGAGACTGAAACCAAATGTGTTGTATGTCTTGAAACACTTTCGAACCAAAGCATGAAGCCTTCTTTACCGATGCGACACCAAAATACGAAGCACCCTGATTTGATTAGTAAGCCCATTGAATTTTTAATAAAAAATATAATTTTTTTAAGAAAGAAATCCAATGTTTGACGAAGTTTGTCAATACAGATACTAACTAACTTGATAAAGGCGTCATGCCTTGAAATTTAAAAATTGCAAAAGATGGAAAACCTCACACAATCGGTGATAGAAGAGTTTTTGTTCTGCAAACCACTTGAATCAAATACCAACTCATTTTTAAGCAATTGATTAATATGTGCTCAAAGTAGGCATTCCCTGGTCCAAGTGTATTGGATTGTGTACAGATGGGGCAAAAGCTATGTCAGGTAGTTCGACAGGGCTAGCAGCAAAAATAAAGGAAGTTGCTCCTGAATGCAAAATTACGCATTGTGTCATCCATCGAAAAGCATTAGCTGCTAAAGGTATGCCAGCAAATCTTAACTCCGTTCTATCAGAAGCTGTAAAAGTTATTAACTTCATAAAGGCTAGTGCTCTAAACACGAGATTATTATCCTTGATGTGTGAAGAAATAGGTGGCAAGTTCAAAACTTTACTTCTGCATTCAGAATTGAAGTGGTTATCTCGGGGGAAAATTTTGAACCGTCTTTTGAACTTAGATCAGAAGTTTTTATGTTTTTAAGTAAAAAAAATAATGACATAAAAAAATTGTTTGCTGATGAAGAATGGTTGTCAAGATTGGCTTATCTAGCCGACATTTTTGACAAACTCAACACACTGAACTTGGGACTCCAGGGACCAAACACAACAGCCTTCACAGCAAGCGACAAAATAAACTCCTTCAAGAGAAATTTGGTCCTGTTCTGTTCACAAATACAAGAAGGAAATTTATCTGCATTTCCCACTTTATCATCATTTTTTAAAGAAAATAAAATATCTTCAATGCCAGATGTGGTTTCAGATCTCATTGTTTACTTGGAAGGCCTTCAAAAAATAAGTATTTCTCTGAAGATTATTCAAAAGTGGACCGGATCAGAAATCCTTTTTCGGGAACCTCACCAAATGAATTGGAACTAAAAGAAAGTTTTATCGATCTTACAGAAGAGAGTTCCATGATAGTTCCGTGAAATTTTTAATTAACTTCTGGATCGGATGTAAAACCGAGTACCCTTTGATCTTTCGGCAAGCTCTGCTATTTTTAATGCCATTTGTTACCAGTTACTTGTGTAAGAGTGGATTTTATGAACTCTTGTACATAAAAATAATAAGTGATGAAGGGTACTTAAGAGTAAAGATAAGTTTCATTACTCTTAATGTTGATATTTTAATCACAGCAAACAAAAAGATTTGCACTAAAGACTATAAAATTATATTTTGAATGATGAATAACTTTTTGCTGAGTTTGTACTAATTTTTTATTTGTATGTTTTTATACGTATGGGTAATAACTTAAACTGTAAATTAATACCATTTGAATCTTTTTATTTCTCCTTTATTGCAAGCATGTTATAAATAAACAAATATCTTACCAATAAATATGAATTTAACTCAAAAAGCCTTCAAACACTTTTAGAAAAGTAAATATACGTTTATTAAAATACGTAGGTCTGGTGGTACGCCAAAATGTCTCAAAAAGTCAATTGGTACGCAGGTGCTAAAAGGTTGTGAACACCTGCTGCAAACCATTCAAGCATTCCTTAATCTATCTTTGTCACCACCTCTTCTTTCACACCATAGCTTTCCCTTATCTTACTATTCCTTACTTTATCCATCAGAGTCACTCCGGAAAATAAGACTACCTGAAAACATTGCTGGAAAACATACGAACAACAAAATTTATTACCACGTATTATTAGTAAAAATTACCTTTAAAGCATAAACAAGAGCACAAACAAGGTATATCGTTACCGATTTAAAAGGTACTGCCGATTTTTTCCTTTCTATTTTCTTGCTGTCTGTGCCAATTCCTTACGAATATTTTAGCCAGCAATAAAATCTATCTCGGTTTATTATCAATAATAATCCTGTCTTAAAACTAACATGGATCATTTAATTGAGAAAAAAGTGCTCAGATTTTTTTCCAATACTTTTATTTGACAGTCTGGTAACAACAAATTCCTGTACGATCATTTTCCTGGTTATAATTATGTTTTCAAATGTTCCTGTTACATTTATATGAATCTAGCAGTAATTGCGATTTTCAGAAAACGATTTGAGCAATAAAATATCATTTGTTTAGCAACTAATTATTTTTTATTTTTGCCGACTCTCCATTGTTAGCTTGATAGAGCTTCATTTATAACCGGAGTCTGCTAATTTCAAAACTCACTCTTTACTTTCACTGTAACAACACGTTTTTTAATTAAAGACTGTCTGTGGATTTTAAACTCAAACGTGTTAAATAAAGATTTTTCATGTATCCTTGTTTGTGGTTACCATAAAAAAAGTACAATTAACAATCGGAATGTATTGTTTTTTGTTTTGCATTAGAACACCACCCTCTATGTTAAATAAATTTACTCTTATTAATTTATTTTTAATTACTTTATTCCTGAACAAAAAATTATGCGTTAATTGTAGACGCAAGTAAAAGAAGTTCGTATGTTAATTATGGATTTAACTTGCGATTCTTTGTGAAAATAATTGCTAGCTTACATTTACTTTGTACTCAGAGAATGCAGTCACTGCATAGTATAAATTTGCACTTCTAATGGTGTCTGTTGAATTAGGTTCCTTTCTCTAATTATTTGTCTCTATCCAAAACGACCAAATATCACAAAGGTAAATTTGCAATGAGGGGTCTTTGGATGGTTTTTCTTATTTTCGTACAGTGTTTCTCCTTTATAATGCTTACTTTGATATAATAATACATACAACATTTCAGCACCATTTAGTAAACGACTCATAGTTTTCTAAATACAGGGCATTTACGTGTTTTTATTACCAGGGGCGTACAATATAAATATGGAACGCCTTTTTGTTTTCTATGCAATAAAAAAATGATTTTATTGTCATTTGCTTGCATTTAAATAATTTTTGTAATATGTACAAAGTGGCTTAAGGCTTTAAACATTTTTCTGTCCTTTCCAAATTTTTTTTTGTAGGTTTGCTTTGGTTAATATATTTATTTTAAGTTTTATATTTGAAATATTTTGCTGGTTACCATTTTTACGTAAAATAATAATGTTTATTTTATTCAAATAATATATTTTGCAAATATAGTTAAGTGTTAATCATCTTTTTTTTAGTGAGTACTAGCGGACACGGCAGACGTTGGCTTGCTTGCCTTATTTGGGAATATCACTATCAAACTTAGCGATGCCGAAAACTATAAATTCGACACTAATAAAGCGTTTTCAAAAGATTTATTATTTTATCCCCTTTCCACCGCTTTCGTAGGAGTGCTAACAACATTGGAGATATCACAATTAAACTCAGCGACTTGAAAACTATGAATTTGACACTAATATCGGCGTTTTTAATAGTTTTGATATTTAATCCCCAATCCACCCCTTTCGTAGGTAGTTTTTTTACTCAAACTACCCCTGGTCAGTATAAAACAACTTTATTCAAATCGGTTCAGCCGTTTGGGAGTTTTTGAAGGAGATACATACAAACATTTTTTTATTTTTATATACATAGATAAGTAGTTCCTAATCATGGCTTTTTTACGTAAGTAAAAAGTTATTTTATGCGATACATTTGGTTTCAGCAACATTTCAACAACATTTTTTGGACAATTAGGCAAAAAAAAAGGTCATTTTTTTTACTGTAACAACAATAGCACAGAAAGTATAATTTAAATCATATTATAAATTTTTAAATTCGAATAAATGAGGTAAAGCCGTATAAAATAAACTGTATTGCCGTAGCAAAACTAACTTTTTTAAACCGATGGCTAAAAAAAAAGGTTCATCGCCCTAGCTCTCCTTCTGAAGTTATCTTGCGAAAAGTACAAAATGCGGTCATTTTGAGGATCACCCTGTACGGCAGCTACCCGAAGGAATGTACCGTTATGGCCCATCTTGGAAATCAGTCTTGTCCTTCTGGCAAGACTCTACCCTGTAAGTTTTAGTGACCTACCGCCTCTCTGTCTCAAGATATCGTGCCCAAAAGATTTTACAGCACACATACAGACAAAATTTGAAACAACCGTCACGCTGAAAATGGTGCCATTCGACGCGTGGGGCCATAAAACGTGCAGCGCACATGGTTTTGGCTATTTGATTTTTGAGGTAAACCAATACCTTTTCTTTTTTACCCTTCGGTTCGGAAAAATAAAAATTGAAGGGATAATATCAGGAGTGGAAAATGACTTTTTCAGAAAGTCTAAATATGGCATACTTCTTTCCTTTAAATATTAATGTTTTTTATTTTTCGTAAAAATTAGTCCTTTAAAAGTAACTTGGGATGAATACTTTTTTTTAAAGAGCACTGAATTACTTATACCTATTAAGAAAACTAGGGGAAATCTCAGATTTGTTGCAAAAATTTTAAAGGACAAAATTAAAGAAACAACATAATAATACTAAACTAATTAATTTATCTTTCTCTATGTCCGTTTTTAAAGTTTATCGAGTATTTGAATGGTAGGCTATGCATATTTTGTCTCGTTGTTAATGACAGCTATCAAAACAGTTCGTTTAGATACTTGCGATAGACCACGAAAAATTAGAAAAATGAATCAAGCGCGGAATTTAACTCAGCAAAAGGTAGTGTGGGCCTCAGTTTTATTGGATAAAGGATATTGTCAAAGTTATGATGCCAGTTTGTTGGACAAAAATCGTTTCACAATAAGACGCTTTAATGAGGTAGAAAATTATTCTAGTGGGCCCGGGCAAGGGCGAAAATGATGCACTAACGACCGAGATGAACCTTTTATGAGACAATAAGCTTTAAGAAACAGAACTGTTACTAGTTCTGTGATAAGACACAAACTGGCAGATTGACAGATGAAACTAGGGTGGGGCCTAAAAAATCCGAATGGTCGGTGAAAACCAGGAGAGGGGTTTGCTCCTTGCAAGGATTCCATTCGGCGGTGGCTCTGTTATGTTTTGGGGTAATGTATGCTTTAACGCTAATTACTATCTTAAGAATATCCATTCATTCGTTAATGTCATTTGTATGATTTATTATGCGTAAATTTTGCCCAGAAATTTTTAAAGAGCTTTTCTGCAATTGACATCCTATAGTTGTTAATTTTTCAGCGTACGCGTACGTACCTAGTATTCCAACCACGATATCGATTTATTTTGCAAAAAAAGCAATCATTTTATTGGAGAAAGTAAAGCTACATGTATATATTTCTGCAATTCAAAATAACGGCGTATCTAAACTTGGTAATGTTCTCACATACTTAAAGTGAAAAGGTGAAAGTTCAAAAATCCATTCGACATTTTTCGCATACTACAAATGAACACCTAATCAGTTCAGTCGCGTGGGACGACACATTTAACCGTTAGAATGCTGACTTGTAAATGATCTACGGCCAATATTTCAATTTCATTATTAATTTTAATTTGGTTATTATACGATGCATTTGTTAGTTCATGACATGTTTAAAATAGTCGTCCACGCGTAAGACGGGTTAGGTTCAATAAAATGATATGCATCATTATTAACGTCAGGAATTTGGGTAACTCGTTAAAAATGTTTGCTACTTTTAAAAATCTGTTAGTTACAAAAAAAATATTTCTTTTAGTAGCATTAATGGATATACAATTGGAATAAATATTTGAAGAAAGTGATGTGGTTGTAATTACCCCTTCCTGGTGCTTTTTTACGTACGCAAAACTGTAATTTGATATTCCACAATAATTTCTCTGGAAGGTCGCAGTCTGATAATTGTTTTATTAATTGGAATGTCTATTGCAGGCAGTACAATACACCTCGCAAGTAGGAAGAAATATCTATAAATCTTTTTGGCAGACGTTCATCGGCGAACAGCCAGTTTTTGCTGTCGATATATGAAGGGTTAGAGTTGGATGGTGATTTTATGTTAGGACCAGTTATAATGCTTGGATTCTTCGTTGTTTTTTGTGAATTTATTTACAATATTACAATATAGATAGTATTGTCTTTTCGTGTGGTTCTTTTTAAGGGGAATAAAGTAAAAAAAAACGGAATTTTCATCTAAAACGGAAATAAGATGCAATAATCAAAGTATGTCGGAAGTGGCACATTTCTTAAAAACCCTTTTCAAACACTTAGTTTTATTGTATTTCAAGGACTCGACAACTACATCATAAATTAATCTTAATAAATATTTATTGGCAAATTTTTACATTTTTTAATTAAAAGTTTGCGTCAAATTTTTTGAGGTTTCGTCAACTCTAATGTGAGTAGGAAACAAAACGGCAATATTTAATATGTATTGTTATTTTGTTTTTTATTTAATGACATCGATTTATTTATCCATTGTAATTGGTTTTTTTTATCAAACCTCCGCTACTAGATATCTCTGGATACACGATTAATTTTTTCAGTCCTTGGATAATGTACAGAACGTTTAATGTAATACATAGATACATACATAAAATCACGCCTTTTTGCCCATAGAGGTAGGCAGAGACTACTTCCTTTCACTTGCTACGGTTCTTACACACATCTTTTGCTTCCTCTACTTTCATCAGTGCTCTTATATATGCTTGTCGGTTGTTGGTACTCTTGACCTGGCCTTTCTTTAAAACAATGTTGATCTGATCGAGATATTATGTTCGCCGAGGTCGACCTCTACCGATTTGTCCATTTACACTCGCCTAATAAATTTGTTTCGTCAATCTTCCTTTATCCATCCTTTCTACGTGTCCCAACCATCTAAGCATTCCTTTATCTATCTTTGTAACCACATCTTCTTTTACACCCCAGCGTTCTCTTATCTTACTATTCTTTACTTTATCCAACCGAGTCACTCCGGCTATACTTCTCAGACTACTCATCTCCGCAGCATTAATCCTATTTTTATGCTTCTTCTGCCAAACCCAACATTTACCACCATACATAAGTGTAGGAACCGACACACCTCTATGCACCACCAGACGAGCCTTTTTTGACATTTTCTGGCTACTCATGAAGCTATGCAGTGCCCCATTCATTTGTTTTCCTGCCAACACCCTTCGCTCAATGTCACTGTCATACTTTCCATCTCTCGTAAACTTTAAACCCAAGTACACAAATTCATTTACTTGTTCCACTTTTTCTTCCTCAATCGAAACCCCACAGTTTATTATTCTTTCTGTAAACAATTGTCTATGTATAAGTTAAACAGTCATAGCGAAGCCACACATCCCTGTCTCACACCTTTTTTGATATTAAACCAGTTCGTGCAAGCTCCGTTTATTCTGACAATGTAATAGAAAAACATTAATCAGTTAATATTCTACTTTTATTGTAATTGGTACGCAGTTTAATGAATATAAAAGCATATCATTAATGAAATTTGTCATTTCGACTAACCCGACATATTTTTTTATTTTTTAAGACTTTGTTAAACTCTAAATTATGTAACTTATTTTTTTTATTATTCTTGCGCGATAAGTAGTATCTTAGAGCACGCTGTTAAGGTTGAAAAATAGCTGTTTGCCCATTTGAGTGCGACAAGTTTACTTGGCGCACGCTTACGTCTTTTGAGTGTTACTTGGCGCACGCAAATTATACTTAGCACACGCAAACTATCCTTGTCGCACGCAAATTCGAACCACCAACCTTTCGGTTAACAGCCGAACGCGCAACTGTCAAATTGACATTAAAAAGTTTATATTTTTATTTCAGTTAATATTTTTTAGGTCTGGATCCCTGTTTTATGCTCGCGTTTATTCCGCATTCGCAATAAAAAATAGTATGTGCAACCCGTGCGATGTTGTCGATTGCTCATTTGAGCAAATGAACGCTCTCGTGAGCAATCGCCAACTTATTGCACTAGTTGCACAATATACTATTAAGGTATATTTAACTTCAACGTCATTTATTTTATTTTAAGTTGTTTGTACGGAATCATTATGCCATTGGTAGAAGATTATTTAGCGACAGGCAGATTATTAAATTAACTTCCTGTACATAAATAACGAAATACCAAATTCAGTTTCTTTCAGTGTATTTTCTCTCAATTGTATTGTTCCAATACCAATTTGAGTACTGCTTGTAACAATGCTTAAACCACCTTCGATTTGCGGATGATATTGTGCTAATAACGGACCGTATAGACGAAGCTAAAGACTTACTGAATAGACTCCACTGCTCCTTCCTATAAGTAGGACTAAAAAAATATCTCTAAAACACAAATTATGACAAATCTAATACTCAGCGAAAGTATAAACATTCCTGGAGCAGCCATTGATCAAACTACTTCTTACAAATACCTACGACACGAGATTTGCCTTGGAAAAGATAACCAAACCATCGAACTAATCCGCCGCATTAGATTGGCCTGGGTAGCTTTCGGCAAACTTAATTATGTTTTTAAATCAGATATCCCAGTAAGCTTTAAAATAAAAACATTTAATCAGTGCGTGCTGCCAGTTCTTACCTATGGAGCAGAGACTTACGAACAAAATAGTGCCCAAATTTCGCGTAGCACAAAGGGCTATGGAACGCGTCATGTTGGGTATCTCTCTCAGACAACAAATTCCAAACCGAGAAATTCGACGCCGAACAGGAGTTTTAGACGCGATAGAGAAGATAACAACCCTTAAGTGGAATTGGACAGGACATGTCGCCAGAATGACAACAGATGGACAAAACGAATATTAGAGTAGAGGCCGAGAAAAGAAGCCTACCGAAACCGAGGCCGTTCACCAACAAGATGGACCGATGATCTGAAACGCTGTCACAGCAACTGAATGCAGGAAGCACAGGACCGAGATGCATGGAGAAGAATGAGAGAGACCTACGTCCAGCAGTGGACACGAGATATTTGACTGATGATGAATAACACCGAGGGTGCTTTTTGTTTTTTTATTTTTTGTTTCAAGCAAGGAAATTGAAAAGTTCACACCATCGGTGTAGAAATCTGACCTGTGCAGTGCCACTGGTATTTTTAAGAAGAAAGAAAGACTCCATTAACTTAAACAATTGTATTAAAAATTAATAACAATGCAGTACATGTAAACAAATCTTTAAATTATTAAAAAATAAATAACCTGCATATAGGTATGGGTGACGTGCAGCACGTGACCGCTTTTTGATTTCGGTAGAAAGGGTGACGTACACGTGACGTCACTGCTTGAGATGGGTGACGTGCACAAATGACATATTTTAAGCTTATGTGTGTTTGGTTTGGGATTTTTGTTTTCCAAGCATTTTTGAGTTTTTTAAATTTAAAGTAAGCTATTTGACAATTATTTAGGTTCAAAGAACAATATTGTAGTATCAATAAATCTAATAATTTAATAAATAACGCAAACACAATAAATTCTCATGTAAACAAGTGTTAAAAAGTAGAGACAGGTGACGTGCAGAACGTGGCTACTATTTGACAAATAGATAGAATCGCAAGGTGTAACGTCATATGCACGTCACTCTTTCTACCATTGTCAAGCTGTAACGTCACGTAAACTTTAGCCATTAATATTATTTACATAATTTTTAATTTTTTTTTAAATTTTGTTAGTACTGAATGTATTTTTTTTTTATTTACTCTATAAATTAATAATTAACTGTTTTTTTTGGAATATTTGCATTGCATTAATAATTATGCGGGTAAACATTTGCTTAAAGCACCGATACCAATAACTGAAAATTGTTGAACAAATAATGTTGAAACAATTCGTCGTTCTCGTAATACGTACGACGCCGAAGACTCTTTTAAAAACGATTTAAAAAAACATTGAGTGTTTTTATAAAATTAAACGAATGTTTATTTAGGATGAAAGAAATTAAGTTAAATGGCTGAGTCATTGTTAATTCTACCTGTAGTGTATTCGGATTAAGTAAATATTAAGTTTGATGAAGTATCGCGCCAATGCGAAACGTCAAATATTCACTTCGTTATAAAATATTTGTTGTAATAATGGAGGAGTCTGCCTAAGGTTGTTTATGGGTATACAAAGAAAATTTGTTAAATTTTAACTTTTTTTTGTTTAATCTACTTATTACCTACTATATGAAATAAAAATACCAACCAGAGAAAACTGGTTAAGGAAAACACCCTTGACCAGCCGAGGAGTGAAACGATGGTACACTGATGGATCAGGTTACCAGGGACGCTACGGGGCAGGTGTGTTTGGGAGCATCCTGCAACCACAGGGAAAGCATACCCCTGGGGAAATACGCCTCGGTCTAACAGGGTGAGGTCTATGCCATACTCAGGTGCGCTACGCACCTGACAGAACACAGAGTGACCAACAGTGAGATTGATATTCTCACTGACAGTCGCGCGGCCATTGGGGCCCTCGTAAGTTACACCACAGCATCATCGGTGGTGTGGTACTGCATGCAGGCCCTCACTGAGTTAGCGACTGTAAACAAGGTCAAGAAATGGGACCCTGGTAAAACCAAGAAGCCAGTTGGTCGGATTGCCAATTGCCGAAGCGAAACATGAATTAGAACTAATCCTTAAACACGAACATATTGCAAAGTGAAATGCAAATACTGGTTGCAGAACATCAGAAAAGCTGATGACAAAATCTTTTCAGAAGAGAGCTGGCGCACTCTGGATGATGGACCGGAGTAGACTAAGCAGCACGCTTGGCCTGCTCACAGGACACATCGCAATAAGGGCGCTCCTCTTTAAACCTAAGCTGGTGGCTGAGAAAAACTGTCGACTATGCGGAGAAAAGGAAGAGAGCAGCATTCACATTCTGTGTCGCTGCCCGATGCTAGCGGTGTACAGGTATAAAACCTGGGGCCGCATGATAATGGAAACGAGCGATCTGAATGAGACAGGGCCAACAGGGAAAAGTCGGTAAGAATATTTCATAAAATAAATTAAAGGTAGGCTACACGTTAGCTGTAAAATATACAAATTTACCTGTTGAAAATCAGAACTTCCAACTGTACAATTCCTCTTTGAGAAATTCTTTGATTTTTAAAACTACTCAGTACGGCCCTGACGCCGAAAAAAATCATCAAAAAAAAAACACCTGCAGTTTTGTGATTTACCATGTCTTGATTACGCCCTCATCACGTGGAAATTGGTATTCGGCTAGAAACAAACGGCCCCGTGCAATTTAAAAATCAGCTAAAAAACACGTACAGTTATAATTCCACAACATTCCGAAATCGTCACGCGCAATTTTAGCAACCAGTTATACGGTCACGTGACCATACAGTGACCAATCAAAAACGCTAAATTTAACGCGAGAAGAAACCACGTTCAAAACGGTTTCCGGTTTCTCGTTCTCTTTCGCATTCCAAACGTCAAGCAATGCAGAGCACCGCTTCACTCCTTTTTCGCATATCTTCAGCCGAGGCATCACCGCTTTAAAACACCACGTCGTAAAATGCACATCAATATAATCAAATAAAATACATCAAATCCAAAGCTAACAACCACTGAAATTATTCCGAAGGAACAGAAGGCTTTAAACTGTAAGCTCCATGTATTAAAGTTATACAATATATTCTCGATGACAAGTGTGTTATTTTATTTACGGTGATAACAAAATTCACGGCGATAAAAGGCAGTAAACCCTTTGGCCCGTAGTAGTGGAAAACAGATCGAGCTAGCTTTACTGAGTTATCGAAGGATCCAACATCTACGCAGCGAAAGACGTCGTCGAAGAGCAAGTGAGTCGGCAGGCAATAGAGGTAAGGAAAATCCTACGAAATCTTGACTCTAATAAGGCAGTAGGACCAGATGGAACTCCGACAATTGTCCTGAAGACCTGTGCTCAAGAGCTCACCACAGTTCTCTGTAGACTCTTCAAGTTATCATACAGCAAAGGAGTATTTCCGTCCATGTGGAAAAACGCTAAAATCCATCCGATTCTGAAAAAAGGAAAGAAGACTATTCCTGCAAATTATCGCCCTATTGCATTGCTCTCAGTCATATCCAAAGTTATGGAAAAAGCGATTAATACAGAACTTATCAAATATCTAGAGAAATTTGAGATAATCCATGACAGACAATATGGATTTCGACAACTTCGGTCTACTGGAGATTTGCTGGCTTATGTCACTCAGCTCTGGACAAACACTATTGAAAAGTTTAATAAATCCCGTGCAAAACCTTGGATATATCTAAAGCCTTTGACCGCGTTTGGCACCAGGCATTGTTAAGTAAATTATCTGCCTACGGTCTCCCAACCAAACTGCGATCACTTCTTACATGTGGCAGTTGACGGTATTTCTTCTGATGCGTTTAAAACTAATGCCGGGGTCCCCCAGGGTTCCATCCTGTCCCCCACCTTTTTTCTTTTACACATCAACGACCTCTTAAAAACCACCACGAACCCCATTTACAGTTTCGCAGACGATAGCACACTTGTCTCAACTTTCACATCCTATCGATCACTTTCGGTGAATGATACAAATAGACTCAGACAGGAACAGGTTGATTCCATCAATAGAGATCTTAAAGCAATCGTCGATTGGGGAACCAACAATCTTGTTCAGTTCAACGCCCAAAAAACACAAAGTGCCACGTTTTCCAAGAAAGTGAATTCCTCAAATCATCCCATCACAATGTCCGGAAATACCCCTGAACCAAGTCTCTCCATCTCGATTTTGGGAGTCACGGTGTCTAATAATATGTCTTGGCATGACCATGTTTCTAACATCGCAAAGTCGGCAAGCCAGAGGCTAGGTTTTCTGTAAGAAGTCAGAAAGTTTTTTACTCCTGATCAACTGTTGACGACGTACAAGGCTCAAATCCGACCTCTACTGGAGTATTACTCGCACATTTGGGGTTCAGCACCAAGGCATTCTCTTCGTCTTCTAGATTCCATTCAGAAAAGAGCCATCCGCTTGATAAACAGCTCAACTCTCACAGATACCCTTCACCCACTAGAACATAGAAGAAGAGTTAGACCAGTCATTACTCTACAGATATTTCTATGGCAGATGCTCCAGAGAAATAAAAACACTTGTATCACCATTGGCCACATTTGGCCGAAGAACTCGGCACGCTGATCAGTCTCACCCATTTACTCTCAAGATTGACACTACAAGGACCAATCTTCATCAAGAATCCTTCTTTTACAGGGTTGCTACGAAATGGAATAAGCTTCCAAAATCAGTTTTTCCAGAGAACTATGACCTGCAACTTTTTAAAAAGCGTGTACACAATCATCTCCTTTCTATAATCCCTTCCCCTTCTAATAGTCGCAGTGTGGCCCACACGATAGGTCTACTTGCGACTATTTTCATAAAAAAAAAAAAAAGGTTCTGGTGGTGAAGCTGGCCACACCTTAGAGCATTTCTACAGCTTAACACGCCCAGTCTACTCCAGGTCGTTGGCGCCGGTGCGCATTACAATTTAATTTTTAACACACAAATACTAGTAGGTACAGTTCAATGAATATACCTACGAAAAATATTGCGTGATTTCTATGTTGTTCTGAGCGAATATTGCATATTTTAAACACTTATTTACCAATATTTTTCGCAAGTCAACGGGACTTTAGGTTTTTATTGGTTTCGTGTCTTTAAATGCTCAACATTACGGATCTTGACGGAATGAACCTCATTTTTTAGTAAAACAACAGACTGCAAATCTATGATATTAATATCTGGGGATAATGAAAGTCATTTAGTATTACCATTTCTTCCTACTTATATATTAAAGTTTTCATTTGGAAATTTGCTCGTAGTAACTCCATAATGCAGGGGTGCTCCATTTTGTTGCTATATACTTTTCTACCATTGGCTGCAAATTTATCATAAAGTAGACTTTTCCAGTTTTAACAATACTTTCTCTAAAGTACTTCCTCGGTACTTTACAAACTTGACAGCAGCGTTAAAAAAATAAGGTTCGACTAGCCCACCTACTTTTACTTTATTTTTTTATCGCCACATGGAGATTTGTAAAATTCCAGAAGGCACAGTTGTTTTATCTGCCATTTACTTTAAAATTCGCTTCGTTGCTTCAATAATAAAGATTTTTATTAAAACGTTCACGAACATTCCGAAGAATTTCTGGAGTAATTCGACGGCACTCGTCAACGATTATTTGACGCAAATATTCCAACGACGCTGGTTGTTTTTTTATAGATTTTACTTTTCAGATATCCCTACAAAAAGAAATCGAGGGGCGATAAATTTTGCGATTGTGGATGCAATTCAATGCTGTCTCTCCTCCCAATCCAATGCCGTGGAAAATTTTGGTCTAAATACTGACGAACAATCGCCGCATAATGTGGAGGAGCACCGTCCTGTTGAAAATAAAAATGATCTTCGTTATCTGTGGATTATATTCAAATATAGGCATCAGTTAAGGCAGGGTCAATACCGTCTTCCAGTAATTGCAAATACATTTCACCAGTCAAATTTCCTGATAGAAAAAAAGGACCCACCAGTCGGTCACCGCAAATGCCAGCCTATACATTTAATTTCTCTGGTTGATGTGTATGCACCTCGTGAAAAACTCTTGGGTTTGAATCTGACCAATAGCGGAAATTGTGGCGATTTACCGTTCCGTGCAAAAAACTGCATTCATCGGAAAAACAGATGTTAAAAAGGAACTGTGGATCGTTCCCTGCTCGCGCACTTATTATTTCGCAAAACTGCAAACGGCGGTCATTAAGTTTATGGATTAAACGTATTTTATATGAATGAATTTATTCTTCTTCAAAATGGTTTGGATGATAGCTCGATTGATCCCAGACACAGATGCCAGCTGCTTCATACCTAACGTGGGATCAAGATTTTTAGAAGTAATAACAAATCGCCACAAAGCAATGCAAAGCAAAAAATAGGTACAGTGCAACAGAAGTAGCTTGGCGGGCGAGAGATTACAAAATCTGCGCACAACGAAAACATTCGAATAACGATCCGATCGGCGACGACGAAATTTTCAGTAATCGTGAGTCTCAAGTACAATCGGAGGAAGAAGCTTACGAATGTAAAGAATATTCAGTATATTTGTTATTTTAGAGGCTAGTCGCCCGCCAAGCTACTTTTGTTGCACTGTACCAAATTTATACCATTGGCGTACTTAACTCGAATGAATGACATTTTAACCGTTCGTGATTGCAGATAAGTTTCACATTTAAAATATAATTTCTCAATAAGTAATGGGCGAAATTTTCAAATTTAAACACTATTGTATAGAGAATTGTAAGATCTTTTAAAAGACGTTTTATTCGCCTCCCAATGCCATTTAAAAATGTTGGAGTAATTCTTACCCTCGCTTGGGGTTAAAAGTAGTGGAGTCAAAAATACGGGAAAAGAAATGTTAACGAGGTTTCTGCAAATGGCTCTGTTTCGTTTTAGGTAATACACCCTGTATAATTAATAACATTTAATAATAGATTTTTATTTTATATAGACTAAAAAAACCAAGAAATTACAAACCCTACAAATATTACGGTCAGGAAATAGCATACAATGTATCTCTTTGTGCAAATCAATCCTAATATCAAAATATTTTCTGGTAAGCATGAAAAGACACTTTGAGATCGACTCAGAAACTCTTAAGCTGTTAAACAACATTGTGGTTATTAAAAAAATAATATTTAGCTACAAATTTTTGCTTTTAAACTTAAACTTGATCAATTGTTTTTTAAAAATATAAGTGTAAATCTGTAGGAGTTGCTGGCATCTTTGTTTCATTTTAATCGTACACCCATTTACGGTTTAAAGTTTTTAAAACTTATTATCCTGCAGCAGAAGTATATTAAATCTTAAATGGAAGCTTAAATAGCGCCATTAGTGCCAAAAGAAATGATAAAAACATTGATTATATTCTTCTTCAGCGGTACCTTTTGTATTGCCCAACAAAATGGAACTTCTATTTAATTAGATGAAATTAAAAATCTTGTTTGGTGCTTTTTTTTTATTATATGTGATTACCGTTTGCAGGTGGGCAATTAAGGTAAGAGAGTGTACAAGTTTTATGGACTGCGAAATAAACGTTTTAAGTAAAATAAAAAAAAAACTGCGAAAATTAAAGGTTAGAAATCATAAAAATTTTAACCTTGCGAGTGTATACGAGGTACCAAAAATATGTGAGTGCTGGTTTTTAATTAGAGATGTTAAAGGCCGGACTTATATCGTGAAACATTCGATTAAATTAATGCTTCAAAAAAATGACGGTACCAAATGGGCGAAAATTGAAAAAAAAGTTGCTAATTAGTTGCCAAAGAATTGATTTTGTTGCTCGAATCGATCTTAAAAAATCGCTAACAATGCTAGCTTCACGTTAAGCAGGCGAAGACAACAAATATCAAACGATCTGAAAAAACGGAATGGACCAAAATTAGTTGCTAATTTTTTGCTAAAAAACCATACTGAAATAAATAGAATTTTTTTTTAAAATGTACACCGAACATGCTAACTTAAATCGCGATTTCTACTTAATAAATAAACTATATAATTTTGTTGCTCATCGCAGCAAATATTGTTAGGGTTCCTAGAGTCAGCAACAGAATAGAAAACTGAAAATAGGATGAGTTTTTGACCGGTATACTTAAAAACCGTCCATGCCAGCTTAAATCAGTATTTTCATCATTTAAATAATCGAATTAATTTTGTTTCTCAATGGTGTGATAATCGCTGATGCCTGAACAGGTAGCAACAAAATCTATAACCCGGGATCAGATGAGTTTTTGACCGGTATGCTAACAAACCGTCCACGCCAGCTTAAATCGCTATTTTTATCATTTTTAAAAGAACATCAGAGAAAACATCAAGCTGGCGTGAACAGTTTGTTAGTATACCGGTCAAAAACTCATCGGATCTCGGGTTTTCAAATGGACCAAAATTTGTTGCTAATTTGTTGCTGAAAAACCATACTAAAATAAATAATTTTTTTTTTCAAAATTTACACCGAACATGCCAACTTTAATCGCGATTTCTACCTAATATATACCCACAAACCGTCCACGCCACCTTAATGTGCTATTCCCGTTTTTTAAATAATAAATGTCATTTTGTTGCTCATTAGAGTAATTATCGGTGATGACTTAACAGTCAGCAACGTATTTGAGAAACCGATATCGGATGAGTTTTTGACCGGTATACTAGCAAACCGTTCACGCCAACTTGATGGTTCCTCTAATGTTCTTTTAAAAATGATAAAAATAGCGATTTAAGCTGGCATGGACGGTTTTTGAGTATACCGGTCGAAAACCCATCCTATTTTCAGTATTATATTTTGTTGCTGACTCTAGGAACATTAACAATCTTTGCTGAGATGAGCAACAAAATTAAATAGTTTATTTATCAGGTAAAAATCGCGATTTAAGTTAGCACGTTCGGTGTAAATTTAAAAATAAAATTCCATTTATGGTTTTTCAGCAACAAATTAGCAACAAATTTTGGTCCATTCCATTTTTTCAGATCGTTTGATATTTGTTGTCTTCGCCTGCCCATTTGATACCGCCAGTTTTATGAAGCTTTAAATTAACACGTGTTAGTAGCTAATATTTCGTTAGACACATTGTCTGTGATACAGTCCGAAAATATTTGTTATTTATATTTTAAGTCAAATATCGCCTCGTGTTTAATAAGAACTGTAACAAGTTAAAAATGCACTAAACGTATTTATTGACGAATTCCGAAAATTATGCGCACATATCAACGAATTTTGTAATTGCACTGAATTTTTTATTTCACTGTGTGGAATTTTTACGACGTGATTGTTTTACTGGTTAAAAAAATGCAAAGAAAACGCGTCAGAATACAAATATTTAGTTACTCGGATTTGTTAGCGATCCAAATATTTTTATAATTGTTTGAACCGAGAAATAATTGGAAAATTTTATCTAAAATTTTGAAGTTGTTGCATTAAAATATGAAACTTAATGGTGAATAATAATGCGTACTAGTTTATGTAGTTAGTGGAAGAGCTCAGCAAACATTTACCACAGTATGTTTTTTTTTTTTTATTTACACAAAACCGAGCCCATTCTAGCAAGAGGAAAGATATTCTTGACTACAGACTGGAATATTAGTAGTTATCCTAGTAATGTTGATAGGACATAAAAAAACGTTGAAAATAATTTGACATTTTTTTTACCAAGACGGATGAACAAAGAAAAAGAAATAATTTTGACCATTAAAAAACGAAAATCTGCAACATTTTATGAGAGGTTCAAAATATAGCTTGTTACAACTGATAATACAGAGAAATATTTAGAGAAGAAAAACTGTCGGAAGAAGACGCCACTTGTGGTTGAAGATTCTGCGTGACTGGTACGGATGTACAATCAGCATCTGTAATATAATTTTTTTGAGTAAAATCACAATAAGAGTTTTGTGTTTATTTCAATCTAATAATTAATACGATTAATGGGCAGATTAGTTCCAGTTAATACTACCAATAATCACCAGTTATCCTAGGTTCTAATACAAAACTTAATTACGTTGAAGATGATCCTTAATACTTTATACTGATGGCGTTGTATTATTTGGGTTTTGTTTTTTTACTGAAAATAGTCGCAATAGTCGCCTATCGTGTGGGCCGCGGACGGCCCGCACTGCGACTATTAGAAGGGGGAGGGATTATAGAAAGGAGATGATTGTGGATCCGATTTTTGAAAATTTGCAGGTCATAGTTCTCTGGAAAATGTTAATCTTGAGAGTAAATGGGTGAGACTGATCAGCGTGCCGAGTTCTTCGGCCGAATTTGACCAGTGGTGGTATAAGAGTTTTTATTTCTCTGGAGCATCTGCCATGGAAATATTTGTAGAGTAATGTCTGGTCTGCAACTCTTTTTTTATGTTCTAGTAGGTGAAGGGTATCTGTGAGAGTTGAGCTGTTTATCAACCGAATGGCCCTTTTCTGAATGGAATCTAAAAGACGAAGAGAATACCTTGGTGCTGAACCCCCAATGTGCGAGCAATACTCCAGTAGAGGTCGGATTTTAGCACAATAATTGTAATCATCAAAATTAGAGGAATTGTCTTTTTTTCAACGAATAATGATGTCGTTTATATTCGTTTGATGGTCGAATTTTAGTCTGGAGAGAAAGAGGACAGTTGTACAATGAAAATTTAATGGCGCCCAACCACTCTTTTCGGTAGCGGATCAGTTTGTGATTGGGAAGGCATATGTTATGATGGCCGCAGTAATCTGCGTACTGTTCTTGATTTATCAAACAATAACGGCGGTAAGATATCGCGACATGGCTATAGAACCGATAGTTGTACCATTTGCTAGCGCCATAAGCGAGAGATTTGTTTTTATTGATGATAATGCTCGTCCTCACTCTATAAGAATTGTAAACGACGGAATAGAACATCATGGGATTATAAAAATGAAGTGGTCACCCTGTTCACCAGATATGAATTGCATTGAGCCGTTTGGGCTTAAATGTCCAGGCAATTAAATCGACTTCAACAACCTCCACAAACATTGCAGCACTTAGCTAACGCATTACAAGTCATTTGGGAAGGCATTACACAGGATTTTATCAATAATTTGATAGATAGTCTTTTAAATAAAGTAACAGCATAGAGGCGAGCCTGAGGTGGTCCTTCACGGTATTAATTTTCGTATACAGCTGTTGGAAGTACCGTAATGAATGAACTTTGTGTGTTGTTATTTTCTTTAATTTGTCACCTAACAGCCATTTTGCTTTTTAAAAATAAGTTTTTAGGTTGCTTTTGTTATTTTCCCAAATAAACTTTCATTCCACACGACTTATGTTGTTTATTTTAAATATTAATATCGAAATTTTAGAAATTTTTGTATTATCCACTTCAATTGTTGAGCAGTGTTTTATGATATTGTTACGATATTTAGTTCTTTTTTGGGTTCGGTGATTTTAAACTCTCGATAAAGTAACAAAAATAATTTTTATTTCAATACTTTTACACAATTAATTTGACTTTTATAAATCACATAGATATTCACTCAGATATTCAACTAATTACAACTATTTAAATTTCATAACTTATAAACACTTTTTAAAAACTGTCCTTTGTTACGACCGCTATCCTTTTTATATTTCTAAATCATAATTCTAGATTATTTCTCGAACGCAATGGAACCATCTGGAAGTCTCTAGGCGGGACGAGAGCTGACAAAGGCTCATTAATATGCACCCTCGTTACGGTCGATCCTCGGTCGCCGACAAATAACAGGGCCGGTTGCAACAATATCATCTGCTTTTTAATTTATTTATGCATTACAATTGAATTTTTTTTGTTATTATAAGTTAATCACTAAAGTTTTTTGTCACCTATACCTAAGGGGTACTGGTCGCAAAAATACTTTAGGAATGTTTGCGGACTACTAAATATTTTTGGATTTTAAGGGAGCTGCGACAACTAAAAAGGCCCAATTTTTATATTTTTTATTGAATTTTTTTTTATTACTCTGAACCGTCGTAGAGGTAAAAGGGTGATTTTTAGAGAAAAAATGGTCAAAAAGAGGTAGGCCTAAAATTTTATGCTCTACAACTTTTTTTCAAATTTTTTTGATATTTTCAAAATGTAACCCAAAAATCATATTTTGGGTTAGTTTTTAATTTTTTTCACCCCCTTCCCGGTGATTGAGAATTTTTTTACTTTACCCACAGTTTTGTACGTATTTTTCTGATTATTTCCATATAGTTTTAGCCATATCTCCAAAAACATGATTTCATAGTCTTTTTGACTGGACTATAATTTTAATGGATCACCATTAGTCATAAACAATGTATTCCAGAAAAACAGTTACACAAGACTTATATAGTATCTGTGTGTACTTTTATAAATTTAAAATATTTAAATATTTATTTATTGTTCGATGACAATATTTTCATAAAAAATTGGGATTTTATTTAAAAAAAGTAACTCACGATGTTTAAATTTTGCCCGACTTTATTTATGTACCCACATTTTTGTTTAACTTGTGCGTTTTGCCACCTTTTTTCGAGAACAGAAACGTGTTACAGAAAATATTATCTTTTCTGTATTAAGATTGTTTTTTATGCTGTTTTAATCACTCTTACCTGCTTTTATTTAATAATTAAATTTTCTTTTTAAATAATTTTAAAAGCAGCTTAAAATTTTTAGTTCAATTGAAAAATACGAAATAAAACTAAAAAATTATGTGATGTCGACCTCCATTTAAAATATAGGTATAGATATATTTAAATGTATCAGATAATTTTAATTAAAAAAAAGGTAATAAACCAAAAACAATAAGCAATAGCAGTGTGAAAGGTTTTATGGATTTATGTATGCATAAAAAATTAATGTAGGTATTCAAGACTTTTTGATACATTTTTTGAAAAATTTAAATGAAACTTATAATTTGCAGTATATACATTATCCTCTGCGGCAGTGCAATGTATTTTACTGTTCCGCATTAATTTTTTAAAATTGCAGCTGTTTTATTTAGCCAGTTTAAAATAATAAAAAGCTGCATCCACTCCATAGGTTCATCAAAAATCTAATAACTTAGTCGCGTATTTTAAAAAGAAACACTTATTGATAAAAAACCTAAAATTAATTCAAAATTAAATTCCAAATAGTTCTCAATTGCTTAACGACGTTCTCAAAAAAAAATTTTTTAACGAACGCATACGAAAAATTTCCACCCATTTTGCGGTACTAAAATTGAAAATATTAGCACTTTAAAATTCTATTTGAACGCGTGTTATATTATACATTTCATAGTAATTTTTGTAGGTTTTAATGTCTAACAATTTTAATTTTTTTACAATTTTTTTTAAATTTCGAGAATTGGCAGATAATATTCACGTAAATAATTTCCATACAATATCGGTACCAGAAGCGGTATTTATTTTGTTGTAAACAATGTGTAAAGTAAATTCAGACTCAGACTCTCCTGCATAATCTGATCAGTAGTGTGCGACTTGGCAACGCTGCAACAGCGCAGGACGTATAAGTTGGTTATCCTATACTGTAGATCCTAGGTGTTTTCATTTATTGTTGTCTGATTTCTTTTAACGATATTTAAATTACTATTATTATTAACTCGATTATTATTAATATTACGATTACTAATAATATCTACTGATTATAATTCAGTTCATTATTATTTTGAATAAAAATTATTAGTTGAAAAAACATGAGTTCTACTTTTTAATAAATTCATAGGCGTAAAAAATATAATAAATAATAAAATACACTATTCATATTGGAAATAAAGTAAATATTTATTTACTGATAATAATAAATAAGAAAAATCGGACCCATTACTATAACTTTCACCGGGAAGTTAACAATTATATAAAATGTATTTATATTGTATAAGTTTATATTACCGACACTAATAAATAAATTATTTGGCAGTTTTTTTTTTTAAATTGTATCACTTTAGTAATAATATCTTTTTTTTTCGTTATTCTAACACCCTTATCGACTACTTTCTCAGTAAATAATTTGATAATAGCTCCTTCACCGTTGCTAAGACGAGTAAAGCGACGCAGTAGGTCAATTTTTACGCTTAGGCGTATGGGAGGTTTATATGCTGATGCTGTGAAGCATGCATATCTATAATTATTTAAAAATGTACTTTTACGACTTTTCACATTACTGTAACTGTATAATTCGATGAGGAAACGTTGTCCAGCTTTAGCAATGACTTCTGGATCAGCATTTGGATTTTTAAATACTTCGATAACCTCGTTTAAATCAGGGTTTTTTCGAAGTACTTTAATAATACTTTATACCTGCGGAGACAGACAATAGTCAGCCAGGTTTTCAATCTACAGTACAATATTTAACCTTTGTATAGTTTTATACTTTACAATTCACAAATATGAGCAGTTTAAATAAAATATTACGCGTGGATGTATAATGGTTTACGGCTTTCGCACGGTTATGACATAAAATATGACATTTTCTCTACAATTATTTTGTATCGATATGTTTTTCCTGTAAAATGCGTCGGAAAGGAGTAATTTAAAAAAACTGCTTTTAGGCGCCATTTTTCCAATATCAAAATCTATAAAATTGCCAATTTTCAAAACTCCCGGAAAACTTTCCAGGTATACTTTATACGAACTCAGTTGGACAACGCAAAAATCGGGGTACGGTCAATAATGCCACGTCAAGCATTGAGCTAAACTGAACCGTTTGTAATTGATACTCCCGGTATAGTCCCACATGGACTGTCGGCGAACCTTTTGTGATTCTATACATCTTATTGGATAGTACTTAACCCTAATTGGCCAAATTTTATCGGCAATTTTCTCACTGCAATAGTCGATGCCGGCAAAAAACAAATCAGTGTTTTTACAACTATTGACCAGTGCCGTGTTGTTATAAATACATATTTGTCCGTTTTATACATACCTATTATCTTGTTTTCTGTTTGATTGGAGTATCTGTTATATCGTTTAGTAACATAGAAATACATTTAAAAACTGCACAAAAATAATTATTGGAACTAGTGAAACAACAAAATTTTAAGAAAGAATACGACATAGACAAACTTTTTGAATCTTCCGGTCATACAGTTTTTCGTTTGCCTTCCTATTATTGTGTATTCAACCCTATTGAACTAATCTGGGCTGCTTTAAAAAAAAATTACGAAAGTGTAATCAAGCTCCTCAATTAAGCGATTCTGTTCTAACGAATGGAAAAAAAGTAATTGATGAACTCGCCGAAACTGACTTATGGACAAATTGTGTTTAACACGTTAAAGAAAAAGAAAAAGAATATTGTGTTTTGCCACTAATCGAACCGATAGTGATTAATACCCAAGAAGACTCAAGTACTGATGAGTGTTTCAATTGTGACTAATGTATAATAGTTTCGTTTAGAGTGTTCACCTTATCACGTAAGTCAAAACAATACTTACTCAAAGTTTTTTAAAAAAATATAAAATGAGTTTTAAAAATACATGCCAATCTACGAACCCAATTAAATAAGTTTTGAATTTAAATGGGTATATCGAAAACCCCTTATATTCATAATAATACATTTCAAAATATATACTTTATTGAGAACATTGTTAACCCAATAATTATTAAATGCAGTAAAAGTACTATTAAAATATCTGTTGTGACGCCTATGCAACAACAAAGTTCGGCAAGCCGCAGGATGAAATATTGTTTTTATACTTGTCCAACTGACTTCGTAAAAACTTTAACCTCTATTTTTTTAACCAAATGACTGTACTACATTACCTTGCTGGTTTTAATATATGTAGTTAGAAAATGCAGAACTCTTTATGGATTTTGATTTTGCGTCGTCAATTATAAAACAGATAAGCACGTCAATCCGAAATTGCGTTCGTAATTTTTTAAATTCCCACCAGAGAAATATAATTAATTATTCAAATCGGAATGGCATTCACATACCCCAAACTAAAAAACAAAGTTATTCTTCATCGAATGATTTTGTTTTTTATTTTTCAAACGATCGAAATGTGTGAGCATGCATATTGGAATCCCATCGCTTTAGATTAAATTTATTATTTAAATTTATCCAAACATCAATCATAAATAATTTATAAAGACACCTCACGAAGATGTATCTCTCAATTAAAAGTCAAAAACGTTTATAAAACATCATTTGCTATGCATGCAGTTGCAAGAAAAAAAATAAATCGAAGTGTTTCAAGAATTTTAACAATGCACTATTTATTTTAAGCCCACAAGACGGGACTTAAGGAATTTTGTTGGTTACACCGGTGTCCCATTTGTCCACAGTAAAATTAAAAAATTTAATTTAATTTAACTATGCTATATTATTATTACTAGCAGTCCCGGCAGACGTTATCCTGCCTGAACGTTGGCTTAACTGCTTTGAAAATATCGCTATCAAACTCAGCGACCCCAAAAACTATGAATTCGACACTAATAACTGTGTTTTTTAAAGTTTTTATGTTTCATCACCTTCCCTTCCCCTTTGTATATATGCTTACATAATTGGGAATGTCACTATTGAACTCAGCGATGCCAAAACTATAGATTCGATACTAATATCGGCCATTTGTAATATTTTTTATATTTCAACCTCCTCTTACCCCTTTTGTAGGGATTTATTGGGATAAAAACTATCACATCTCTCAAGTTGGAGCAATAAATACACATTTACAAAATTTCATTAAAATCTGACTATGAGTTAGACACTAATATCAGCCGTTTTGATAGTTTTTATATTTCATCCCCTTCCCAGATCTGATCGCTACCAAACTTCACAGAAAAACTTGCGGAGCTAATCTAAAGATTAAAATTTATATTTTATCAGATAGCCAAGCAACACTAAAAGCTCTGAAGTCATGCACTTGTGAGTCTAAGCTGACTTGGGACTGTAAACAGTCCCTGAGACAACTGGCAGCAAACAATCAGGTTGCTCCGATGTGGGTTCCAGGTCACAAGGAAGTTAAAGACAACTAAGAAGCAGATTGCCTTGCCAAAGAAGGGGCAGATACACAATTTCCCGGCCCAGAACCCTTCTGTTGACTTTCCAAAGCCCACTTGAAAGAAGAGGTTCGACGTTGAGAAGCAGATGAAATGAAATCTCACTGGCATAAAGTGTCAGGACAAAGGCAAGCGAAAAGGCTAGTAAGTCTTTCGCCAAACAGCTGCTCGAGTTGAACAAGAAAGACTTGAAACTGGTGACGGGACTCCTTACTGGACACTGCCCTCTAAGGTATCACCTGAAAAAGACGGGCAAAACAGAGAGTAATAGTTGCCGCTACTGCGAGAACTTCGCTGAAACTGCAGAACATTTGCTTTGCGAATGCCCAGCGCTTTTCTGCAAGAGGCTCAAGTTTCTGGAAGGGGCCTTTCTAAAGCCCTTCGATGTCAGAAACTTGGCCCCCAGAAAACTGATAAACTTTACTCGAAGTCTCGGAATCCCGGGTCTCAAATAGATTAAGAGTTATGCACAAAAAAACTGATAGGTTGAAGTGCTTGAGAGGCAGCATGGCCTTCACGACCCACCCTACAATCTACATTAGCAAAAAATAAGAACAAAATTTTAAATTTAACGCCTTGTATCTTTTTCTACAGCAATATTTTATTAAGGCATATTTGGTCCCACCATCTTATTTTGGTCCAAATTACCCACCATTAGCCTATGCCCCAATAGTTATGAATCACCCTGTACATGATTTTCTTTACTTGCCTCCTTACTCTTCCGTCTACTTCACTAATGTAATCTACTGTATGTGCATGCATCTGTTGTAAAATAAAGGTTTTACGTATTTATTTTTACTTTATTTAATTATAGATACTTTGCAAAATATTGTAATGACAATGCTCTTAAAATAGAGTGATTGTTTGGGAATTCCTATTAGACGTTTAAGAAAATCTTAACATAGGTACTTTAAATCTGAAAATGTTGGGTGTGGGATTTTCAGATATGCTCCATTGATCTAAAATATTTTGAGCCTATTTTGAGTCTATTATTTACGATTATACCGAAAGTTAACTGAAACTTCCCTATTTTAAATAAAACACTCTATATATTATTACGTTTTTCGATAAAGCTACTTTCGAGGATTCTTTGAATAAAGGGTTTGCTACATTCCTTCAAGTGTTTTACGAGATATAACCAATTTTATTATGAAACAGTGTCCGATTTGACATCCTGTATCTTTATAAATAATAAATATGTAAACATTTTGTTTTTTTTATGCTGCCATTTTTTAATGAAACTTTTACATTTTGTGGATAAAATAATTTTTATCAAACAAGGTGATTCAAAACGCATACTTTAAAAATTTTCAACTTACTGAAATGAATCACCCTGCATGTTATGACGTTATTAGAAGAACATTTAGCTGCTCTTTAAGTTTCGTAAGACACTGCCTATACCTAAATCGAACAGGGTATTTAGCTTATGAATACCACATATACCCTAAATTTTCAGATTTTCAGTGTGTCAAGTTTTTCTAAAACGTCTAATTGGAACTCTCAAAGAATTACCCCGTATATTCATCATAAAATGTTTAAAATGCTAGTAGTGCAAAATAATTTCAATTTTGTCAAAATAATCAACATGCATCAATGCAATTTTATATTTTACATAATTTCATGAAAGAATGCTTCTGTAAACATAAATAAAGATTAGAATTATTGGCCAATAATTTCTACTTAAATTGAGTTTTGAAAACCCTTTGTTACTGTAAAAAAAACTAATAAAATTAATGTTTAGCTATTGTTTTACCATGTTAAACAATTTACCAAATTGGTAAAAAACAGTGGCATATTATAATAATATAAATATAATTTACGTACACGCATAGAAATTATTATTTAAAACATGCTTTTAATTTAACTACGGATTACTGAATTTTAATAACACTATTTTTTATTATTTTTTTTAATGTAGCACCTGATCCATTTATTTTATTAAACAGTATTGCATTTGATTGGTTTTTATGTGCTGATTTTATGCACCCTTCCATTAAAACCGCCTTTTTTCATGATTTTATTAGAACTACTTATAGTCCAGACAAAATGGACATTCCAGTTTTAAAAGATTCCACAAGCTGGATTTTTGTAAAGTTTTTAAAAAAGTTATTACAAATTCTATGTTGAAAGTCCTCATCGATCCCGCTTGTGCATTTTTTTTTATCAGAGGTCAAATGTCACAAATTTGCGTATAAATCTAAAACGGTGAGTCCTACCAGAAAAATATAAAAAACAAAATTTGTAGATATTTTTTTTCTTCGAAGCATCTTTATGGAGTCATCGCGATTTAAGACCGCAGAAAAATCGTTGTGAACTCAGCACTTGTTTTTTAACGTGGTTTTTCCAATAGGAATACTCCACGATATGTTTTAATCAAGGAAATTTAATGGGGCAATATTTTATTAATATACTGAAAATTGTAGCAGCAAGAACTACATCAAATTCTACATGATCACTTGTTACTTCCTTTTCGCTCTTTTCTTTCTCTTTATGCTTAATTTGTGTTTCCTGTAAAAGAAAAAAAATTATATTATCGATTTCGAAAAAATCTTTATCTGTACGGGTTGTTTGGCAAAAAGTCATATATATATATATATATATATATATATATATATATATATATATATATATATATATATATATATATATATATGTATAAACATATATTAACTGTGAATCTACGTTACAGGTTTTTTTTAATTTATTTGGGTAGCAGTTAGGAGTGATCAATTCAATAAAAATTCTTCGTTTCTTCAGTTAAGCTTTAGAACATGTTTATTTTCTTTTTCAAGACTTCTCTATAATATTTTTAATTAATATATAAAAAATCAATTAACAAAATATATACTTACTAACATGAAATTATTAAAAAATTATCGCAAAGAGGAACATAAGATGTTTTTCTTTTGAAAGAATTTTGATGCAATAAGTCAGTGTCACTTTTTGTCTTACTGAATGTCATAACTATTTATACAGATGAAAAATGTAAATATTAGTTTATTATGGTTATCTGAAATTTAATTGTTTTTTTTATTAAGAATATTTGTATAAATAGTACTCAGGTCATCAATATCTGTTCTTTTATTATTGGTGTTATACTTATTTTTATTGATATGTACCATTTCCAAAAATAGCCTTTTTGTCAAAATACTTTCCATATCTAAAATGTTCGTATTCTTATAATCAATACAACGATTCTCATCAATAGCATGAGTGACTAGGGCACATGATTTTATGTGCCTCCTACAGTCACTTTTATGACCTGTGATTCGATCTTTTAAAAGTTGTTTTGTTTGACCAATGTAAATTTTGTCACAATTCATGCACGGAATTTGATAAACAATATTTTATTTGAATTCCTTTCGAAAGCTTGACTAAAAAAACAAAGAATTTTTATTGAATTGGTCACTCCTAAGTGTTACCCAAATATATATATATATATGTGTGTGTGTGTGTGTGTGTGTGTGTGTAAAAATTATAGAAAACCGTAGTGTTTTTACAGTAAATTATAAAAGTTTTTTAGTTTCAACAGCGTGAATAGGTTAAAAAATGTGTAAATGATTGTTTAAAAACCAGCTTACCTTCACTGTATGATACCTTTTTTAATGTAGGTATATATATGTGGGTCGATTATACATCAGATAACAACTACTCCCCTGACTATATGTCGCGACAGGCATTTAATTACATCCGATGTATAATCGTGTATACTACCCCATTACAGGAAGAAAGATATACAGATGCTTGTTAAGTAAGAGAAAGGGCTATTAAATTTATTTAATCGCAGCTACCACCTATGTACCGGTTTCAGGATGTTATAATTGAGCTACTCTTTAAGTTTCGTTAACCACTCCCTTTACTAAATCGAACAGGGTATGTGGCCTATGAATACCGCATACCCTAAATTTTCAGATTTTTAGTTTGTCAAGTTTCTCTAAAACTCTCAAAGAATCACCCTGCATATTTATCATAAAATGTTTAAAATTTCCATTTTGCCAGATTTGCAAAGAATGCTTCTGTAAACATAAATAAAGATTAGAATTATTGGCCAATAATTTCTACTTAAATTGATTTTCGAAAAAATCTTTATCTGTTGCATTTGATTCAGCATTAGTACAGGCAGGTAAATAAAACAGTCCAACTTTTCTACACCCACAATAATTGTTTGTGCAACCTTTCTTGCAATTACAAAAATTGTATTCAGCAGTTTCTCTGGAAAAGGCGAAAGTAAAGTGTGAATTGGCTTTAAACTATTATTCATCAATTTTTTTAGCACCAGTCTTCAGGATTCAGTTTATTACCCAACCACACCGGCACGCTAGGTAGAACACATGAAATACGTGTTGATAAGCAAAAGCAGTTTTTGGAGACAGACAGAATACCTGCACTCTTTTATTGTTCCTCGGATTTTTCACGAAATTCGAAAATCTATACTTGTCTATCGTATCGCTTAAAAGAATAGGTAGATTGAGATGGGTAGGACATGTGGCAAGAGCGAACGAAAATCGCGCTACAAGACAAATATTCAGGTCACAACCGGGTGGAAGTAGAGGTAAAGGCAGGCCAAAGCTAATGTGGAAGGGCAACGTAGACGAAGATGCCAGAAAAATCGGAGCGGCAAACTGGCAACGGCTGGCAAGAGATAGAGACGACTGGCGGAAAAGACAATTGAAGGTCGAGGCTCAACTAAGGCTGTAGCACCAAAGTTTATGGTGATGATGATAGTTGTCTATCCATTTCTTTTTTTTTCGGAGCTTCATATAAAGCAAGGAGAAAACGAATTTTGTTGGTGAGGATAACGTCTGCTGAAGAGTAAATGTTTGTAAATACTTTTGCGTTATCAATCAAATCATTACGTTCTTAAAATAATTTAAATACTGCAGTTTTGCCCCCTTTAAAAATTGCCGATGTCATATCGCAGCCAGTTATCGTATGTAGGAATTAAATATAAGCCCGAAATTTTGGATTTGCAGTTAAAATTTGAGAGGAATATATTTTTGTTTGAGTTTGAGCTTTCCCAGGTTTTAAAAAGTAAATGATCTTATCACTTGGAGTTCGTGCAGTCAGTATTGTTAATAAATCTACATATTTTCCAACAACCGTAGTTATATTGGTGCTACTGAATTGCTCTATTGCGGTTTCAATAATAAGGGTATCTGCATTATTATTAGCTTGTTGCACAAGAATAGTGTATCTAGTGTATATTTATGTATTTACCTGACGAGTAAGTAATCAACAGTTTTTCCATGCACTTTAATTTCTTTAACAATTCTAATATTTACATGCTGGTAACGCACTGATGATGGCTTAACAGCTGAAAGCGCTTTGCAATTAATTTTACACAAAGTATAACTTTATTTCTAATTCACAAGAATATTGGTAGCTGCGAATTCTTCACACAACATCGAAATATCAAGAGAGTATATATGTTACGGTAAATGTACACTTTTGGGAAATGTACACTTTTACCGTAAAATTTCCCAAAAAGTTAGGTATATGTGAACTGAATATAATGTATATGTAGGTACATTTCCCGGCAAATGTGTACTGTTGCCTTCACGTTTTGGTAAATGTATACTCTTACCTTCATGTTTTAAGAAAAGTTGGAATACAAATAAATTTGAATATTGCATATTATATAACATGCATATAGAAATTTCAATGAAAAAAGTTTTTATTTGAGCAAGAATTGCTATTGTGGCACTTGGAATTACATAATATTTCAGCATTTTTACCACTGCATTTTTTTGAGGAACATGTTCTTTTACAGATGCATCTTTTAAACCTTGTCCACCAGTAAGGGACTGCATTCCTATATTTTCTCTTACCGATTTATCAACATCTTAAGGAACATCTTCGTATGATATAAACTTTTGTTCGCAAATGGCGAATTCATGCCTAAAATAATATTGTTTTAAAACTCCCTGTTTAGTTCCTAATTTATATAAATTTTTATCATCTCTAGACAAAACAACGCAAATCAAATTTTTTGGATCCGTTTTACCACGATCAACGTCTGGAATGGAAACTAACATTGTCACCAATCACAAGAGCAGGAAATTTTTTTTCGAAAGATTACACATTTTGATAGCTTGATTTTCTAAATTTACCCTTGCTTCGTATTTTGTATGCTCTCATTTACCAAATCGACATGGTCATTGTAAATTCAATGTACATTCCCCTTCTTTGAAATTGTTAATGTTAGTTGAATGCACATTACCCAAACGAGGAGGAAAATGTGCACATTTACCGGAAAATGTGTACATTTGCCGCAATATCTACTTTTACCGTAACATATACATATACTGGCTGCATTTATTAAGTCCGTCTCTGTCGACCTTGCCTTAAGACGATAGCGCATCGACCACAATTAGGGTAAATACCTAATGAGCCGCTAGTAATAGAAGACACTGGATGATTCTCAAATTCTTTTGAATAGTGTCGATTTTTCTAGAACATTGATTTGTAGGTATTTAAACGGAATCATAGATCGAAGTTTTTAAGTTTAAGTTGAAGTTAGTTTAAAGTCAAGCATTTTGAAGTAATTATGAAGTGAATTACTAAGTGATTTGTAAAATAAAATATATTGTGGAGAGATATTAGAATAAAAATTGTTTAGTTATTGTACTGAGAGTTTAGAATTACCGAACCCGAGAAGTAAATATCGTAAGAGGTAGAGAATTTACGATTTACAAACTTTTTTCCATCCATTTTTTTGGTACGCACAAGCGGGATAAATGGGGACTTTTGACATAGCATTTGAAATAACGTATTTAAGACCTGTAAAAAAATACAGCTTGTTGGGAATAATTAATACAAAATCAGCACTTTTTTTCGTCTGTTTTATCTGGGTTATTATAAATTAATACGGTTTCAAAGCTTAAGACGATATTGACATGCCTGCCATATTAAAAATCTAATAATTCTACTCACGCTGTTAATATACATTACTTTGCAGCAAAATTTTGGGGACAATTTTAATAATTACAGTTAAATGTCGGAAAGTTATTAACTTTTTTTAAATGAAAAAAATAGCTGGGAAATTTTTTTTATTTTGAAAATATTATGATTTTGGTGACTTTCCGACATAATTTACACTAAAAGTAACAAAATATTTCAATTATGTATTACCATAAATTGTTTAGTTTTTAAATAGATTGAAGAACTAACATTAAATTATCGTCCGCTGCGAAATTGTCGAACGGTGTAATCAACGACAAATGTTCGCAGAAAGTGCCTAATACAATGTAAGAGAAAGTATATGAGAGATATGTCGTCACTTATTTATTGGATGTGTGGGGAGATTTGAAGCTAGACTGACAGAGCGGTTAATGGCGGGCGTGAGCAATTTCGTCTTAAACATAAGATGAAAGTTGCAATTAATCAATCAATATTCCCATTATTCCATGGCAGAACATAGGGCCTTAACAAAGTTTCTCCATCGGACTCTATTTCTGGCAAGCATTTTGACTTCTTGCCATGATTTATTTATTTCTCGTATTTCACTTAATATCGTCTTTGGGCGGCCACTAGCGCGGCTTCCTTGGGGATTCCACTCCAGGGCCATTCGGGCTATATTATTTTCAGGTTTTATAAAGGTGTGACCCAGCCATCCCCATTTGCGCTTCCGTATCTCTGTATCGGTCGGAGTCTGGTTTGTTCTTCTCCAGAGCTCTTCATTTAAAAAGCGGGCCGGCCAGAAAATACGTAATATCCTGCGTAGACATTTGTTCACAAAAACTTGCAGAGCCCTGGATGAGCTTTTAGTGGTTTTCCATGTTTCGCATCCGTAAAGAAGAACAGATTTTGAGTTTGTATTAAAATGAAAGTTGCAATAATTACCGAAAAATATCACAAAGGGCTAACAGAAATTTAACTAGACATCTAAGACATTCGAAATTAAATATTTTTCATAAATGGTACTTTTATTTTGTAAAACTTTATTGAAAACGACAATGTCCAAAATGTAATAAAATTATTCAATTTGGGTGTGGATAATGAAAAAATAGCAAAATAATAGTGTGGGCGTTAATCGACCTCCATTTACAGCCTAAGGACTGACTGCACGCATAAAGCAGCTTTCAATTGTTTTTGTCTTGTAATTAAACATCGATGAGTATAGGTGTTAAACACATTACGCGAGGTCATTATTTTATGATTTTTTTATTTAGGTAATAAATCATTATGTACGTTCTTGTGTTATATGAAATATTGATTGGTGAAGATATTTTTTTTTTACGATAAAACATTGTGTTGATGTATACATTTTTTTTCCGGTAATAGTACCCAAATTTTATTTGAACAGAAAACTCTTTTAATTTAGCAAAAATATTTTGTTTGCCCAATATTTTTTTAAGGAACTTTTGCAGGCGTTGAAGATTATACTTAAATTAAAAATTACATTAAGACAAAATAGAAAAAATAAAATCTATATATATATATATATATATATATATATATATATATATATATATATATATATATTGTTAGCACCACTACGGAAGGAGAAAGGGATGGAATATAACATATTTTAAAAACGACGACGTAAGTGTCAAAATTTATAGTTTTCGGTGTCGCTGAGTTTGATAGTGATATTCTCAAAGCAGGCAAGCTATCGTTTGGGCAGGACAACGTCTACCGGGTCCACTAGTAAAAAATATTGGTGTTAAAAGTAGGATGATCAATTGATCATTTTTAAATGAAAGTTTCTCTGTATGCTTCATTAAGTAAGATGATGTGTGAGATTTTGAAAAAAATATACATCGTCAAGACATCCAAACACCATATCCTTTTTTTGTAAATAATTTTAGTGTACAGACACACTTCTGTTAAAGTCTTATAAAAGTATAGATAACAACAAAAATCATAAGTTTGTATCTAGGATTATTTTCGAAGAAGTCAACCTTGATTTAAATCCATTGGTGGAAGGTGATTGTTCAGTTTAACTAAAACTCTGCAATAATTAAATTTGCTATTCTCTCTGTCAATGTAAAAAAATAAAAAAATTTAATTTATTTTTAAAATGCACCTACGCTTTCGTAATTTTTTTTTTTTTAAAGAAACAAGGCTAGGTGCCTTGTTTCTTTTAATTTCTTGAGTTTAACCGACATTTTGTATTTAACCCAATCCTTAACTTTATTACTGTGCTAGCTATTTCCAATGGTCCATCTTAGATTAATGTTTATGAACACTTCACTTTTGAGGATAAGATTCACTGAATTCAGCCTTTATCTGTCACTTTTCGCACTTTTCAAAAGGCTTGGTGTGTTTGAGTCTGCAGACTGGGTCTAGAAGTCTAGAAGTCTAGAAGTTTTAACACTTTATATGATTATGAAGTCGTTTTTCGTGACCCTTAGCAATCTTCTTCTTTAACAGTTTTAATGTGTCCCCGATATAAGTCTTTATTGCGAACATACCACAGGGCTGTATTGGACTGCATTCCTTAGTACTTGGTTTTAGACTAAAGGCAAGCATAATTACTCTCACCAATGCAGCCCCATAGTTAAAGATCATAAGCTCATATTGGTTAAAAGATTTGTTTCTACAGGTTCGAGCACCTTATTTTCAATTGTAAATTGTAAGCTTCTTCCTAGTAACTTTTTATATTTCACTTTCAGTTCCTACGTTTTCCTTTTGATATGTTAGTGCCACTTTAGTTTGCTATCCAGATACAGTCCTCAGCATTTACCTGTTTCATAAATAAAAATTTAAAATAACAAAAATTCGGATATCCAAGGAATTCAACTTGCAAAAATAAACGGACAACATGGTTATGTGTCGGTGAAATTTGAAGTAGAAATTGCTACAATTAAAATTACTTGCTCTGGGGAGAGGGAGGGTTTGATAAAATGCAATTCTGCAAGTTTTCTTTTGTTAACGATATTATTTTTATTATTGTTCATAGGACTAAAGAATATAGTTTTTTGTAGAGAAAATATTAATAAAATACTTTTATTTTTCTTAAGAAAAGACCAGGGGTCTTTTCTAATACGTCCCCGCATTTTTAATTTTTTTCCATAGTTAACGGCTGGACCGAAACGTGAATCTAACTTATTTAATTGATTTGTAAAATTTAAGAATAATGATAATTGTTATTATTATTTATGTTTTTTTGTGGTTTTTTTTTTATACTAAAATGGAAACGATACAGAATTAATTAACATGGCCCCTGCTCAAGAATAACATATGTTAACATAAAAATATATTTATTATACTCTTTTATTGTTTTTACATATACATACATACATATAGTCACGCCTTTTTTCCGTAGGGGTAGGCAGAGACTACTTCCTTCCAATTGCTACGGTTCTTACACACATCTTTTGCTTCCTCTACTTTTATCAGTGCTCTTAAACATGCTCGTCGGTTGTTGGTACTCTTAACCTGGCCTTTCTTCAAAGCAATGTTGATCTAATCAAGATATGTTCGCCGAGGTCGACCTCTACTGACTTGTCCATTCACATTCGCCTCATAAATTTGTTTCGTCAATCTTTATCCATTCTTTTTACGTGTTCAAACCATCTAAGCATTTCTTTATTTATCTTTGGAACCACATCTTCTTTTACACCACAGCGTTCTCTTATCTCACTATAATTTACTTTATCCAACCGGGTCACTCCGGCTATACTTCCCAGACTACTTCGCAGCATTAATCCTATTTTCATGCTTCTTTTGCCAAACCCAACATTCACTACCATACATAAGTGCAGGAACTAACACTTCTCTAAGCACAGCCAGACGTGCCTTTTTTGACACTTTCTGGCTGGTGTTTTTATATAAAAAATTCGCATTTTTAAAGTTCTTTACCAGGTACTGTTGGTGGTAGGTTAGGACGTTGCCTAATAATAATCGGTAGTAATTGAGGCAGTAAAAGTAAAAAAATAAGCCTAACCTAACCTAACGTCCTAACATAACACCAACAGTACTTAGCGAAGAACGAAAAAAAAATTGTAAATGCGTGATTGCTACCAAACTTCACACGATCACCCGCCAGGTTAATCTAAAGATTGGCTGCAAATTTCATTAGAATCGATCCAGCCGTTATATTTTAATGTTAACGTGTCATTCTTGCGCAGGGGTCATATTAATCTATTCTGTATTGTTCCAATTTTAGTATAGCGCGTATTAGAAGTGAAATCTTTAACATTTAAACGGCTAACATATCAAGATATTTTGCAATTGTCATTTCGACAAACACGTGGGCTACAAAAATGGACGTCGCGTTGCTAAGTACTTCTATGCTACGCATTTTCTTTTCTATACAACAGAACACGCATGCGCGTTATTTTTGCAATTGTCTTTTTGACAAACACGTGGAATACATAAATAGACGTCAAGTCGCTATGCTACGCGTCTCCTCGCACATGCGCTTTATGAATCGTTACACATTTTCACGTGACGCGACCTTGAAATTTTACTCCCAACGCGCGTATTGAAGTTTAACTTTAAAAAACACCACAAAAAACCCATAAATTGTAATAATAATTATAATTATTGTTAAATTTGACCAATCGATTAAAAAAATTAGACTCACGTTTAGTAATAATGAATTGAAAAGTTCAGTAATAATGAATAAAAATTAAATAAATTAAATGAAATGAAATGAAATGAAAATGCGGGGTTGCTACCAAACTTCACACGATTATTCGTCGGGCTAATCCAAAGATTGGTTGAAAATTTCATTAAAATCGGTCCAGCCGATGGCTATAGAAAAGAAATTGAAAATGCGGGGACGTATTGGAATAGACCCAAGACCAGTCTTGTTAAATAAAGAATACTGCTGCATTTTTTCTCTTAAAAAAAACATATTTAAGGCGCCACTTAATCCTTGAATTCTGAAGGTTATTATACTATAATATATCACCTTAAATATAATTAAGATAAATCGATACAAGATAATATTAAACAAAAAAATTAAATTTTTTTATCTTCATCCAAATACATGAAACGTAAATATTTATGTATCGAAATAAAGGAAGTTGTGCGATAAAAAATAACCGTTTATTAATTTGTGTCAAACAAGATATCCATGTTGATTCGATTAATAATAAATCGTCTCAATTCATATTAACTAGGTAAAGAAGTAATTATTGCCGTATCTAAATTGTATTTGTTTCTAATTATTTAATTTTATTTTCTTACGGAAATATCTATTAACAATTGCGTAATAACTAGGATATACTAGTTCACGATTACAAAATTTTTGATGCTTGAGCAAACAACTCAACCTCAATATCAACGATACAGAGTGATACGTATCACAAAAAAAAATATTACCCAGGTAAAGTTAAAGTGAAAAATGGTAATTCTTATTTCACGAATTCGGCACCACAAGGAATTTAGCCGGCGGCAGGTCCAGGACCAAACTTTAATTAGATGTAACAAAAAACTCAAAACACAATTCGGCACAAAATCGTCTTTATTACCGGTATGCATACATACATACATATAGTTACGCCTTTTTCCCGTAGGGGTAGGCAAAGACCACTTCCTTTCACTTGCTACGGTTCTTCTACTTTCATCAGTGCATTTATACATGCTCGTCCTCGTCGGTTGTTGGTCCTCTTGACCTGGCCTTTCTTCAAAATAATGTTGATCTGATCGAGATATGTTCGCCGAGGTCGACTTTTACCGACTTGTAATTTACACTGTAGCATTTAAAATTGCTACCTGTTAATTTTGTTTTTTATATATAGTAAATTTTTCATTTATTGGGCATTGTAGCATTTGAAATTGCTACCTGTTAATTTTTTTTTCTATATATAATAAATTTTTTATTTATTGGGCATTGTACTTACAGAGAACATTCAGTTTTGATATCAAATTCCTGAATAAAACATTTATTTCACTATTTCAAAACAAACATCACATATAGTTGAATGATAGTAAATTCACAAGTTCCAACACTAGATAATACTCTTGCTTCTGACATTCTAAGGGCTGTTGAAATTGATGTAATTAAGCTGCAGGAATCTTATGATTCCTGGCTATCTGTCTGATCCTAGGCCTGAAATTGAAGATGGTAAAGTCAATAAAAACATCCATTCACATGTGAGCAGGCGACATACCGTTGTGTTCTCTAGTATGATGAATTCCAGGCTATTGAAGGTTGTCCCAGGATTTTGTTGATTCTGAATGAGATCTCTAGGTATTTACTGGGTTTTTTTCTATTTTTCATAATATAATCTTAAAGGTTATATTTATTTATTTTCTAGACGTCGATGTCATTGTGCGGATTGTCACTGTTCTTCTTTCATAGAACTTCTGTCATCGGTCTCAAGTCGGTTAGCCGTTAATGTTTCGTGCCCATAGTAGAAAAGAAAGAATAAGAATGGTCTTTTAGATTACATCCGATGGAAGTCATTCTGTCAATCAATAGCATTTATGGTTCTGACCAATGAGAGGCTGGGAATTCAAAACTGGCGCTGATTTCATACAGGATGTTTTTTCTGGCAACTGTTAGAAATAGAGGATGGTACCTGTCCTCGTGGTGGTCAGGGAGTTCTTTTTCGGTGCGGCCATGATGAGGTGCGCTTGACTCGTTTTTGGGATTCTTTTTCGGTATTGAACCGGAAATTAACCCTTTGGGGGAATCTACAAAGTGCCGTTTGGGGCCGAGTTCAAGCCGCACCCATCGTTAGTGGTTTTTTTGGAGCCTTATATGGGGATTTGTGCCAAACACCGGTAGACTGCCATGCGGTAGGAACACCGCCATTTTGTCCTGATGTCCTGTTAGTCCGTTTAGTTCTGTTTGCTGTTTTGTACATCTTCTAGTTTTACCTCCCTTCTCAGAAGGTAAGTTATGACTTTTGTACTAGCAATGATATCGATCAGGTTGAAAATATACCTACTTCATTTTGTTGGTTTTTTTATTTTGCACATGTTCTTTCATGAGACTATTTTTTGTTAGGGTGTTAGGGTACAGCTTAGCCCTCACCATCAGACTCCTGGTAATCGAACGACGACTCTTGTGGCAACTCTTGACTTTGGTCAAGATTCCAACGAGGACCAACACCGAGTCGCTTTTAAATCCTGGCCAGAGTCGACAGACATCCACCGGATGAGGACTAGTAGTAGCCGGTAGAGACTGGAGACCTGCTGAGCTGCATCATCGACCCCTGGCTGACCTAGAAGGTTGAGCCTTTCTTCTTACCTTCTCTTCGTTTTGCTGTCTGTTTCCTGTATTCTTTCTGTCTTCGTTTTTGTGTCTTCAACTACATCAAGTGGACCTTGGATAGAGGCTACATATGTGGACCATTGGACTTTAACACCAGGTTTTTTTACACCTTCAGTGTTCTCTTACTTTTTTGAGATTTATTTATAACTAATTTATCATATTAGTATTTATCATACCATCATTTTATTTAATAACTAATTATTGATATCGTATATTATACCACCGTGATAATTTTATAAACTATAATTTAGTGAAGTTCTCACATAGTACTATGTGACAGTAGATTCAGTCACAGGTTTATTTCTTACCATTATACCCCATTTTGGTAACTTTGAGCGGTATAACACCAGGTATAAAAATGTATGTATTTCGCTATAATACATTAGTTAATATTGTTATATATGTTATTTAATTGATGTAATTATTACTTTATGATACCCTGGTCTACAACATATTTATTTTGCTTTGTCCATTTTGGTGTTTTTATTATATTCTTATATTTGATATGTTTTTTTATTCTCCTATTTGCCCAACCTGAATATCTAAGAAAATTTAATACTATATCATTTTAGGTATTTTGTTGAAGATAGATATTTGGTTTTCTCAATTATCCAAATATAGCATAGCTATATCTAAATTGAGTGGCGCCTAATGAATTTGAATTTTCAATCTTAGAGCCATAAATAATTCGAACTCACTTATCTGTTCTCCGGCGAACAGCTGCCGTCAGCACATTGTGTTCTATTTTTTTTATTTCATATAATGAACATAATAAAGTAGGCCACAACACTCGTCTTATAAATTTGTTTCTTTAATCTTCCTTTATCCATCCTTTCTACGTGTCCAAACCATCTCAGCATTTCTTTATCTATCTTTGTAACCATATCTTCTTTACACCACAGCGTTCTCTTATCTCACTATTCTTCACTTTAACCGAGTCAATCCGGCTATACAGTAGAAACGGTGAATCTTTTCCATCACGTGACTATTACGTCAGCAACAATATTCATATGAATCAAATCAAAACTTCTGTCGACAAAAATAATCGTTATGACTAATATTCCAAACGTCGGCCTTTTACGAATTCGCAACCAAACAAGAAATTTAACTTTCTAATTGTAATAATTATCTGGTTAACATCTCGACATATTTATTAAAAATATCGATATACTGGGTGAATAAGTTACAAAATCCAAAATTAATATTAACCATGCTGGCTTATTAGTGGAGAGCTAATTTTTGTAGGATGTCTTGGATTTTATATAAGTATTTACAATTAGTAGTTCATAAAACTGACTTAATATTTAGTCTAATGACTCTAAGACTTTTAAAACTACAGTTTCTAAACTGATTATATTAGAATAATGTTTTTTTTAATGGGCTATAGATTGTAAATAGAAGATCCCTACACAGCCTGAAGGTCGACGTTTCGGTGAATATACCATCATCAGGGCCATATATCAAATGGAATCCGTTTCATATTAGAAATAAAAAATAAAGATATCCGCAACAGACATCAAAATAAAATTAAAACACAGACAAATAATAGAATATGTGGAACCCAAGGCCTTATATATCTAATTAGTGCCTGGTCCTTTACATCAGCAGTTATTTACAAATAAGTAAAAGAAAAAAATGTACATTAGATGCATTTTGTTCCATTGCACTTACATATTATAAATCCTTCTTTAAATTTCATCCGTTTCGGACACTTGATTCATTAAACTTTGAAAATTCTACAGAGATTTACAAATTGTGGAGTATTATAAATATTATTTACCATCAATAAGTAGTAAAATAAACATTGTAATATACCCGTCCCACGGTAATTAAGGTATTATAAAATGTCAAAAATTTACAAGTTGATAATGAATTATATTCGTACTTACCAATGTCAAGTGGAATAAAAAATTAAATTAGTCCTAACAAGAACTGATTTTAACAATAAATACCCTTTTAATCCATAAAATTCGCTAAAAATAAGACAGTAAACTAATCTCGCATAACCTCAAATGCGGTAATGTCAAACTCAACTTTTAGTACGATCAGTTATACACGTTACGTCAATTATATCGTTGTCTCTTTTTACGATTATTACGGCAAATTTAAAGAAACTATAACGTATGTCTAGTTGTTGGTCTTGTGAAGAAGACAATCGATCCTATGATGTTATGTTTGATTTATATTGACAGAAAGAGACAGTATGTAGAAAATATGTGTTGTATGAATCGTAGATTGGGTCACGTGATGGAAAAGCTTCTCCGTTTACACTGTACTTTTTAGACTACTCATCTCCGCAGCATTAATTCTATTTTCATGCTTCTTCTGACAAACCCAACATTCACTACCATGTATAAATGTAGGAACCAACAATCCTCTATGCACAGCTAAACGTGCTTTTTTGACACTTTTTGGTTGTCCATAAAGCTATGCAGTGTCCCATTCATTTGTTTTTCTGTCAACACCCTTCGCTCAATGTCGCTGTCCTACCTTTCATCTCTTGTAAACTTTGAACTCAAGTATACAAACTCATTTACTTGTTTCACTATTTTACCTTAATCAGAACTTCACAGTTTGTCATGCTTTCTTCTCTTCTAAAAACCATAAGTTTCGTTGTGCTTACATTTATTTTTATTCCTTTAATTTTTAGGGCATTATGCATAACATTAACCATCGCTTGCAACTCCTCTTCAGATGACGCTAATATGACTTGATCATCGGCGTAAAGAAGGCATTTAAATCTTTTAAACAATCGTCTATTTATAAGTTAAACAGCCATGGCGAAGCCACACATCTCTGTCTCACACCTTTTTCGATGTTAAACCAGTCCGTGTAAGCTTCGTTTATTCTGACACAAGCAAATGAATCCTCGTAAAGTTATTTCAGTGCTCGTATTAAACTACCGCTCACCCCATATATAGACAATATCGACCACAATTCACTTCTCACCACTCTGTCATAGGCCTTTTCCATGTCCATAAGAGCGCAATAGACCTGACTTCCAGCTAAGAATTTTTCGACTATACCTCGTAATGAAAAGACCTGATCCTTACATTTCCTTTCTCTTCTAATTCTTGCTTGCACATTCCATATCATATTCTCAGTTTTATTCGTCACTCTTTTAATCAATATCTTTGCATACAGTTTGCCGACTATGCTGAGTAAACTAATACCTCGGTAGTTCTTACAGTCCTACTGCGAACCTTTTCCCTTGTACCTATGTTACCTAGATCTTTTGATCCTCTGTGACTACAGCTGTGTCTTTAGGGCATCAGAATTCCAGTCCGCTGGTTTTGACAAACCTCAGGATTTCTGTTGTCCCTGTCTCATTTAGATCACTTGGATCCATTATCATACGGTTCCAGGTTTGGTACCTGTACATCGCTAGCATCGTGCAGGAACACATAATATATATGTTGCTCTATCCCCCTTCGCCGCATAGTCAGCAGTTTTTGTCAGCCGCCAGCTTTAGTTTGAAGAGGTGCGCCCCTAGTGCAACGTGGCCAGTGAGCAGGCGTGATGCTTAGCCTACTTCGGTTAATCGTCCAGAGTGCGACTGCCTTCTTCTGAAGAGGTTTTTTTATCAGCTGTCTGTTTTGCAGCCAGTATTTGCATTCCACTAAGCGATATGTTCTTGCTTAAGGATTAGTTTCAATTCATGTTTCGCTTCGACAATTGGAAATCCGACTAACTGGCTTCTTGGTTTCAACAGGGTCCCATTTCTTGTCAGTTCATCGGCTACCCCGTTACCCATTTTACTGCTAAATAATTTAATTTAATTACCAGAAATAAAGGAAATTAATATCCGAATTGAGAGGAGAAGAACAGCTTTTAATCCCACGAGAAACGTGCTGTGCAATTTAAAAATAGTCTTGCACCTCAGAGTCAGAGTTCTTAAATGTTACGTTTTCTCAATACTTTCATATGGGGTGGAAGCTTGGACTCTGACCGACGCTGCATGTAAACGTCTGGAAGCATTTGAGATGTGGTGCTACAGACGCATGCTTAGAATATCATGGATTTACCACGTAACCAACGAAGCCGTTCTACAGCGTATGAGAAAACAAAAAGAGGTTTTAAACGTAATCAAAGAACGCAAACTTTTATATTTCGGACATGTTATGCGAAACCAGAAATATAGCCTACTTCAGCTTATTATGCAGGTCAAGCTTTACGACAAAAGAGGTCCTAAAGAACGACGAATATCGTGGCTGCGAAATCTACAATGGACAGAAATGACATCTATGGATCTATTTCGGGCTGCAGTAAATAAAATCAGATGGGCCATAGTAATCGCCAACGTCCACTGAGGATAAGGCACAAGAAGAAGAAGAATTACCAGAGTTGGCCTAATGTTTTTCCAATGGAAAAATTCCCAGTACAGTGAAATAAATAATAGTAGACCAAACTTTCTCGTTGCCTATTATTCCAAAATTAGTTGTAAACTTTACCGATATTTCGTTTTTTATTTATAAAGTGTGTTATTTAAATAAGTGAAAGTAAAATTTTTCGATTTTCGTACTTTTAATAACAGCAAAATAATCGTTGTGCCAAATGTATTGAACAACCCTGTACGGTATTTATTTAATCGTAGAATAATCACAATTTTACACTGACAAATCGTTTTACCTTAAAATCGGCACGAATTAATTAATATGCTTCCCACCTACTTTCGATGAAAAGGAGATCTTTATCGGAAATTAACAATCGATTTCTCACGACATGAATTTAATATCGAACAGGAATTCTATCAAGACAACAATCATTATCTTGTATCCAGTTAATTTGTGAACGATATTGTTTGGTTTTTTTTAACGACTATGGTATGGGTACAATAGATTTGATTGAATGCAATAATAGGTACCTACAAACAAAAAATAAATTGTGTTTTCATGATTAATTACTTTTATTATTACTGTAATGAATCGGTCTTTTATCGACAATGCATTTAAATGTTAGTGTAAAAAAAAATCATGTATTTGTATAAAAATAAACAATAAATTTTTAGTTGCAGTTAAATAAATACGTCTTTAATTAGTGAAACACCCATTTTTAAAAATGAATAATCAAAAATCATAAAAAAAATTGCCGTTCACACAACATAATAATAAAGTGTAATGGAACTGATGGAAAATATTTATGTTAAAAAAACTCAAAATTCTACTACAAATGTGATTGTATAAGCCATTTTTATATTTTTAAAGTAAAATTTTTTAAAGGTGCGTAGAGCAATTTTTGGTTGGGCGAAAACTTGTGGTTTTACGTCATTTTGATGACATAAGCATCACCACGGTGACGTCAACGTCACCGACAGATGGGTGTTTTCAATGTAGAAGGTGATAGCGGCTGTCAGAAGTGGTCAAAATAATATCGAAAAATATTAAAAAATTTAGTACTTACTGTTTTACTAGACAGTGATTCTACAATAAAACAATTTAAATAATAATAAAACAAAGCACAGTATACACCTATTACACACACACACACACACCTGTCACGTAATCAAATGGTTCGGAAGCAACAGTGACGCTATAGCTTCTTTTCTTCTATATCTTCTTCTTCTTCTTCCTATTTTAATCTAGGCGGATCGCCTGTTTCTTTTCATCGTTTCTCTGCCTATTGCACTGCTAAGCTGTCGCTTCATCGTTTTCGGGGGCGTCCTAAACTTCTGCGACCCATTGATGATTTGTCGCGTGCTGTTCTAACTATTCTTTCGTTGTCCATTTTACTGATGTGCTCATTCCACATCCTCTTTCTACCGAGAACCCACTTATTGATGTTTTCTACCTTGCATGTCCTTATATTTCCGCTTCTTTCTCTGTCCAAGATCGTCTTTCCAGTTTTTCTACGAAGTACTCTCATTTCGGTTGTCTCTAGAAGTTCTCGCTGTCTCTGGTCGAGTTTCTGCCGTGTATGTCATAGTTGGTCTTACTATTGCCTTTCTATTTTAATGTTTTTATTTAGCCATATTGTGTCATTTAGTCATCCTGCTATTCTTGTTGTCTTCGTTGTCTGTTCTCTCTCCTCCGTCTCAACATCACCATAGCCTTAGATTTCTATGCCTAGATACTTATATTTTATTTCCTGTTGGATAACTTTGCCTTCAACTTCCATTTCTCAACTAATGGCGTTTTTGATGTCATGCATTTAGTTTTCTGGGCCGATATTACCATATTAAGTGATTTGGCAGTGCTGTTAAATCGATGTAATAGTCGCTGCAGATCGTCTTCATTTTTAGCAACTAGTACTGCGTCATCGGCATAGCATATAACAGTAATTTTACGGTCATCCATTCTGTATCCTTTCAGTAAACGTACTTTGCTTATTACTTTGTCCATAATGATGTTGAAGAGCAGAGGGCTCAGGGAATCCCCTTGTCGAATACCTTGGCCCACAGCTATTGGTTCGGTAGTGGTCCCATTTATTTTTGCTTGAATCTTTCTTCTGTATGTCTGTCAAATAGTGGCCTTAAACTAATAGAGTTGAGGCTAATCGGCCGAAGGGATTTAGGTGGAAAATGATTCACTGTACCTGTTTTACGTATTTAGACAACTTTCGCCGTTTACCATCCCGGCAGAATATAACTCCATGCTAGACTCGCTCTGGGAATATACCATCTCCCTTTGGATACTTGTATAGGGAAAAATAGTTTACCGCCCATTGTACTGACGCTGGGGTAACCACTTCATACTTACCGTCTTTTGTAAACTTTGATCCCAAGGATACAAGCTCTTCCATTTGTTCCACTCTTTCCCCTTCAAGCAGCACCTCGCAATTTGTCATACTTTCTTCTTATTCAAATACCATTACTTTTGTTTTGCTTACATTAACTTTTATTCCTTTGATTTTTAGGACATCATGCATAATATTAACCATCGCCTGCCACTCCTTCTCAGATGATGCTAATGTGACCTGATTATTGGCGTAAAGGAAGCATTTGACTATCAAATTATTTATTCTTAATCCATCAATTACCTTATTTAACAATTATTACGTTTATTACATAAAGAAACGTTTATGTATTACATCGTTTAGGCTCACATGTTAAAAACCTGTTTTTTTGTGTTTGAACATGGTTGTTTACACGGTTTTTTATTGAATTTAGATAAATTTTTTGTTAGCATACATGATTGATATGATTTTGACGGGTGTACCAAATACGGTTGGTAAATACAAAAACCTGATATGATTCCAAATGAAGCAATTTGTTTTTATAGTTGTTCACGAAAATACTGTACCTGTGATTTTATTTTTGGGTTAACTACCACTCTAATTTGATTTTGTTATTGGCAGTCACATGCTAAAATATGCTAATTAATATAGTTCCCAAATTTGGAAATAATATGTAAAAAAATTAAAAACGGTAAACACACCTAGGTAGAGTGGTCAAAGGATTTAAAAAACAATAGTTTTTTTAAATAATACAAACAACTGTCTGTGCCGAGAATGTTTTGTTTTTTATTAGAGCCTTATTATCATATGTACACTAATTACATGACTACAAAAAATCCTGGGAATATTACTTACGATTAGCGGAAAACAATACTTCTTTTTATTTCATACATAACTTATTTTTGGCCAATGAAGTTTGCTATCTAGTATATTTTGTTTTTATTGATGACTTAATAAGTATACCTATCTATTTTTAAACTTAAACTTATTTATTTTATTTAACTTATTTTATTTAACTTATGTATGTTTAGATTTTGTAATTATTCTGATCTGTTAACTGTAAGATCGTTATCATTTCACAATTGACACATTTTAGAAATCTCATAAGCCAACACTAATAAATTTGTTACTTTGGACAAATGCAAAACACACTTTTAAGGTACATAAAAAACGTATAATTAAGCTATTTATGACTCCATTGAAGTTTTAAGAGCAGTTATGTAAGACGCCTGGTCAAGATCATCACAAATTAACACATGTACGTGGTAGTACTTGTCCTTTTTAACGAAACAGTATCCATTTTCTGTAGGCGGTCAGTGGGCTAATTACCCCATATACAATTTTTAACAGATTAGATTTTCTTGCTTTTGTTCAATGTTAATCTTTTAAAACTTAAGTTAACAGAGCAGAATTAATCAGTATAAAAAATTATTCACCTAAGTATATCAATAACTATTACAATTTAAACACTTACTTCTTAAACTTATTAAGAATTGCTTTAAATGATTTTAAAAATATTTATAAAATAACACATAAAAGATAGTAACCCTATGAACCACCGTCGCCCCACTCACCTAAACTAATAAAAATATCTAGGAATAGGATTAATTATTATCACTTGATTTATGTTATTTTGATTTTTTTATGTTAACTTAATTTTTCCATCTACATCCTAAAACTGTTTTTAAACAACTTTTTAAATTTATTCCTCGGCCTCTGGCTAAGATTAAAGTGTAGTATCTGTTTTTATCAGCTTAATATCTGATACGCCCTGTATGCGGGGCCAGTATATTAAACTTTTTATTGGAACTTGATGGAGGGTTAATCACCAAGGGAACTCATAATGAAAGCTTTCAATAACATCATACTAACAAATAAATACGATCTAGTTCTATATACTGATGCCTCAAAAAATGAAACAGGAGTAGGCTGCTCTGTTACAACATCCCATTCTCTTATTAATTCTTCCCTTATCCCTCTTCTATGCAGCGTTTATACTGGCGAATTATTTAGCATACTTTAAGCGCTCAAACACATCATTTTAATAAATAAGCAAGTAGATATATGCACAGACTCACTAGCCTCAATCCAGACTATCCAAAATATATTTACCGAACATCCAATTGCTCAAAATATACAAAATACTTACCACCGGCTTATCACCTCCCAAAACATATCAGTTACCATAATTTGGCCACTATCACACATTGGCATAACAGGCAATGAACTTGCAGATCATTACGCTAAACATGCCTCAACATCCACTGATATTACTGACAATATCCAAATATGTAACGACTTGAAGGCTCACATCAAAAAACAAACAAAAATTATATAGCAACAGCACTGAGATTTTTTTTTGCAGAGGTAGAGAAAATCCCTTATGGAAAGGTTATGAGTCTGAAAGTTCAAGGTCCACTGACTGTGTCAGGTCTACTCACTAAAAACTCCACCCCTATTTATGTCCGTCTGACTATTGCCTCTGGTGACACTAAGGCCTGTTGGCCCATTGTATCTTGGCTATATATTTTTTTATCATTGTACAATGGAGACCCGACCCGCAGACCGCCCGGCAAGGACCCGGAAACAGCAAAACACAACATGCACCACCGCGGGGCACTGGTCCGAAAAAGACAGGCAATCCCCAGAACCACGCTGCACCCAATCCAGTACCATCGTACCTTGTACAAGTTCTGTACTGGGTGGAAACAATGTAACCACCCAAGAACCGCCCACAACCTGCAGGCCAGGCCTCCATTATACAGTCCCTTACTGATTCTTGTTCATCGGTAACAGTTTTGCCGTCCTTTTATGGCACGGTCCTTTGATGTATTATTTCTTGTGTTTGTTTTCTGGTATGATTTTCCAATAGTTTTTGTGTTTTTCCGAACCTCTTCCTGCAAGTTCGTCTTCTTCCTCAATACCTGCAACTTCCTGGCGTCAGTTTGACGTGATTACGGTCTACCAGCGTTCTCAGTTCTCCTTTGCAGTCAACGAGTATGAGGAAAGGGGTGGTCCGGCCCTAAGGTGCCACCTGAACAGGACTAAGGCTGTCTACTACAGGATTTAACCCGGTTTCCTGTAGGCTCCGTTAGCTACGGTGCTCCCCTACCGCCATGCATCCATCAGCACGGATCGCATAACACTTTGGATTGGGAGTCTTTTAGTCGGCTTTTACGACAGGCAAACCATACCTGAGATCTATTATATTTTCCCCTTATCGCCAGGGGAATCAGCACTGGGATACAAACCGTTCATTTTTACATAAAATACAGCTGTCAATCAACAGCCTTTTTTATGCTCCTATATAATTTTCAGGGCGAGATCTGGCCATAATAAGTAGACTACGCATCGAACATTCTCAGTTAACGCATGGTTACCTGATGACATCCAGCAACCAAACCTATTATCAAAGCTGTTAATCGTATTTGACAATAAAACACATTTTAATTAAATGTCACTAATTCTCAATCAGGAGACAACAGTATCACCTCTCATCAAGCCTACGATATATCCCGAGCAAATAAACAGCTTACAGAAATTCCTTAAAGATGTGCAACTTTATAGTAAAATTTAACCAATCCATTACAGATGACCTTTTTGTATTTTATATAGCAATGTAATCGTTTTGTGCAAGTGGCCATAGTAGCCGAGCACGTTAGTTATAAGGACATTGCCCATTATAAGTTTTTAAATTGACACGGTGTATATGAAATAAATATTTCAATTAAAAAACCAACACATGCTTGTAACTTAAAATCTCTGTCGGTCACGATAGCGTTGTTTTTGTATAAATTGCTTTTCTATAAATTAATAGAACATTACAAAATGTACCTGCCGTATAAGGGACTATTATTTAACTTAATCCAACTTTGGAAATGGTTGACCAATTGTTTAATTGATTTTTATCAATTATTAGTATCTTTTATTTCATAATATAGAAAGTGTTAGTGTATAAAACGCGCGAAGAAGATCAACAATTTACGAGGGCGGTTTGATAAGTCAGAGACGTTTTGAATAAAACAAATTTTTTTCAGCAAATAAACATTTTATTTTTTTACATAATCACCTTTTAGCTCGATACATTTAGTCCAGCGTTTTTCTAATTTTTTTATTTCCTCCAAATAATAGGTTTTTTCAAAGCTCTCAAAATACGCCTTTGTTTCGGTAATGACTTCTTCATTCGACTCAAATCTCTTACCGCCCAGCCATTTCTTTAGGTTTGGAAATAGAAAATAGTCGCAGGGGGCTAAATCTGGAGAATATGCTGGATGGGGAGCAGTTCGTATCCCAATTCGTGGATTTTGGCCATCGTGACTAGACAAGTGTGCACACGTGAATTGTCTTGATGGAACAGCACTTTCTTCTTCTTAGCCAAATGCGGTCGTTTTTATTTTAAATCAACGTCGAATCTGTTCAAAAGCTTTGAGTAATATTCGCCGGTGATCGTTTTACCTTTTTTAAGGTAATCGATGTGAATGACACCGCGTACATCCCAAAAAACTGTGGCCATGACCTTGTTGGCTGACAGACTCTGTTTCGCCTTCTTTGGTCCACGTTCACCCCGAGCAACCCACTGTTTCGATTGTTCCTTGGTCTTTGGCGTGTTGTGATGGATCCATGTTTCATCGACAGTAACAAAACGGCGCAAAAATTCGTCCGGATTACAGCTGAACATCGCTAAACACTCTTTTGAAGTGGTCACACGATTGCGCTTATGGTCGAGTGTGAGCAATCGCGGCACCCATCTCGCAGAGAGTGTTTTCATGTCCAAATATTCGTGTAAAATATGATGTACCCGTTCAGTTGAGATACACCTACAGCATGAGCCAACTCACGCACTTTCATTCTCCGATCATCCAATATCATTTCATGGATTTTATCGACGATTTCCGGCGTGATCACTTCTTTTGGGCGACCTGGACGTTTGGCGTCACTAGCGCTGGTACGACCACAACGGAACTCTGTAAACCACTTCTTAACCATTGAAATTGATGGAGCCGAGTCCTCGTAGTATTTATCCAGTCTTTACTTAGTTTCAGTGATGGATTTTTTACGTAAAAAGTAATGCTTAATTAGCACACGAAATTCACTTTTTTCCATTTTCGTAAAAATTCACGAGGTTGTCTGCTTTGAACGGCTATCAAACACCAACTGCACGACGTGGCTTGCTCAAAATTAGAAAGTTGCCTACTGATAGATTATAGTTGACGGCAGCACTGTTGCATTTGGAGTAACTGCGCGGGAAATTCAAAAAGTCACTGACTTATCAAACTGCCCTCGTATGAAGTGCATATACATTTTTTTATTAGCAGCAGCGCAAACGCTACAAATATTTAGAGGAAGACCAAAAAAAATTAAAATGTAATTAATTATTACGTGAAACGCTTGGTTTAACTGAGATTATTATCATTTTTATTTGGTAAGCTACGAATGATAATTTTATATTTTTTTGTCACATAATTTGGATACAAATATTTTCACATTCTGCGATCATCGAAAAATCTTTGTCCTTCAATATAATTAATTTTCCGATGAAGGCCCACAGGGTGGAAAAAAATCGAAAAGCTTCGTATCATCATGCACAAGCTATTTGGAAAAAAAATAAAAAATGTGTTGAAAATAGATACTATTTTTCGGAGATTTTAGATTTTTGCCTATAAACAATTAGCAGTTTCGACCAAAGTTGCAAAGATATCAGAGAAATTCTTGGACCATCTAACAATTTAAAAAAAAAAATTTGCAATATTTCGATTATCACCCGAGATATAAATGTGTTTACGTTTGTTCAATTTTCTATTGTTGCAATAAAGATTTTTGCAAAATTTGAGTTCCTTAGCAATCCCTAGGCTTCCGGCCATAAGATTCAATAAAATTATTCCCTTCCCAAGAAATTGTGCCATCACAATTTCGATCGACGTGTAGGAAGGATCCTATTCCGTCCAATTTGTTGGTAATAATATCGTGCGCGTGCGACGTTATTTTTTTTTTTTCTAAAAACGCGTTAGATGGTCCAAGAATTTTTTTAATATCTTTGCAACTTTGGTCGGAATTGTTAATTGTTTATAACCGAGAAAACATCTAAAATTGCCAAAAAACAGTATCTATTTTTTTCCAAACCGCTTGTGCATGATCAAACGAAACTCCTCGATTTTTTCCACCCTGTGAGCCTTCGTTGAGAAAATCTATTGAAGGGCAAAGATTTTTCGATGATCGCAGATTGTTGCTAAACTATATCTCGCAAATCAATAAATCCTGCATGATTCTCTCTGTACAAAATGTACGATATGTTAATAAACACCCGATTGCGGTTGCAAAAACGAAATGTAGAATTTTCATTTTCATTTGTCATTAACCGCTTAATTAACAATGTTAGCACTTTTTTCTTAGGTCCTTTTTTACAAAGGACGTTATAATGAACACATTTTATTGAAAACTTTTTTTGATAAGACGCGTTTCAAAAAATTACCTAAAAAATATCCATTTTTTAATTTTCAATAATTTTTTATTGCTAAAATATACCCCGGCAATGGCCGAAAACTCAGGACTATATTCTTGTAGGTCCAAACAACCTTTAAAAAAATTGACCAGAGGGTGCACCTCTTGAATAGAACTTCGTAAAATATGAGCTAAGGTGACTGAACTAATGATAAACTCTTGGAAATTTAATTATTAGCGGACTGAGTAAAAAACTAGCTGAAAAGTGAGGCAAAACATTAAAAAAAAAACATTGGTGAATGCACGTATATTTTATGAATTTTATAATTTTATACGAACAAAATATGTTTTTGATGTTACCAACATAAATATTAAAATTTGTACGGACTTATAATTATTTATCGGTTTTATTTAGAACAAACTGATAACAAAAATGTGTAACCTCAAAATAAGTGTTATTGTATGAACTCGATACTACCGATATTCATTGTTTTACTCTAGCCATAAAGTTATAATAATCGATGACTCTCACCTTCGACATAAACAAAAAACAATCGTAGCGCTTCGTCTAGGAAGATGTGATGCATATAAATTCCGACGTTAAAATTTACGATTTTGTTCTTGACACAAAGGAAATAATATTTGGTTTCTCTCGGTTCGCAACCTGATACTTTTTCAGCATCACGGCCAACTGGAAATGTCAACGGTGCTCGACTAATGCCCCCATGTCGCATAATCGCTATTAATTAATTAAGAATTATATAGAAGAAGATACAGGGCAGTCTGAAAGGATCCGGAATAGTTTGTTGTGATGATGGTTCGTTATATGTATAAGTACAGTCAACTCTCGTTAATTCAAACCTGCGATAATTCTAACCTCTCTATAATTCAAAGTTATCACAAATTCCATAGAAAATCTCTTTACATTTCGAACTAAATCAATACATTTTTGTGCACTTGGTAATTCGAACGAAAAAATCAGAGAGTTGCAGAGAGAAAGAGACTGAAAGATTGCAGAACTTGCAGAGGTAAGTATATTTTGAGACAAGTTTAAACTTAGTTTGACACACACTTCCGCACGACTTTGATTAAAAGTTTGTGTTAATTATGAGTCCCAAAAAGTATAAATGCTTGACGATTGCTAAAAAAAAGAAGTTTATTGAAAAAGTAGAGGGAGGTGAGAAGAAAAGTGATGTTGCAAAAGAATTTAAGATTCTTCTGAGTACTCTCTCAACCATAAAAAAGCACAAGGAGAAAATGTATGCTGCACAAACTGCTGGAGTACGGAAAAAAACTACTAAAGGTGAATTTCCCCGTCTGGAAGAAAGCCTGGTCATTTGGCTAAGACAGTGTAAAGGACAAAAAGTGTCTATTAGCGGAAACTAGGAGAAAGCAAAAGAGTTCGCGTCTACTCTAAGCATCTTTAACTTGGCGGCAAGTAAAGGGTTACAAATTTAAAAAAAAAAAATAAAATTGTGTTTAAAAATGTTTCTGGAGAAAGTGTAAAGACTTTGATTGAAAACTATGATGCCCGAGACATTTTTAATGCTGATGTAACTGGCCTATCTTTCAAATGTTTACCGGACAAGACACTTACTTTTAAAAATGAAAAAGTCATGGGGGAAAACATAGTAAAAAAAGGTTGACTGTTTTACTTGTAGTAAATATGGACGGATCGGAAAAACTTAAACCCTTGGTGATAGGAAAAGCAATGAAACCGCGATGTTTCAAAGGAGTGAAATCGGTTCCTACTGATTACGGTGCTAACAAAAAAGTTTGGATGACGACAGAATTTTTTAACAATTGGCTTTTAACAGATAATGGGGACATGAAACGACAAAAGCGAAAAATTTAATTATTTTTAGACAACTTCACTGTCCACAACAGACCTCCTACATTATTTCGCGCAGTGTTGATCTTCTTTGAGCCCTGCAAATGTTTCCCAAAAGTCTTCCATTTCTTTTAGTTACCAATTGTGTGCGTCTAGTACTTTTACCACGAACAGTTATATTACCAGTTTTCCTGCGTTTATTAATGATGTCTCCAATTGTTAATTTTGATAATTTTTTTTGTACTGAAAATAGTCGCAAAAAGGGTAGACCTATCGTGTGGGCCGCCGACGGCCCACCAAGTACACAAATTCATTTACTTGTTCACTTTTTCTTCCTTAATCAGAACTTCACAGTTTGTCATGTTTTCTTCTCTTTTAAAAACTATTACTTTCGTTTTGCTTACATTTATTTTTATCCCTTTGATTTTCAGGGCATCATGCATAACATTAACCATCGCCTGCAAAACCTTTTCAAATGACGCTAATATGACTTGATAATCGGCGTAAAGAAGGCATTTTTAATCCGTAAGCACTCTCTCTCAAATCTTTTAAAAAATCAACTATGTATAAGTTAAACAGCCATGGCGAAGCCACACATCCTTGTTTCACACTTTTTTCAATGACCAGTCCGTGCAAGCTCTGTTTATCCTGACACAAACAGGGAAATCCTCGTAAAGTTATTTCAGTGCTTGTATTAAACTACTGTTCACCCAATACATAGACAATGACGACCACAATTCACTCCTTACAACTCTGTCATAGGCCTTTTCCAAGTCTATAAAAGCGCAATAGACCTTCTGACTTCTAGCCAAAATTTTTTCGACTATATCTCTTAATGAAAGGAACGAGATTCATACATCTCCTTCCTCTTTTAAATCCTGCTTGCACATCCCATACCATCTTAGTTTCATTTGTCACTCTTTTAATCAATATTGTTGCATACAGTTTGCCGATTATGCTGAGGAAACTAATACCTCGGTAGTTCTTACATTCCTGCTGCTAACCTTTTTCCTTGTAAAGCGACATGATAACGGCCTTGCACCAGTCGTCTGGTACGCTACCACTTCTCCAACAAAGGTTAAAAAGGCGGTACAGCAGACTAGTTACCTCACTTTGTCCAGTATTTAGCATTTTAACTGTTATCCTGTGGTACCCAGCAGCTTTACCTAATTTAATACTGTTCAACGCTTCCACAATTTTTGTCGTACTAATTTCACTTTAATTGCAACTTTCACTCATGTCTCTGAATGGGGCCTGTACTTGTGTATCCTCTTTCTCAAATAAACTTTCGAAGTATTTCTTCTATCTCTATACGCATTCCTCTCCTTTTAATATACTACCATCTTGGTTTCTGATTTTTTCCAGTTGCGAGGTAGAATTTTTACCTCTGGCTGTTGTTATAGACTTTCAGAAGAGTTTAATATTGTTTTGGAATATTGTCAGATAACCTTTTATCTAATTCATCTTTATCACTCTCCTTTTTTCTTGCCACAACCTCTTTTGCCACACCTTTTATACTCATTCTTTGCTTTGTTTACATTCTTAACCGTTGCCTTTTGCGCTCTTTTATTGGCTTTTGTAGCCAGCTAATCTAGCCAGGCTTTCTTCTTTTCTGACACTGCTTTTTAAACCTTCACGTACATTTTCTGTAACTTGCATCTTTTCCTTCTTTTACTTACACCACACACTTCAATAGCAATATCCACGATTCCTTTCTTGAATGGCTTCCACAATTCTTCAACCTCATATGCTTCATCTTAACACTCAAATTTTTTGGTCAATTTACTAACGAACTCCTTTTTTATACCTTCTTTTTGCAATTTCTCAACTTTTATTCGCTCTAGTACACTACTTGATTCCTGCACACGATGGCGCCACCGCTTAAAAATACCTCTTATTCGGCACATTACTAAGAAGTGGTCTGTGTCAATACCTGCACCGCGGTATGTCTGAGTTTCCATTATTTTTTTTAATCTTTTATCCATAATTACAAGATTAATTATACTTTTCTTACAATTTTTTACTAACAGTCACACGCAGTTAATAATAGACAAATATTTTATCAAGCATTGTTAATAAGATTGTTTTAGTCGTAGAAAAAATATAAAACACAATATCAGTTGTAAACCTGTAACCCACTAATGGTAAAAGTATGTACAGGAATGTTGATTAACTTATTATTGTTTCTATCTTATCAAGCTAATTTATCTCGTTTGCTTATTAATTTGGGACAATAAACAAATTCCCAAGCTCAAACATCATCTTTGACTTATCTTACTTCCCGGTTCGCCAGTAGAAAATTAATTTAAGATTCTTTGTAGGTGGTCTTGAATACCGCGACCGAAAAAAGTACAGTTCTGGTGCATACATTTTTTTGTCATCATTTGTTACGTTATTTATTTACCTGTTGAAAAATTCAATATTTTTTCGTTGCTCGAGTTGCTCGCTTTAGACTAGTTTACATTGGTAGAGTAGCTCGGTGCAGTTACTCGACTTTCCTTTTTGTTAGAGTAACTCGCTCTATTAAATTGCATCCAGTAACGGAGGTTAGCCCTTGACTCGTCCTATTGTTTTTTACTTGTGTTTACATAGCAACATTTTAATGTTAATATCATATCATATCGACTTTCTACTCGACCAGCCGCTAAGCACTTTTTACTTAAGTGTTTCATTGGGCAAGATAGTAGACAAGTTCATTTTAAAGTGGTGAGGAAGAGTTCATATGGGCGAGTCACTATGATGCCCGAACTACCACTCGACTCACCCAATACTCGCCTGTTTATTCGACTTTTTTATTGACTAACTGTTTACATTTGTCGACAACGGATGACTGAATGTTATATGTGGTCAATACTGTTGTATGGTACGGTGACGTGGACACTCAAGATCAGTGTACAATGAACCGACTAGAGGCATTTGAGATGTAACAAACCGTGTAACAAATGAGGAAGTCCTCAGAAGGGCTAAAACTGACAGGCAATTAATGACCACCATAAAATGCCGAAAAATTGCATACCTTGGTCACATACTAAGAGGAGATAAATATCAACTACACCAAATTATAATAAAGGGGAAAATAGAGGGGCGCCGTGGACATGAAAGAAAGCAACAGTCATGGTTGAAGAACATTCATGAATGGACAAATATACGTTCAGAAGGAGAACTCATACACTTAGCAGAAGATCGAAATGCTCTAGCCAGAGTGATAGCCAACGTTCAGGAGACCAGATAGGGCACATGAAAGAAGAACTGTTTACATTTGTCGAGTTAATGTGCTTTCCTTTACTTGATTTTTTACTCTACATTTACCATTATTTGCCAAAACATATTCATACTTGCCATTTGAGCAACTCCGGATAGCTCAGTTCGCGAAATGTGTAAATCGGTTTAAACAGATTCAGAAATAGAACATGTTTTCAGCAACGGATCATTAGGCTATGATCATATCGCGAATTGAGTATTTTTTTTCGGCGAATTGACGAATTCGGCATATGAGTCCAATATATATACAATAAATTTCATCAACTTTGTTCGAATTTTGTTTCCTTCGCATTTTTTCTTCTTAAGGGGATTTTTAAAATATTGTGAGTAACCATATTTTATATTAAAAATGCACAACTATATTTTATCATAAATAACCAATAAAGATTATTTTCCCAATAATACCAGGGTTATTTGCGGTGAAATATTTGCGTTATCTCGCGCGGCTAATAGATAGATAATATTTTTTTATCTGGCAATTAACTATTATATGGTGCCGGTTTCCTACTTGATGTCAATACTTTATCAAGTGTTTATAAGAAACGTTTAATATTTTTATTGTAAATGTAAACCATTTTAATTTTTATATAAAGCATAACAGGATGTTCACCTCGACACTTAAATAGAATAAATGTGGTGTATAATTTACAGAAAAACTACAACATTTTCTATACTGCTAGTAATTAAGATCTTATTTTTACGGTGTAAATTTTTAAAATCACAAAATTTTAGAATAAGATATATTAACTTCTTTGGTAGTCTTTCCAAATTATACAAACCTAATTTTGATCAGTCTTCTTAATCAAACTATGTTTATTTTTTATTGAGGATTTTTGCTGTTTTTGATCCTATTTTGGCATTAATTAAACAATTTTGACAAGGTTTTTTTAAACCACATTATCTTTGCATGGATAGAATCAAGTTATCTATTTCTTGTAGTATTCATGCTCACTGCAAAGCCTTAAATCATTGCTGGTGGTTCAGAAAATGCCTGCCCCCCTCAAAACTTTTCGTTAAAGAATGTCCCATCTTCTTCTTATAGTGCATCTCCTATCGGAGGTTTGCTATCATCACAGCTGTCCGGACCTTATTAGCTGCAGCTCGGAAGAGTTCAATATTGCTACAATTAAACCAGTCCCTTTTGTTTTCAAGCCAAGAAACACCGCGTTTTCCGATATTCCTCCTTCCACCAATCTTTTCCTGAACTATCAGCTGGAGAAGTGCGTATTTGGGTCTTCTTAGTGTATGACCTAGATATTGAAGTTTTCTCTTTTTGATGGTGTTAATGACTTCACATTTCTCATTTATCCGATTTGGGACTTCCACATTGGAGATTTTTTCTGTCCAGGGGATATGCCACATTCTACGGTAGCACCACATCTCGAAGGCTTGTAGTTTGTCCGTGTAATTCTTCTTGTGAGTCCATACTTCCACTCCATATAAAAGCGCGGAAAATACTTAACAACGCAGCATCCTCGTCATAAGTCCAATCTTGAAAGCTCGACTGGTGAACAACCTTTTTATTTTCGTAAATTTTGACCTGGCTATCTCTATTCTCTTTCTTATTTCTCTTGTTTGGTCATCCGTTTGTTCTATCCAGGCTTCCAGGTATTTGTATGACTGCACTTTCTCCATTAAGATGTCTGCTACTGACACGTTTATATGGTTGTGATTTTGGGAGAAATTTGTAACTACCATTAACTTGGTTTTCTTAAGATTTATCTTTATACCGTATTCGTTACATCAATCATTTAATTTCTCTAGATGTTGTATGTCTCATACATGCTCTAATAAATTAAAATCCGGTTATTGTCCAAGTTATTCCAATAATTTAATAATATTGTCATTAAAAAAGCTAGACACTGATGCCGAAACATGTGGTCTCACAATTAGTCAAAGTATTTCATTTATGTCTTCTTCTTTTTTTTAGTCGTATTCTTATGTCCTGAGAAATTGTGATCTTATGAAATCAGGTACATCCATTTACTCTGGTTCTCCATGTTTCTCGGTCCATTGTTTCAGTTAGTAACATCCATTATGACCCGACAAATTAACGTTTATGAGGAATTAATAAAAGAGTTGTTCATCAAATATTTTAAAATAAATTACTTAATAAAAGAAATAAATTGGTTTTCTTGGTAACTGATAAAATTTTATTAAAATTTAAATTTGTATGCAGAAGACAAAGAATAATAAACAAAATATTAAATACTTATATTTATTTAAAAGCACCTAAATAAAAAAAAAACATGAATGTATAAAAAATATGTAATTTAAAATTGTAATGGAATCTTTCTATAAGTATTACAAAATGTATTTGTATTGAAAGAGAACAAAAAAAAAATAAAAAAGGATACTTTTGAGATCATTAAGGGTTGCTCTTTTTGCCAGTGACAAAATAAAAAATAATAAGAGAACGTTGTACCTAAAATAAATAATTCAAAACCTGAAAGAGAAAAAAATTAATTAAAATATTTGCAAGAGAAACAAATCTGTGCAATTTTATTTGTTGTTTGGAAAATATAACTGTCTTTCTACTTTTTTTTTACATGTACTGGTGTCATTTTTATTTGTTTGTTTTTTTAGTCAGTTAGTGAGATAATTAACAATTTCGTTCATTTTAATCTATAAATAAACAATTTACTACCTAAATAATTGGATAACAATATATAAAATCTAAATAACATACCTCACGCTTTCTTTTTAAAATTAATATCATTCTTTATACTATGACAAACAAAATTATTGCAGAAAATAAATTTAACATTAAAAAAAAAATTTATACTTATAAGATATAACTTACTTTACCATATTTTGCTCCACAAATTAATAACAACTAATACTGAAGTTTGTATCACAAAAAAGGTTAAATCGCCAAATTATAATAAAATATCGCACTTAAAAAAAACCAAAAAATAATTGACATCAACAGCATGAAAATAATGAACTCCAAACCCGGAAAACAGGAGCTTAACCAAGCATGGAGCATGCGCAGATTGTACGCACTGGATTGGTCGTTTAATACGAGCACTGAAATCACTTTACGAGGATTCCACTGCTTGTGTCAGGATAAACGGAGCTTGCACGGACTGGTTTAACATCGAAAAAGGTGTGAAACAGGGATGTATGGCTTCGCCATGGCTGTTTAACTTATATATAGACAATTGTTTAAAAGATATGAAAGAGAGTGCGTATGGATTAAAAATGAATGATTTGATCGTCAAATGCCTTCTTTACGCCGATGATCAAGTTTTGTTAGCGTTATCTGAAGAGGAGTTGCAGGCGATGGTTAATGTTATGCATGATGCCCTGAAAATCAATGGGATGAAAATAAATGTGAGCAAAACGAAAGTAATGGTTTTTGAAAGAGAAGAAAGCATGACAAACTGTGCAGTTTCGATTGAGATAGAAAGAGAGGAACAAGTAAATAAATTTGTGTACTTGGATTCAAAGTTTACTAGAGATGGAAAGTATGACAGTGACACTAAGCGAAGGGTGTTGGCAGCAAAACAAATAAATGGGAAACTGCATAGCTTTATCAATAGCCAAAAAGTGTCAAAAAAGACACGTCTGGCAGTGCATAGAGGTGTGTTGGTTCCTACACTTATGTATGGTAGTAAATGTTGGGTTTGGCAAAAGAAGCATGAAAATAGGATTAATGCTGCGGAGATGAGTAGTCTGAGAAGTATAGCAGGAGTGACTCGGATGGATAAAGTAAAGAATAGTAAGATAAGAGAACGCTGTGGTATAAAAGAATATGTGGTTACAAAGATAAATAAAGGAATGCTTAGATGGTTTGGTCACGTAGAAAGGATGGATGAAGGAAGATTGACGAAACACATTTATAAGGCGAGTGTGAATGGACGGAAGTCGGTAGAGGTCGACCTCGGAGAACATATCTCGATCAGATCAACATTGTTTTGAAGAAAGGCCAGGTCGAGAGTACCAACAACCGACGAGCATGTATAATAGTACTGATGAAAGTAGAGGAATCAAAAAATGTGTGTAAAAACCGTAGCAAGTGAAACGAAGTGGTCTCTGCCTATCCCTATGGAAAAAAGGCGTGACTTTATGTATGTATGGATTGGTCGGAGTCGCCGGCATTAATGTAGTAATTAATGTATGCTAGGGAAGAGTACAAATAAACACTTCGGCACTGTTTCTAATGACTAAACGATATGAAAGAATTTTTTTGTGTTTTTTACAATTTTGACCGCGACCCAGCAGCATTTTTATGCGACCCGGTGCCGGGTCGCGTCCCACATTTTGGGAAACGCTGTTATAGAGAAACATTGAAGTTAATTTACTTTTAAAGTATCCTAATATGTTTTTTTCATCTTATGTTGCGGTAATTCTGTCTAGGAGTGTATATTTATTAAACTAACTCAATAATTAAATATAAATAATTATTATTGTTTGTTTATTTCCATGTGTTTAAATTAAGTATTAAAACGTTTTATAAGCAGGAAATAATTTCAATAATATTAAAACGAAATAATAAATTAACCAATTTTCCAATACTTTCAATTCCGAGCAAAACATGTTTCTTGTTTCCCCGTTCTCTACACCATGGACTCTGACGCACCTTAATCATACAGAAATGATTAAATTCATAATTTGGAAGAAGTATCACCTTGCAGATGATATTACTTGCCTTTGTTAAAATAGACACTACAATGTCGCGCGTCCGATTAACATCATAAAGTGGTCTGGATAATTAGGAAAATTACCTGAGACAAAAGCCCCCCACGGAGCCATGGGTTCGTTGGAAATGAAATTTAATAATAAGCGTCTCAAGCCTAAGTGGTTTTGATTACCGTGATGCGACAGTGACGCTTCTGACGTTTCTTTATATAGGGTGTCTTAAAAACCCTCAATACTGGTAAAATTACATTTATACATACATAGATATAGTCACGCCTTTTTTCCGCAGAGACCACTTCTTTCCACTTCCGCTACGGTTCTTACACACGTCTTTCGCTTCTTCTGCTTACATCAGCGCTTTTGTCGGTTGCTGGTACTCTTGACCAGGTCTTTTTTTAAAACAATTTCGATCTGAATTTCTACTCGTCCAAACCATCTAAGTATTTTCTTATCTTTTTTTTCTTCTTTTTTTAATGTAAGCAAATTGCTTGTTTTTCTTCGTATCCTCTGCCGTTTAATTATTAGAAAGGTTGTCGCTCCATCTCTTGCGGGGTCTTCCAACGCTTCGGCGCCCTAAGGGCGACTTGTCTCTAGTTTTTTGACCATGCTGTCGTCATTCATCCGGTCTATGTGTTCGTTCCACTCTCCCTTTCTTTCCACTATTTTCGCACTATTTTCGTTTCAGTGGTTTCTAATATTTTTTTGTGTTCGATGTATTTGATCTAGTTTTTGCTGTGTATGGTAATATAGGTCGGATGATCGCCTTGTAGATTCGGGATTTGGTCTCGATTCCGATATGTTTGTTTCGGAAGATTGTATCGTTCAGGTAAGCTGAGGTTCGTGCTGCTTTTGCCGCTTGGTTTTTTACCTCCACCTCGATGTCACCGTATCCTGATATTTCTATGCCTAGGTATTTAAATTTCTTGTATTATTTTATCATCCTCAACCAGTTTGCAACTGATAGGTGTTTTTGAGGCGGTTATGCATTTAGTTTTTGCTGCAGATATCTTCATTTTTAGACTTTTTGCCGTTGTGCTGAATTTGAATAGTAATCTCTGTAGGTCATCTTCGTTTACTGGAATTAGAACAGCATCATCGGCATAGCATAGGATTTTGACGTCTTTGTTCCCCATTTTATACCCTTTCGGGTAACGAGTGCTTTTTATTATTTCGACCATAACGATCTTGAACAATAAGAGGCTAAGGAAATCTCCTTTTCAAATACCACTATTTACAGGAATTTCTTCAGCAGTTGTGCCATTAATTTTGGCTTGTATTTTGTTTCTCTGGTAAATATTTTCGATGGTTTTTATGATTTTTATTTATTTAATTATCAAACTTAGATACCCCGAAAAATATAAATTTTTAATTAATATTCCCAAAGCAGGTAAGCCTAAAAAAGGGGCAGCAGGGGATTGACAAATAAAAAATATCAAAAATTGCCGATATTAGTGTAGAATTCATAGTTTATGGGATCGCTGATTTTGATAGTGACATTCCCAATTATGTTAGCACCCATCCAAAAGGAGTGGGAAGGGGATGAAATATAAAAAACCGGTATTTGTGTCGAATTTATATTATTTGGGAACGCTGAGTTTGATAGTGATAATTCCAAAGCAGCAAACGAACTTTTGGGCAGAACAGTGTTTGCGGAGTTCTGCTAGTCTATAATATTTTTTACCAAATCTTCTTTTACACCACAGCGTTCCCTTTTTAAATCTTTCTTTACTTTATTAATCATAGTCACTCCAGCTATACATCTCAGAATACTCATTTTTGCAGCACTGATCTAACTTTCATGCTTCTTCCGCTAAACAAAACATGAGTGTAGAGACCAGCACTCCTTTATGCACAGCCAGTCGTGCTTTTTTGATACATTCTGGCTGCTTATAAAGTTATATAGGGCCCCATACATTTATTTCACTGTCAACACCCTTCGCTTAATATCACAGTCAAACTTTCCGTCCCTCGTAAACGTTGTTTCATAACTTGTATATCTAGTATAAGTAACAAATAAACCAAACTTAAGCATTGAGGCAATTATCGTCATTAGATTTTTTTCATTTGCTTACTTTACACGTATACACCGATTTATTAAAAGTTTATCCAATAGTTTTTTTTCCATAAAAAACTTTCCGAAGATTTTTTGTTTACCCAAACTAGTCAAAACATTTGTTTACCAAAAAAACGACCGCCTTAAAATTGCCGTGTTTTTAATTTCTTCTATCGACATTTTTTGTAGAACGTTTGCTTTAAGTTAATGTTAAGCAGACATGCAGATTAATTTTTAATTGAGCTAATCGTACACAAAATTAGTATTTTTCTTGTCAATAATTACGATTTCGTAATAACTGGATTTAAATGCGTTTTAAAATAGTATTATTAACGGTTATGAGCTTTTTTTTTATTAAAACACCATAAAGAAAACCTTTATTGGAGCAAATTCTGCTGTATCATTGTCGTAAAATTTTTTTTCGAATTCAATCTCGATTTGAATCAACCCAATACAATTGAATGAATGAATAAATAGGAGTTGTGGAAGAGGTCTAATTTTTTACTACGCACTTTAGCATTGTCTGCTTTTTGTACCTCTCCAGCTCCTTAGTTTGGTCCCAATTTTTTAATTCTCCTGTTAAGAAGTAGAAGCTCATGTACTGCTATTGCCTTGGTCTTGTATACAACCCAGGTAGTGCCTCCATTGGGCGGAGGCTTCTTATTCGAAAATAATATTAGTGGCTATTTCCTCCTCCTCATTACATAATCTGCATGTAGGTTCTGTGTTAAACACGCCTATATTGGCTGTACCCACTTCAGCTGATGCTGAGAGTGGACCCAGCCATTGATCGCTGCTTTAACACTGGCCTTGGGTATCCCTTTTATTGGTTCTGGCCCAATAAATGGTGTTCCAGTACAAAATAAGAGGATTGTTCTGAAAAAACAACTGAAGCAAACGTTCTTTTTTGTACTAAGTACCGTGTTAGTTATTGTCTTTTAATGTCTGTTATAGGTTAATTGGTATAACGACAGTATTTAATATATTTTTAAAGAAAGTATTAATTTTTGAATATAAATGGTAACTATATTTTTAATATTTTAATATTTTTAAAGAAAGTATTAATTTTTGAATATAAATGGTAACTATATTTTTAATAAGGTTATGAGCAAAGACTAGGCATTTAAATATTAATCATGCAATTTAATCCAAAGCAGAAGAAGAACTGCTGCATGTCTACCAAAATTGTAATAAAAATTATTAAATGTTCCAATCAGAATAGGTTGCAGTAAATTGGAATGCACACTTATTTTTTAAAGCTTTTCCAGTATCTTAGAAATAATTCACACCGTACTTTAATAATTGAGACCTTTAGAATGAAAACCTGCTATATCCTTTTGGACTTTTATTTCAGTAAGTGAAGTATAATATTTCTCAACCTATTTTGAATAATTTGATGTGGTTATTTTACCTTTAGTTTTTCAAATTATCTCAATTTTACTGCACTGTATTGTTTACAATTGTTTACTCTGCAACGCCAGCTGCACAAATTAATAATGCATCTATGACAAAATGAGGAGATACCAACAAAATTAAAGGAAAATATCAGTGTTTTTATTCTTAAAAAAGGGGATAAAATGAATAAAAAAAGGAATTTCCATTACAAACACCGCATACAAAATCCTGTCAAACATACTGCTTAGCAGACTAACCCCCTATGTTGAAAACGTCCTAGGAGATTATCAAGTACAGATCTACAATAAACCAGCTCTTTAGACTAATACAGCGCCTGAAGAAAGGATGGGAATATAACAGACCCATACACAACCTTTTCATAGACTTTCAACAAGCTTATGACAGCATAAAAAGGAACCAAGTATGGAATGCGATGGCAGAGCTCTCGATACCAAGAAAATTAATTCGAATGACCAAAGTGTGCATGGAGGATGGAGTATCAAAAGTACGTGTCAACAATAAACTCTCTGGCAGTTTTGAAGAAAGCAAGCAAGGTGACGCCGTATCACCTGTGCTTTTTAATCTTGTCCTAAAGAAAGCAGTGATAGAAGCCGGAGTAAAAACGGAGTTACTTACAGCACAAGGACCTAAACTGCTGCTGGCATACGCAGACGATATTGACGTTGTAGGAAGATCCACAATTTCGTAAAGGAAACGTTCAACAAATCCACGAGTAAGGTAGGGTTGAAAGTAAACGTAGGAAAAATGAAATACATGTGCCGAAACCGAACACAAAGGCGATTTAGATTGGGCCAAAACATCATAGTCGGCCCCCTTAATTTCGAAAGAGTTGAACGCTTTAAGTATTTGGGAGCAATAATCACCGCAGTTAACGACATCACGGAAGAAATAAAGAGCAGGATACAAGCGACAAGCCGATGTATGTTCGCACTGGATAATCTGATAAAATCGAAAAGTCTTGCAAAAACATCAAAAGTGAAAATCTACAAAACCATTGTCCGACCTATACTAACGTATGGGTCTGAGACGTGGACCATGACAAAAGAGAACGAAGCAAAACTCAGGCAATTTGAGCGTGAGATTTTAATTTTTCGCATCACGATACTCCCACAAATGAATATAGAATAAGAACAAATGCCGAAATTAGGAGATTGTATAAGGATGTGGATGTCGTACAAGAAATCAAGGGTCATGTGCATATACTACAGGATGAGAGACTGGTGAAGTTGATATGGGAGGAGGTTCCTACAGGAAAAAGACCACCTGAAAGACCCAGAATACGATGGAGAGACAACATTGTGTCAGATATACAAAAAATAAACATTCCCTTTAAACATAGAATAATGGAAGATCGAAACATCTGGAAAAAAGTTGTACAGTCAGCCAAGACCCACCTAGGGTTGTAGTGCAACTTGATGATGATGATGTATTGTTTACTAATGAATCCAACTTTTAAAGAAATGGCACTATGAATTTTCATAATGACCAAGTATGAACTAATGAAAATCCACTAGCCACAGTTAAAGCACAATTTCTATAAACCTTTTTTTCAAAATTTAGGTTAGGATTATTGACGATAATGAATTCTCAGCTCTTTTAGAAGATGTACCTCTCATGATTATTAAAAGGTGTTTGTGGTTCAAGCATGACAGTGCTCCTGCACATTTTGCATTTATAGTAACGAGAGTTTTAAAAAAATGTTTTTCAAGACCGTTAAATAGGACGTGGATCTTCATACTCATAGCCTCCAAGGTCTCCTAAACACAATCTTTTGGATTTTAGTGTCGGGATGTTTAAACTCACCCGTTTACAAAACCACGATTATAAATTAAAAAGATTTTTAAAATCGCAGTGTAAAGGGTAGAATATCATTCGCAATACTCCCACATATTTAAAACGGAATCGACAATCCTTTAGACATTGCTGTAGGCCAGCGGTTCTCAAACTTTTGTTATTCACGCCCCCCTGTTTTAATTTAAAAAATGTTGCGCCCCCCAATCCGTAGACCTAGGAATTTGGACTAAAATAGGTAACATTGTCTCGTCGAGAGCGCCAAAGATGCTGTCGGAAAGTTCGCGGCGTTCGTGCCACGTATTCAAGCTTCCTGATCTTTCTCGAACTGTCTGAACGCGACTATAAATACAGAAGCGCACATACGGTATTCTCAGTCTCTCAGTGAAGGTGTTTTAACACTAAGCAAGCATTATTGTGAAGTGTGAGTGTATAAGTGGATGTAGTCTAACTCATACCTAAATTTGGGCTTTACTAGCCTTGAAGTAGGTGGCAAAGAAAAACCACAATGCGTTATCTGTTTAAAAGTATTGGCTGCAGATAGCATGAAACCAAATAAATTACAGAGACATCTAGAAACGCTGCACAGAGAATATGTCAATAAACCGCGAGTTTTTTTTGTGGAGAAACTCAGATTGTTTAAAAAACAAAAATCCAGCTTCCATAGAGTACTGGCAGTAAATGAGAAGGCTCTCTTGGCATCATATAAAGTGGCATACAAAGTAGCTAAATGCAAAAAACCGCACACTATTGCAGAGCAACTTATTTTACCCGCTTGCAAAGACATTGTAGAAATAATGTTTGGTGAAAATTTTACTTAACAACTTAACAATATTCCTCTGTCAAATGATACAATCTGTCGACGAATTAACGATATATCAGTTGATATGCAGCAGCAGCTTGAATCTGAGCTTACTGGAAACTTGTTTGCTATACAACTTGACGAAGCAACTGACTCTAGTAATGATTCCCATTTGATTTTCTACATTAGATTCTGTCAATGTTCTAAAATATGTGAAGATTTATTGTTTTGTAAACAGATTGAAGGAAGAACTACAGCCACCGAGTTGTTCAAGATTACAAATGATTCTATTACTAAAATGAATTTGCAATGGAAAAATTGTGTTGCGATTTGCACCGATGGAGCTCAAGCCATGTCTGGTAAATACAGTTTACAAGCGCTAGTAAAAAAGGAATCCTCAGAAATTATCTGGACGCACTGCATGATACATCGGGAAGCATTAGCATCAAAATCGCTAAGCCCTGGACTAAACATGATTTTGACAGTAGTTATTGAAGTTGTTAACTTTATAAAAACCAGACCACTAAAAACAAGGATGTTCTCTGTTCTGTGTGAAGATATGGGAGCTGAGCATCAATCTTTGTTGTTTTATTCCTCATCCAGATGGTTGTCACGCGGTAAGACGGTTAAGCGTGTCTTTGAATTAAGAAGGGAAATAGCGATATTTTTAAGCGAGGAAGGTCACAAGCATTCAACAGATTTTTTCGACAAATTATTTTTACTGAAGCTTTCTTATTTAGTAGATATTTTTGAAAAACTTAATATACTTAATCTTCAGCTGCAAGGAAAAGACGTAAATATATTTGATTTAAGTCAAAAGATTGCTTTTTGTAAGAAATTGCAGTTATGGCATAACAAATTGAAAGAAAACAGTTTGGAAATGTTTCCCACATTTTGCGATTTTGTGCAAGATTCCCCATTAGAAGATATTCATAAAGCTGTGATGCTAAAAACCATAGGAAGCCATTTAGAAAACTTAACTGAGAATTTCAAGCGATACTTCTTTGCAGAGAAAGATATCAAGTTCCATTCGAAAATAGACCTGTCGGACTATCACTGCAAGAAGAAGAACAACTGATAGATATTTCAACAAATCCCTTACAAAAATCAAACTTTGTTAACAAATCTTTAACAAACTTCTGGACTAAACTTCCGAACGACTACTCCGTTATAAAATCCAAAGCGCTTAGAATTCTGTTGCCTTTTCCAACGTCCTACCTTTGTGAAACTGGATTTTCTGCACTTGCTGTCGTGAAATCTAAATACAGAAATAAACTTCAAGTAGAAAATGAACTCAGAGTCGCCATCTCTAACATAGAACCAAATTTAGAGAAGTTGTGCGCCTTAAAACAAGCTCATGTTAGCCATTAGTCCTTAGAATGTTTCTTTGTCATCATTAAGTAAGTAAAGTTTCAATAAAGATTTTTTAAAAATCTATCTGTAGCATTTTATCATTACCATTTTATTTTTAATCTGTACTGCGCCCCCCCCAAATCATGTAAACGCGCCCCCCTTAGGGGGCGCGCCCCACAGTTTGAGAAACGCTGCTGTAGGCATTTAGCTAGAAATGAACATTTGCTCTGAAATGCTCTGCTCTGTTTTGAAATGTACCACTTTTATGTTATATATAACTACAATGTTGTTATAACTATTAAAATAAAAAAAAATCAACACGCTGTATCCCAATAACGACAAAACTTATTACCCACGATAATAGGATGTTTTAATCTTTAAATTGAATGATGCAACATCCGTATAATGAATTTTTCCAACTATAATCTAAAACACGCTGGTTGCTGATTTTGTCTGGGATTAACTGGTTCCTATGCTTTATATAATTATATCATACGAAGATAGTTTACGAATTGTTGTCCCTAACATAGTTGGCGTTAAATGACAAATGCAAATGAAGTATTAGTCAAAAGCTTATCATATGACATTACTGTGTGCCAATTAGCATCATTGCATCAATTCGTGTATGTTAAATATAAAAATTTTTCCATTGAGGTGTGCGTGATTTTATAAACAAAGACCCAAAGTTATGAATTTTTTTTCAAAGGGTTTAAAACACTTTAACACTTTTATAATCGTATTATTGAATTTTTTAAAAAATTTAATTTAATTTTTATTCCTATAAAAAGACCAAACAATGTTATTAGAATAAAAATCATACACCGTTTTTTTAAGTTCTTTATTATAGAATGATCTACACTGAAAAAATTCCCCTTATTTTTGATTTTTTTGTCAAAATGTGAATCCTTTTTTCACTTTAATTAGATCTATTATTTTCTAAGTTGGTGGTACATAAAAATATCTTATTCTTATTTACTCTTGGAAGAAGCTTCAACTCGGATGAAATCCGCATAGAAATATATACGTATTTATTTGGAAAATGGGTTAATGTAAATTTAAATTTAATAAAAAAGTGGGACTACCCCTCACTTTAAAAAGTCCATTAAAAAATTCATTTTTAAAACATTAAAATCCAAATACAAGACTGGAATAAAGAAAAATCACTTTAACACAAAGACGCGTGCCAGAAATACATGTAAGATTGGATATTA